>CM060859.1:10995100-11351518 GCA_030737845.1 Acorus calamus | reverse complement strand
GACCTAAATATTTAAATTTACCACTCATCCTATCAACCACTCAACCCAAATCAACCTCAACCCATATCAGGTTTAGGTTTTCTCATAGTTCAGGTTGAACTCAATTGCTAAATTCCAAACAAAATCTCAACCCACTGCTCCAAAAGTTGGGTTGACTCAGATTCAACCTATCCAAATTGCATCCCTGGTTGCACACAACATTTTTCCTTTCCATCATGTGGTTTTATGTGTTGGTTTCCTCTACAATCTACATTATGTTTAATGGCTCTTATGATGATCCAAGTTCACACTACATAACTCCGCTCCTTCCAGTAAAAAATTCAGAGAAAACAAAATCCAAAAATCAAGGACATCAAGCAAAAAAATACAAAACCAGACCTGAACATGATTAACAATCAACATGAAAGGCAACTCCCCCTTTTTTTTGTACAGAAACCTTTCTTTTCAATCGAATAAGATGACAAGGAAAAAAAAATCTTCTGTTTACATGCAAAATAATTGTTGTTTGATAGAGTAAAGAAATTACACCGCACCTGAGCTCATCCCATCTGGGCCTTCTGAAGGAAGCATGGGAAACAGAACTCTTTCAATTTACTGAGAAGTGGTGCACACAAACAATAAGGCTGCACCAAGGGGCAAGAACCTGTATCAGATACCAATATGAACCAATATGAAAGGAACGAGAGAACCAACAACATAGAATGGGCACAATAAAAAGTTAAACCAAGAAAACAGAATCAGCCAGTATTTGTTTATCCAATAAAACCTGCAATGAACTTATAGGCTCAAAAGAAAAGATTACAATGTCTTTTTTTCTGTGGACCGAAACTCAACAAATTAGTTGCAACATTCAGGTTATTATTTGATGTTTATTTGAATTATAATAATCTTCCTAAACAGCTTATGTCTCTATAATTTTTTGATGATCAGTTCTTATTTTATTACATCTTCTCTGAACTTCTACAGTGAATTGACTTTTAATTTATGGGAAAAATTCAAATAACCCCCTATAAACTGCCTGAAATCCATATAATCTCCTAACTTTTCCTAAAGTCCATATAACCCCCTCAGATGAAAAATATTATATGAATATTCCATTTTGTTAACCCTCTCTGAAAACATAATACACCAAAAAAACCCCTAAATTTATTAAAAATACAAAAAACCTTCATGACGATTTTACCCTTCTTGATAGATTATAAAATCCTATTCGGAAGGGTAAAATCATCGTTTACATATGATATTTTGTATTTTTAACAGTGTAGAGAGTTTTTGGTATACTATGTTTTCAACCAGTGTTAATCAGACAAAATATACGCAGCATAATCATAATCTGTCAACGAAAATTTAACTCAGGGGGTTATTTGGATTTACATATGCGTTTGCAAGGGGGTTATATAGACTTTAGGAAAAATCAGGGGGTTATGGATTTCAGGCAGTTTACAGGGGGTTATTTGGATTTTTCCCTTACTTCACATATTAAATGAACTTCCTATCTTCTTACGAGCTCCAGACTCTTGCCTATATGCCGACCATGCTTGAGGAATCACTGGCACCATGTCTGTTCAACGAACAAGCAAGCAGGCCTGCATTATTTTTTTTTTTAAATAATGTGGCTTCACCAATTTACAAAGCTACACCACACAATGAGACTAGAAAAAAAGGTCAAGAACATCAAGAATATCCCCACAATAAGATGAACCCAACCCATAAGTAAAACTGCATTAGCATTCAGATTTCAGCTATTCAAGTATGTTAAAACTGTAAAATTAAATGTCAATCAAAATCGATGCCATGTAAAGTGTGTCATAAACACTAGGAAAAAATAAGAATGTAAGAGAAAGAGGGGCTACTTCGTGTATCACTTTCGTGAGATAGCGTGTGAGAATTTGAAAACTAAAGACTAGATTTGCCTGCTATACCTTCAACAAATGAGGTTTGGGCTGTCGAGATTGCTTAACATTAGAAATTGTGGTTTCAATTACTATAATATCATAACAAAGCAAGAAAGGCATTTGAATAACAATTAAAAAGCTCAAAATGCCAAACCCAACAAATGGGGAACAAAAACATTCCTTGGCAATGACACACCCGGTTGGGTTCTATGGAACTTACATTGATCATGCAATATTAATAAAGAACGGACCAAAGCAGCATGAATAAATGTGAAAATGTATATTTGAAAATGGACTTTTACTAAAAAGAAAGGTGTACTCCAACAGCCTGAAATTAAAGTTTATATCTATTGTGAACCCACAGTTGCTCATTTTCCTTGCAAAATTTGCAAAACAAAACTCCAACATCAGGAATACATATGGATTAAAGGTAGAGAACTATAGGAAAAACCTTGTCAAGGGTATGTTCAATGGACAACCAAAAGAAAAGAAATATACCAATTTCAAACAAGAGTGGATGATGAAATAGAATTTCCCACAAAGGAGAATTATCTTTTGGAAAACTCGATTTGTAAAGGAGGGCTAGTTAAAAAAAAAAATCACTCTTGCAGTGGTGAGATATCTCATAAGGTGAATGACACTAATTACCCTACAGAACAGAGAAATTGATGTCATAAAATTTATATAAAACTGTTGGAAAACACTGGACACTTCTCACTCATTCAACTTATTTCTTACAGGTGAGAACGTGACCAATGGGAACTAATATGGTGCATCAATCCATCAGAAATTAAGAAATTTTGATATACTTAACCAAGAGCAAGAAAGCCAGAATCCTAACATGCAAAAAAGTTAGGGTAACAAATATGACAGATGATGACTGCTGATTAAAAAAAGTTAGAATGCATGTATATGCATCAAATGCTCAAGACATGGAAATAGATACCAGACACTTCTGACAAAGTGAAGCATCAAAGGTGAAGATTGCCCATTTTCCAATAACAATTGTTTGCCAGCGGTGAAAAATAATCTACTTCCTTACATCCCTATCATTTGAGTGCAGGAAGTGTATTTACTATTTACAGTATTTTTACATTACATCTATATTTAGGCTGAAATCAATTTAGTTCATGTAACTTTTGACGCCAGCTTCAAATATTAGGATGCTGATACATGGGATTATCACACTTCAATTAAATCCTACAAGATATTTGTTTTCATGAGTAATTATAACCAAACTAAGAACATGCACAGTAGAACTTCTTAAGGTTAAAAGGCCAAGAATTTCACCTCAATGATATGTTAAACATTATCAAAGAATGGTTGAGACCTCAATCACGAAGGCCAAGCTCTAGCTCGAGCTCATCATCCTCTTCAAACAACCTTAACAGTCGGGCATGTTGTTTCTTCTCTCTTTTTTTTCTGCCACATCTTGAACAGGAAGATAGACAGTACCACAATTGCTACCACTGCAAGTAATATACCCACTACCTCAACTCCTGTGCTGCCACCAGAATTAGCATGTTTATCAGTTGTAGTTCCATTCTTGTGAGCAGATAAATCATCGGCCACACCTGGGAAAGGGAATAACAATGTAACATTAACATCAGTCATTACACCAAAAAACTAAAAGAAGCGAGTTAATGAAGATGGACCATGTCCAAATATGTGCATGATTTTGAAGTGATATCATGTTTAGGGAAATATTTCTCATACATGCAATGAAATATAGCATGTAGTATATGGTGCTCAATTATCTGCATAGCAATTTACATGTCACATTTTTCGCTCGAAATGATTTTCAATGCATGACTACATATTTGATGTGTTTAATAAAAATTCATAGTGCCATGATAAAGTTGAATGCATCTTAGGGTGCGTTTGGTTGCGCGATTGCAAAACTGATTCTGCAGGAATCTGCGATTGCAAACCTGATTCTGCAGGAAGCTCACTTTCTCAGCTTTTTGAAATCGCAGCTTTTGGACACTATTTGCCTGCAATCGCTGAGTTTAAAACTGCGATTACAAAACTGTTTGGTTGCACGATTGCAAACGCAGCTTCCTGCAATCGCAATCGCAGCGCAATCGCGCAACCAAACGCACCCTTAGGAGAACTGGAGAACTACGGGGTGTCAGTATCCAAAATTTGAATATCCAAATGGGATATACAAGCAGTGTTTCGATAGTAAACAAATTTTTGAAAACAATTAACATTGATTTCTACAAGAAATAAGGAAATGAATAAAATATGCTAAGCATCCTTCTTCTCCATAAAATCCCTCAATAACTGCTAAAAAATTACAACATCCACAGACACCTAAAAAAACCTTTTCCAGCGTCCAAAACAAAGTCATTTTTCACAGGTACATACCTAACATATTCTTCAGACAGCTCAATGTTAGCACATGTTTTCACCTAGTTGAATGGGAGACGGTCAGCAGTAGTAAGAGGGCTGGAGGGGCGGGTATTCTCTGTCTTAAAGATATGAACGCAGCGCTGCTTATGAAGTGGCTCTGGAGATGGCTGACAGCTCCTAATCTTCTATGGTGCCGGGTCATCAGTTCAAGATATGGGTGCGATGGGTCTTATCCGAATAGATTCCCCAAATCAGGTCACTTCTTATCCAGTCTATGGAAAGCTATCCTGGAAGGACGCACTTCATTCTCAAAGGCCGTTAGATGGAGGTTGGGATCGGGAGCTTTGATCAGTTTTTGGCATGACCTATGGATTGGTGAATCGACTCTAAAGGAAAGATTTCCATCAATATATCTGATTGCTACTGACAGAGAGGGAGGAGTTCACCGGTTTTGGTCTCCTCGTGGTGAGACTGGGTTTTGGGAGGTCCAGGTTCGACGCAACCTGAACGATGATGAAGTGGAGAGTTATGTTGAACTTCTCGAGTTACTGCAGGAATGTGCACTGGTTCCATCGAGCAGGGATGAGGTGGTCTGGAGGCCAAAGGCAGCTGAGGGGTACTCAGTTAGGAGTGGCAATCATTGGTTGAGAAGTGCAATCCCATTAACTGATGTAACAACTAGGAAACATAATGAAATTTGGAGATGCCACATTCCTCTAAAGGTCAAGTCTTTTATGTGGATGGTGTATCTCAACAAGATTCTTACAAGAGACCGTATTGCTAGATGGGCACCGGAAGTGGTCCAAAGCTGTGTTTTGTGTGGCAGAGATGATGAGTCTGTTGTTCACCTATTCATTACATGTCCGATCGCTCGCACTGTGTGGTCATGGCTTCATGCGGTGACGGGCATCTCATGCAACTTCTCCTCTACTGAGGAGTTGTGGGAGGCAGGCCGGGCCTTACGGACCACAGGGGACAGAAGTGTGAGGGCCAAGGTATCTCAATGCTATGTTCCGGCCATGGTATGGTCCCTTTGGATGGCTAGAAATGGCGCCGCATTTCGTGGTGAATCTGTGTATGCCGAAAATGTTTGGGAGGCTACCATTAGGTTTATTCGAGACTAAGGGAGGCACTGCACAGGAGCGGCTTCCATTGTATTACAGGGGAGTGTGCTAGTGATCCAAGAGTAATCCGGTAGAGTAGGGGGCTCGTAGGTAGATCACTCTTCTACTAGAGCTTTGTTTATCCACTCTTGTTTGTATGTTCCAATTTCGGCACTTGCTCCTATTTTAATAGAAGATGAATGCCTACAGTTTATCTCAAAAAAAAATGTTAGCACATGTAAACATGAACCACAATCCCTAAGAAGCGATTCATTATAAAAAAATGTTTTTTTTAGAAATGTTAGATATCTCTCATTATTCACAAAATGGTAAACACCCAGTTTACCCAAAAAAAAATATATATGTCCTCATTTGGATAAATAACAAGGAGCAGGCCATCAGCCTACTGAAACAAGCAAGGTGAATCATTCTCTGGACCGTCTCCCAAAGGCCCATGGTCCGCATGGTCCACCAAATAACAAAGCAGCTTTTCAAAACACAAGAATGATGTAAACCACATGCCTGCCCCCAAACAACTCTATCACCATTTCAACATGGAACTAATTCAAACAAAGATCTATCGCCTTTAAGTAACAAGCAACCCCCCTACTCTGACATGAGATCCAACTCTTATACATCGCTCTCTAGCAATCAAACCAAAAGACCCCAATTTTAAACAGCTAATCTTCAGTCCAATTCCATAAGCTCCAAGCCACCACAGATTCAAAAGCCCAAACCCAGATAAAAGTAGTTCCAACCCTCTTAAAAACCAATCAAACGGGACAGAGTCCGGTCAATGTCACCATCAAGTCTCAATCACTAATAAGTGTCTGATATGTGTTACATCACATAGACTGATAATTTCAGTCCCATGAAAATCCTACCTATCTCCCATTGAACCCATATCCAATCATCTCCCCCCCCCCCCCCCCACCCCTCCAACAAATAAAAAAAAAGTTCCTTTGGCAAAATCCGCATCACCATCTTCTTCCACATATGCATGTACTCTAAAAGCCCATACAAAAAAAAAAGGTAATAAAAACTTGTAAAGCACAAAAAGCTTCCAATCTCTCCTCAGCATTCACTTCATAAAGAACACACACATAAAACAACAGACACGAATGCCTGATCAAGATCTCTGATTCACCCAATTCACCAACCCTCCAACAATCCTCATAAATTCACCCAAAATAAACACATCTAATCCGAACCAGATCCCACAAAAACTACAGTGAAATTCAATTTTAAAAGAAAAACATCTAAATCAAACCGCAAGAAATAGTGGGAAACGAAGAAACCCTAAACAGGAAAGCAAGGCGAACCTGAATGCGGATGAAGAAGGATCGTAATGGTGGCGACGAGGATCAGGTGAAGAGATCTCCGGCTGCCTCGATTTTCACTCATCGTCTCTCTCTCTCTTATTCCGATCTCTGTCTGTCTCGATTTTCGGGCAATTTTTTTTTATATTATTTCAGGTAGAAAAAATGTAGTTTATTGAGGGATGGGAGATTTGGACCGTCTGATCAATGGATTATTTATGTGTTGTGTGTAAACCGACGGTTCGGATTTCGAGTACTGATGGTTTATTATCAAAACAGTGTCGTTACCTCAACCTCAGAAATTAACAGGGGTAGTCGATATGGACTTTGATGGATTTCTATGGACATTGTTTAAATGATGGACTTTTGTAGACTTTGCAGACTTTCACAGACTTTTGCAGACTTTCATAGATTGATTCTCATGGACTTTCACAGACTTTTGCAGACTTTCACAGACTTTTGTAGACTTTTACATATTCACTCTCATGGACTTTCACAGACTTTTGTAGACTTTTACATATTCACTCTCATGGACTTTCACAGACATTTGTAGACTTTCACAAATCACTCTCATGGACTTTCATAGACTTTCACAGACATTTGCAGACTTTCACAAATCACTCTCATGGACTTTCATGGACTTTCACAGACTTTCACAGACATTTGCAGACTTTCACAAATCACTCTCATGAACTTTTAAAGACTTTCACATATTTTAGCATTCTTTCACAGATTGACTATTTTCACATATGAATTTCTATTAATAAACACAATAATGTTTTTGGATTTAAATAACAAATAAAGAACTCATCATACTCAACATAAAATATAATTTAATATAGTAATATCAATCTTCACTGTATCTAAAATGCATATTGCTAGAATGCCATGATAAAAAATAATAATGAAAATAATTGATTGCAACACAAACAAATCCATAATTCTTACATCATCAAACATATGAGTCGATATCAATATTTCATACATATTTACATTCATAAAAAATTCTTCTTTATTCGAAACAATCGATCTAAAATAATAAAAAAAAAGAAAAAAAAACCTTATATTGAGAAAATCCACAATGAGCTAACCTTTTTTTCTGTTATAGAGAGAGAATTTCATAGAGGGAAGGAATAAGTTTTTAATTAGGAAGACAATAAAAATTAAGAAAATATATTTTTATATAAAAATCTATATTACATCTCTTCAAATATAATGAAATAAAATCATAAATTATATTACTTAAAATAAAATAAAATAAAAGTGGTCATTATATTACTTTAAATAAAAAATGAAATAAAAGCAATCAATATATTTAGTCATATATATTCATATGCCTAAATATATCTTTTTATTTTTATATATGTCTGAACATTATAAAAAAATGGATGTATATTATACAAAAATAGAACATCTTCAAAGAAAGTCATATAAAACATTTTACATATAATCAAATCTATAATAAATCTATATTTTAGAAAATAATTGTGGATGATTTAGGCATATATTATAAATATATAATAATGAAATGATTTATTGCAACACAAGCAAATCTACCATTCTCATATATTCATCAAACATTTGAGGTGATAGCAATATTTCATACAAATGGACATTCAGAAAAAAAATATAAATAAAGAAAAAAATGTGAATAAAAATATGAAAGGCATGGGATAAAAATCATAAATGAGTTTTGTTGAAAGAAAAAAAAAGAAAAAATATTCACAATACTGGAATAAAAGTCTATGAGAATCCCACCCATATTTGGGTGGGATTCTGAAATGACATTTTCCTTTGTATTTCTCTCTCTAAAGTCCACAAAAGTCCACAAAAATCCATCACTTATGAAAGTCTTTACAAATCCTGTTTAAATTGAATAACACAAGACAAAATGTCTACTACGAAGAGTCTCAATCGAATAACGCTGGACTTTTTGTCCACGAAATAATGTCTCCATCGAATAACACTGGATTTTATGTCCACGAAATAATGTCTCAATCGAATAACGCTGGATTTTTTGTCCATGAAATAATGTCTCAATCGAATAACGCTGGACATTTTGTCCACGAAATAATGTCTCAATCGAATAACGGTGGACTTTTTGTCCACGAAATAATGTCTCAATCGAATAACGCTGGACTTTTTGTCCATGAAATAATGTCTCAGTTGAATAACACTGGACTTTTTGTCCACAAACCAATGTCCTGATTGAAAAACACAAGATTTACAAATCCATGGACATGGACAATTTGTCCATGAAAATCCTAATTGACTACCCCCCTATAAGGCTCCGTTTGAAAACACAGATTGAAAAGTAGATTTTGGAATAAAGCTGCTTTTTAAGATGATTTTAAACTTTGACTTTTTTGGGATACTTTTTTTTAATTCAGGAATCAATATTTGGAAGGAGTTTAATGTTTGGTAGAGAAAGTTGCTTTTCAATTCAAAAAATCGATTCCGACCGAAAATCACAGTTTCTGAGCTTTTTAAAACATGGATTTCGAGAGAGAAATTAAAAGGAATCTAGCTTTTAATTCCGCCGGAATCCGACCCATTTGGCTGCACGATTTTAGGATTTTAGCTTTTCAAAAAGCGGAATCCGCCGAATCGGTGCAACCAAATGGAGCCTAAGTCTCATTTGTGAGCTCAATAAGTGGCACTCTCTTATTGGTTTCCTAATTAACTTTTACTAGTCATAAAAAATGACAATGACAAGACTGCCCTTCTTATAATTTTAAAAATTGTATCTAACTAACTATCATAACTAAATATCCACTATTAAATCCTCTCCCTGACCTACCATGTTTTCAAAAAAATTGAATTTTAGGGTTCCGATTTGAGCGAAAGCATACGAACAAAAAAAAGACATTTGTTCCCACAATCGATACTTCACCATCGCTTTTTTTTTTGTGAAATAAACAGGTCGATTCTATCTGAAAACCATCACTGCCTGATGAAAAAATAAAGAACATCAACCATATGTTATCAATTAAGATACAATAATGTATCCGAAAATTCAAATAAACAAATATGGTTTATATGCTAGTGAGAACTGCACAGAAATTCATAAAAGGTCTTCAAAATGTCAACAATAAGCAATTAAATATTAATCAGCTATACATTATTCAAATCCATAAAAATAAAAATAACAACCTTAAAAAAAATAGGCTGAAATTCAAATTCAGATACAAATGTATTTGAAATTTAAATTAACAAATACATTAAAAAAATGGGCTAGAATTCAAATTCAGATACAAGTGTATATGAAATTTGAATTAACAAATACACATTCCATACAAGTGAATATGCATTGTATTTGAAAATCTTGAATCTGAATGAGTCGAATAATGCTGATACAAAACTAAAAAATATGATGAATGACACATTATGCATAATTATACACAAAACACACAATCATAAACGATTGTATAGATCAGACTTAGTAGACAACAATGCATGGAAATCAAGATACAAGCCATGTATCTGAATTTAAAATGAAATTCAGATTCAATACATGTCAAACAAAGCTAAGTCAAAACTGAATCAGAAGAACCGAAATTTAATGCATCTTATTTTGACAAAAAAAAAACCGTTAAACAAAGCTTTTCATTAGAACTCTAAAAACAAAATCCAATTTTTTTACCTACCAAGATCATAAAATCTGTCTTTATAAACTCACTGTCAATTGATCTTCATCTACAGAACTTCCAAAACCCATAACACAAGAAAAAATTGATCGTCAATTAATTTTTTTAAACTCACTGTCAATTGATCTTCAATTGGAAGGGATCACACAAGAAAAAATTTAAAGAACAAATGGGATCGATGCAATCATTCTAAATTGTAACCACCTCCTCAAAATATGAGAAGCAATAATAGTAAAAATACAATAAAAGGTATAATGGGTATTGTACATGTGCCAATTCATGGGGCTTTTGATGGGGTCTAAAATTTGAGGCTTAAAAATCATTATTATTGCGCAAAACATATCAATGAAATCCAGTTTTTTCAAAACTAATTCAAAATAAAAAAGACCATTAATTACATTTGTGAAAACAAGACCGAAATTTAAATCCTCTACGGTTTTTAAAAAAGAAACTGAAAAACGAAATCATTCAAAAAATCCATTTTATCAAAAACACCAGAAAAAATTGAATTTTTGTTTGTGATCTCTCATTCAACCAGAAAACGATGGCAACAAAGAATAATCAACGTTTTTATTATTTTTTTAAAATGTTGTTAATTTGATGATTATTCGATTCCAATCATCAGACAAAGTATTTACGATGGATGTAATATTTTTTCTGATGATTGCAGAAATAAAACATAAATCACAGCATAAAACAAGAGTTCAGAATAAAAATTACATTTATAAAATGTTACTTAATTTCAACAATAAAATTGCATTAAAAGTAAGTTACATTTGTCAATGAAATATTTCAAATAATCTCAATAAGAAAAAATTAAAATAAAATATTTGAAACGGTGTTTTTGTGCGTATGGAAAGCGAAAAAGATTACACATTCAACACAGAGACCGAGCATTAAATGCAGAAGCTGTTTTTATGTGTGTTTTCGGTGGTGGCTTTTCACAGTGTCAGCTGGCGCAAATGCGGCTTAGGCACAATCTCAAATGAGCCCCAAAATTTGATCAGATTTTAATTTTTTCTTATTGAGATTATTTGAAATATTTCATTTTAATAAGAGGATTTAAAATATGAATAAAATCAGAAAAAAAAAAAGAATACAAGATGAATAAACAAGTTTAATACTTCATTTGAAGAACTTGATGCAATTCATCTTCTCGATAAGTTCATACAATTCAATGAGAAGTATATGCTTCATATTATTACGCAAATATATGTTTTGTTACACGAAGTTTGTAATTTCAAAAATAATATAGGAGCATATGAAAACTGCATTAGGACTGCAATTGGGTCTTGTTGTATTTTCCATATAAAAAAAAAGGAAAATGACATATTCAATCCCAATTGTAGCCCGGCGCGCAGTCTCCACCTCAACAATCCGATGTAGCCAGATCTGATGTGGCTTTTCTTAGTTTTCTTTATTTCTCTGAAGACAGATTGTTGAGAACCCTGTGTGATTGAGTGGGTGTATTCTGTTTTGAAGACAGTGTTACCATATGACTCCATAGCACTGTTTTTTCAATAAAAGAAACAATAAAATAGCGCACCACATTTCTTCTAAGAGAAACATAAAAACTTCATAGGTTGTATAAAAAAATTTATAAAACTAACCACTAAACACATCACACTTCTTCTAACATAAACATACATACTTCATGGAATAAATATTTTCTTTTTATATGAAACACCCACCTCTGTGTGTGCGTGTGTTGGAATGGAAGAGAGAACAAAAAGATGATCCTCCTCCACCTCTCTGTATGTGAGAGAGACATGAGAGAAAAGAAAGAAGAATAGACTGAACAACAATGATGAACAAAAGAATAGAAATTCGTGAGAGAGAGAGATTGAGGAGAAAAAGAAAATAACATATAGCAAAATAGAACAACAAAAGAAGAGATTTTTGTGTGAGAGAGTGAGGGAGGGAGGGGTGCAATAATTCAAGATAAAATCACTCAATCCTCGCTGTTCTCTTCTTGGTGCAAGCAGAAAGAGAAGTCGAACCGGTCACAAACTTGATTTCCCAAAAGAAAAAAAATAAGAACTCTGTTTGTAGGGATTTCTAGTGGAACATTTAGTTTTTTCGCATACTATGAATCTCTGCAAAGATAACCTTTTTATAGGCACATAGATGTGACTGTTAGAGGTCTAACATTAGCAATAATTACACGCACAAATTATGGTAAGCATTTTCGGTTACCATATTTATTTTCAATATTTAAAATTCAAATTCAAATGTTGCCAGCCGTTACAAAAAAAAAATGTTCCAAATTATTTTTTCATTTAACCTATACCCATACCCATATCCATACCTGAGCCCGAGCCCAGATCCGAGATACGCAAAAGCAAAAGCAAATGCAATTTACAAGCCCCAGCCCCTGCTTGGGTGCCAACCCAAGATCTACACGTGACATATTTAAAGACTGCTTCATCGTATCTTTAACCGATGTGGAACTATACATTTAGAGGGAATTAAACATCCCATTAAATTTTTAATCTATATATTTGGAAACTAATTAATACATTTATATGGAAAGGTATTAATTTTTCAACAATCCCCCACAAGATTAAATAATTTTATCATAAAGAAAATAAAATTAAAATAAATTTGGACGATACAATATTGTGTTCAGTGAGGTAGCTTAGGGCTTTGAACCTCACTTAGTATTAACTAACTTCCATAAAAAGGGATGTAGTGAACTAGGTCATGAACTAAACTTTTTTTTATTATCAAACTTCTGTTAGTCACACAACACAGTACAAGCACTAGACCAGATTCTTTATTGGTGTGCGCATTACAGCCATTACGCTTATCTTGCTTCATGAGTGCTTTAGAGATCAACCCCTATTCTTATAGATCACGGCTCCACGATCACACTCACATAGTAGAATTCTCAAATGATGCACTGTATGGTACTACACCCTGCCTTAGAGGCCTTGAATTCATTTAGAGCGATTGCTCCTCCTATACCGACACAATCACAAGTACTGGCACCATAGGGATGTTCTTAAAATAAAACATTGAAGTTCATTTTTATTTCAGTGCTTAACATAGATACACAATAGTTTATTTTTCCCTTTGAACCTTTCATCATGGGATCTCCATTGAATAGGTAGGGTGTCTATTGTGGTACTACATTATGGGCTTTAGACTCATCCCCATCGATACAGAAAATACTAGCCACTCGCTAGACCTTTAATAAGTGAATCTGCAATATTGCTCACCGATTTGATGAAATCAAGTGAGATTTTACCATATTGTATGAAATCTCTTATATTTTAATATCTGAGCCACATGAATCTCTTTCCAGGCTTGTCCTTGGTTTGTTTAGCCTTATCAATTTTAGCTTTATTGTTGCAGACTAGTAGATGCTTCTTTTTGTTGGTAAGTCTAGCCAAAAAGTTTCCAACCATTCTGCATGTTCTCCAGCGGTATCAAAAGCAATGAACTCAGCCTCCATGGTAGACTTTGTCCAGATAGTTTGCTTAGTCGATTTCTAAGAAACAGCTGCACATCTAAAACTAACACATAGCCACTAGTAGATTTTATTTGATCAGATCCAGAAATCCAATTACATTAGTAAATCCTTCTAGAACAGAAGGATATCCAGTATAATGCAACGCATAATCAATTGTACCCTTAAGGTATCTAAATACTCTACGCAATGCAAACCAATAATCAACATTAGATTACTGATATATCTGCTCAATCTCCCTATAGCATAAGATATGTCTGGTCTAGAGTAGTTAGCCAAGTACATTAAATTACCAGTTATTTGTGCATACTTAGCTTGCTGTATAGGTATACCATCATTCACTTATAAATAAAAATTTGCATCACATGGAGTAGAAATAGTAGTGCAATCAGAATCTTCAAATTTTCTCAACACTTTTTCAATATAATGAGACGGAGATAAAACAATGCCATTATCAAATCTAGTCAATTTAATACCCAATATATACCTGAAGGTGACAGAGTTAGATCACAATAATCATGAAAGTCTTGTGAAACGGCCTCACAAAAATTAATGTCAGAACTAGGAAAAATGACCTCGGGATCTTTCTCATAATCTACAGCTAGTCGATAGTAGTGAGTGGAAAACATGCCCCGACATTGTACTTTGTGGACAAAATAATCTAGCACAGATTCCCTGTCAAGTACAACACCAATATAACACTATACAGAGTGTCAAGTGTGAACAAAGAAATTGACTTAACAAAATCTCAATGAAGAACTTACACAATAGCTTGACCATCTGAAGTCGATGTCCCCCTTCCAAGTTCATCTAATGCCACCAGAGAATTAACAGTGGCAGATGACTGCAAACATTTGATTATCAAAAATCTATTAGCATGACTGTTATCAACATATCAATCTACTGTATTAATTTTTCAATATCTTTTACGTTTTATATGGATACAATCTATGCAAAATGTAATTTTTCTCCTCTTTGATTGTAGTATGTTTTCTATTTTTTTTTATAGTTTATTAAACATTTTTGTAATCCTTGGTACGCTTTTTTGTAGATTTACATTCAAGTGATACGCTTTTTAAAAATTTAACAGTATATATATTTTTTTAAAATGCATACACTATAATAGTGTATGTTGTGCTATTATAGTGTATGCATCATTAATTTACTAAATAATTGTTATATATTATTTTATGCTTTATGTGTGTTGACTATTCAAAGTATATATATATAATATTATATTATATTATATTTTTTTGAAAGCTTGTGAACAATACTTTGTCAAAAAAGAAAATGTTAGACTCAGTCATATTCACTAGCCAAAACTCAAACATCACATGTTTTCATATTTTTTTAAACAGTAAACATCATCTAATGAGGTAAATGCTTTGATAAAAAGTGTATATCGCTTCATTTCGAGTGAATGAACCAATTTTTAGTAAATATAAGAAAATATTTAATGTGGTATATACAACATTTAACGAGCTATATACTTCATTGGATTTCTAACATGATATATAGGAATGTGTTTTAGATTGAGAACAAAATTGAGTGTAGTAGCACTTGTCCAAAAATGCATACACTACACTAGCATAGCGTATGCTAGTGTAATATAGTGTATGTGTTTCATATAAATAAAGTTTGTTATTATTATATATAATTTTATATATTTGAATGTTTAATAATATAAATATATTATATTATATTAGATTTCTTGAAAAGATGTGATATTTGATTCGATGGCTCATAAATGAGAGTACGCCTGCATTGACTTCCACGTGTACGGCGTGACCACGTGAGACGTTAACCAAGGGGATAATAAATGAGTCATCGAATCAATTACATTGTGATAGTGAAGTGTATACGCTCCTATCATAGTATATGCTGCGTTACTTTTTTAAAATAATATTTTACTCTTTTATGTAAATGTGATATATAAAAAATTCACATTTCAGAAATATGAAAAGTAATGATTGTTTTTTATTTGACAATCGAGACTTCAAAAGGCGCCCTTTTGGTTCCACGTAAGCCTGTCAACGGAGCGGATACGGAACGGATATGGTCATATCCGTATCCGTATCCAAAATTTTTTTATGTATCCGCATCTGTATCCGTATCCGACGGATATTTAAAAAGTGTATTCGTATCAGATCTGAAATTTTGAATACGGATTGTAAGATCCCATACCTATATTTAGACTTATGTTATTCTTTTATATGTTTGGATGGATGGATAGTACAATGATATGTGTTATTTCATATTATTATTCATTTGGAGTGTGTTAGACTTATATGTGGTTGGCTTATATCCTAAGTTCAAAGTTCGGCATGATATGGATTTAATTTTGTTAATGCCCAAGATGATGTAATTTAAATATGATTTTATTATGGGGAATTTACTTTTGAGTTAGCTTTCATACAAAAGTGGAATTAGATCTTCTGGATTCCTGTAGCAAAAGTTATGAGTGTTTTTCCAATTATACCCTTGGGATGGAAAAAGTCTGGCAGCAGCCCTATTTGGTGTTTAACTTATATTTTAGAATAGTTAGAGGTGTTTTTGGAGATTAGCCTAAACATGAAGTTTTAGATAATCGTCTTGGCTTTCCAACGGAGTTTGAATTATGCAATTTGGAGCTATATTGTAGAAGTTATGAATGTTTTACTAAAGGTTGTCCAGAATTTTAAGTCAGGGGCATGGATGTCATTTCACCTTCCTCCCAACACCTTTTAGTGAACTTAAAAAGGTGGTTTTGCTGGGTATCTCTATAGCAACAGATCTGAAAAAAAACAGAGAAAGAGAAGAGGAGAAGGAGAGGAGGAGGAGAGGAGAGGAGATTGAAGGGATTTTTGGTGAGATCATTTAATCATTTGATTTTCCTTTTATGGTTTGCTTTAATTTGTTAATTTGGATACTTAATTGGGGGAGGTTATATTTGTTCTAGGGTTTTGGTTGTTGATTGGGAGAAGAAGAAGAATAAGTTGGAGTTGGAGACTTGGGATGTGCTTAAAGAGGTAAGGCAGATTTCTATCTTATGAAGATCCATATGAATTGGATATTTACAAATATATTTTGAGGATGATATCTTCATATGACAGGATCATCTATGTGTGTAGATCGTATGTATGAAATTTCGTATAATTATATTACCTGTGGCATAAGTTATGATCTATTTTATATGGATTGTCCATATTCGGGTAGAACTGACCAGTTTCTGAAAATAATTTATTTCAGACATTTAGAGATTGAATTGAATTATGGGATCTTCATGGATTATGATTCTAGTATATCAATGAATATGTATAATTTATTTCAGAATTTTTGGATGATTATTTGGTGCTGTAGAGATCAAAGTCTAGGGTTATATTGCTGCGCAGATTTTTGTAGTGCTTCCCATATTTATAGTAACTGCTCAGATTTGTTTGTTGTGAAAGTGTGATGTTTTCTTGATGATTTATTGGTGATTCAATTGCATGATGGCCTATGGATGAGTGGCTTGATGGTGTAGAATAATTGATTTGATTGTTGGAGTTATATGGTGTATTTTGCACTTGTTGGCTAGATCTTGGGATATGTCCTGGATTATTTTTTTATGCATGAATGTTTTATTCCTTGGCTGAGTTGACGATGTTTGTTTGTCAGAGGGGTCTCCTCAATGTTAGGAGGGTGGTGATCTTGTGTTTAGGCTTGTGGTGGGAATGGCTATACTCCCAAGAGTCCAGTAGCGATGGCGTTACCGTTGGGCTGTCCGATGCGCGTGATTATTCACGGGATGGAATGATTGTATCGGTGAGTGGATCTAACTTGAAATTCTGATAATATAGTTCCATACTAAGTCATGTTTATGGTATGATATTAATCATGTATGCATGACTTGGTGGCATCCATAGGCATGATTATATGTATTAAATTGAGATTGCATGATTACTTGATATATTATTATATATATATTGTTATATCTTGAATGCATGCTCATGATCTATCCTTGTTAATGGATACATATTATATTCTATATATAGCCTTGTTAATGGCCATCTAGCCTGGTTAATGTCTGTCTATCTTGTCATATCCTGTAGGCTTGTTAATGGTTGATATATATATTATCAACATGATTTATAGATCTTTGCCCAAAGATCTGGTTAGAGACTTCGTTAGGGGTAGGGGGATCTGATTGTATAGGTCAGATCTGGTTGCTTGTTATGGTTTACCTTGTAGGTCCTCGACCGGTTTGTGTTGAGCCTGTTTAGGGTGGGTTGATTATGATAGTTCTTGCAAGTTGTGAGTGCAAACCTGCAGTTGAGGTGATGGTAAAATCTGGGTGTCCTTCACAAGGGAGCGTTTTCAAGGTTCATCCTAGACGCCCACGATATCCGATGGTTCACATCGGCTACGCGTTAGAGTGGTTGGATGACGGAGAGCCTTAGCCAAGATACTGGGTTTGACGGTTTAGTTTTGCATTTAGATGCTTCATGTGAGTCAGTTGAGGTGAGGGTAAACTCTGGGTGTCCTTCACGAGGGAGCGTTTTCAAGGTTCATCCTGAACGCCTACGGTATCTGATGGTTCAAATCGGCTACGCGTCAGAGTGGTTGGTCGACAGAGAGCCTTAGCCAAGATACTAGGTTTATCGGCCCTGTTGGCAAAGTGATGGAGTCTATGGCGGGATCCATTGATGCAGTTTGTAATGCAGTCGAGCTTTGGTGGACTTGACGGGTGGAGTGATACTCCCTGTATTGGCCAAGACGATGCATTTGCAAAAATGAGTTGCCTAAGAGAAGTCACTGCTGTCGGTATCGTCAGGAAGGATCCGATGTGGCGTGTTGGTGCTGTCGGAAAGGATCCCGGCGGTGCGCGGTGTGCGCATGCGTGTGTGGGGGTTCTTCGGGGATTCGGATCGGATGCGTGCCCTGGCAGGCTCGGTCGGATCGTCTTCTCGGAAGGGTGAGGTGTCGTTCCTGGTTGAGGCGCTCGATAGCGGCTCAAGAGGATTCTAGGGTTTGTGTGATCGCCACCTGCTTTTTATAAAAGCAGGAAAAGGTCGGGTTGGATTTGATCGCCTACGTGGGGAGTTTGTGGGGTCTCCGCTCTGAGACACAGATATACCGTACACAGAGGTGAAAAATAGATAATCCTATTCTGCTTCCGGGGCTTGACTAAAGGAGTCTTAGGACATAGGGGTGCAAATGGGGTGTGTGTAGGGGGCGGCTAGTGGGATCAAGCCGTCTGGTGAGGGGCGGCTACTAGGGTTTAGCCGTCCAGGACCTGGTCTGGTTTGGGCAGAACTTCGGTGGGAAATGAGTTTGGTTTTGGACAGAGGCTAAGCTAGGTTTAGCCCGGGTTTCTGGAGGGTGGAATGAGAGGGTATTTTATGTGGGGGAATGGGTATTTCTCTCACAAAAGGGGCTCTCTCTCTCTCTCTCTTGGGATTTCTAGTGGGGAATGTGAATTGTGGGTTGTGTTTGTGGGTTGTTGATTGGTTTGTTGATGTTGTGGATGTTGTATTTGGGTTTGGGACCCCCTCTATTTATAGTAAAAGAGAGGCAGGGGAATATCCAGGGGGTAATGGAGTGGGTTGGCTTCAATTAGACCCCTCATTAATTCTCTGGTCCTTCTGTCAGGACCAGGTGAAGGGCGGCTAGTGCTAACTAGCCGTCCAGGATGGGGCGGCTACTTCCTGGTAGCCGCCCATATCTTAACCTGCCAAACATCCCATCTCTGACAGGCGGTGGCTTGGGTCGGTTACTTGGGTTGATCCGGCCGAGTTAAGGCAGCTAAAGGTCATCACCCACCGCAATGATCAGCATTTAATACTGCTTTATGTCACATCCATGGGACTGGTCCAAAGTCGGCCAGGGGGGGCGGCTAGTGCTAACTAGCCGCCTGGTATGGGGTGGCTAGTTAGGTCTAGCCGCCCCTTGCCAGGGACTCAGGGCTTTTTGGGTTTTTCTTAGGTGGGGTTCTGGTTTAAGGCCAGGGTCTGGTTTGGGGTAGGGTTTTAGGTTAGGGCTAGGGCTAGGGTTTAGGGTTTTGGGTTTTAGGTTAGGACTAGGGCTAGGGTTTAGGGTTTGGGTTTAGGTTAGGGTTTCCGGTTAGGGCTAGGGTTAGGGTTTCCGGTATCCTGAACTTCGGTTCTCTACTTGAGTCCAACTGTGGGATATTTCCTGGTGTTACTTGAAGTATTTCTGTCTCTCTGGACGGTCAAAATTGGGGTATCTACAATTGTCCTTCATCGGACGGAGTCTTTGTGCTAAGCAGGAAAGACTTCGACCGATGATAAGGAAAGAGACCCCTATTTTGGCCGGCCCGACCTTCAAGAAGTTGTGCCAATACGAACAGTACTATTCGGGGAGTTGATTTAGACTGTCAGAGGCTAGGTCTTGACTTAGAATTTTTAGCTGAAAGGATGATCCAGGTTGAAGGTGGGGAAAAGTAAATGGTGAGTGATCCAACCCGCGGTCGGGGTTCTTAGCTATCGTGCGCAGAGCAGCCCAGCGTCAGTTTCCTCGCGCCTACCGTTCCCGTGCTTGGGAAAACTCAGCAAGGAGGGGATATCACCGACAGAAAGCAAGTAAATGTTGATTTGGTGAATTGGATCATCCGAAGGATAAGAACTCTGGAAAAGAACCGGAACTGAAGAAATTCGAATTTGAACAGTACTGAAAGTGTGGCAAAACTTCAGGAAAGTCGTGTTTGATCAAGTAGTGTATGGAAATAAGCCAATACATGGATGTTTGGTATGGAAAACCTTGAAATTTAGGGCTGAAAAGAGATTGGAAAGGGGTTTTAAGTGGAAGTAGAAAAACTCTAACTAGCCGCCCGAGAGGGGGTGGCTACTCGTGAGTAGCTGCCTCCTGACTGGGTCCCTTATAATCGAAAAGGGACCCTCTCTCTCTCTCCATACGTTTCAAAACGGTTACTCTTCCCTCCTCTCTTCTTCTTCTTCTTCATTTTAAACCGAGAAACCATGATTCCTTTGCCTTTTCTTCCTCCATTTCGACCTCAATCCTTTCTCCTTCTCTTGACTTCGAAACCCTAGTTTGGGTTCTCCTTTTCTTTTTCAAATCGAGGAGATGACGAGGTCGAAGGCGATTGCTTCGAGGGGGAAACGACCACGGGTAGCTCGTGGAGAGTGTAGCCCGAGCTCTTCATTGTCGGAGAGTGATAGGCTGGAGGTCAAGACCGTGGGGGAGGGTATGGGTACGACGGAGGTGCCGCCGGTGGATATCGGCGCGGGTGAGGTTGGAGACTTGTCTTTGGGGACTGCCCCGGAGGTTGGGAGTAGCATGATAGGGTATACACGCAAGAGGAGGCGTGGGGATCGACCGGCCGTGGTCGAGGAGGTGGTTTCGGGGGTCGGGGGATCGGTTGAGGGTGTAATTGAGGGGGCAGGGGCTGAGGGGGTTAGTGAGGATGTGAGGGCGTCACTGGATGCCCTCGTTGGGATGTTGGATAGGGAGGCCACAGAGGCCAGGGCTGAGGAGGAGGAAAGTAGGGCTATGGAGGCTTTTGCGGAGTTTATCTCCGGTGTGGGGAGGGTGGAGGGGACAGGAGAGGCTAGGGATGAGGCCGGGGAGGCCGAGGGTATGGGCACAGGGGCTGCAGAGGCCGGTGTTGGTGTTGGGGCTGAGGCCGAGGAGGCCGTGTTCGAGGAGGATGAGGAGGAGGACGACGACGGGATGGACGATCCCGACGAGGCCGAGGTGGACGCTCCTGGGTCCACACGGGCCGTGGTATGCTCCTAACCTTTTAGTCTTAGCCTTTTAATTTTGGTGTATATGCATGTGTTTTGGTTGGTATGAACAGGTTGTATATGTGTATTATACTCGTATATGTGTGTTTTAAATAGGCATGCTTTGTGTATAGGTTAATCACGGTGGGATGTGTAAGCATGCTGATATGTGTTTGTTTTTATAGGGAGGGGGGCAATTTCTATATATATATATCCATGTTTGTTATATGCATATAAAGGAGAGAGAAATGATATAGCTAATATGCTTGCATGCGATACTTTTTCTACGTGTGTGTGACTTCGTATGTGTTTGGTCGTGGTAGGGCATGAGGGAGTGTATGCATGCATTTCACGGGTCCAAGTGTTCTTCATATGCTCAGGTGTGTTTAGGGAAAGTAGATGAGCATGATAGGCCGCGATGCAAGAAAAGAGTGTGAATGGTGACCATGGTGGGATGTTTGATATATGCGTGGTCATATGAGGAGTGTAGTGAATAATGGGAGGTGAACCTTTACGTGAATGCTTTTGTGTTTGATATGAGAATTTTACTTTTCTAAGCATGATCTCTAAATGATTTCTTAGATTCTTACCTCTCTGTTGCTCTTTTTTTAACTAACCCATCTTTTCTTCGTTTGTTTGCAGCGGCCGAATCGTATCCAGGCTTTATGGCATGGAACGAAGAGGTGGTATGATGCCTTGGGACAGGAGGAGAGGAGCTTAGTGGATGGGGCGGGCTTCCGCTCCTTCTTTTTGATCGAGCCGTTCCACGTCCATCGCCCATATGTGGAGGCATTGGCGGAGAGATGGGACCCGGAGAGTTGTACGTTCATCCTCCCTACTTGCGCCGTTATGCCGATGCTCGAGGACGTCCATCGGATCACCGGCCTTCCGGTCTTGGGGGAAGCGGTGATTGCGGCCACCCTTGCAGATTATAGGGGGCTGTTTCGGGAGTTGATCGGAGAATGAGAGTTCGTGGAGCGGGAGCGGACGCTGAACCGGATCCCTTTGGGGAGGCTTTCGGGGCAGTATGGCCTCGGTTCTTTTACGGAGCGTCAGAAGGGTGAAGCTACAGCTAGCTTTGAGAGGAGGTGGGCGATGATCGAGGCGAGAGAGGCGGCCGCGTGCCCACAGAGGGCACGGAGGGAGTTGAGGGCGCTCTTTCTTTACTTCTTCGGCTGGGTCCTCTTCTCGACGGCCTCTTACAAGGTTTCTTCTCACTCTCTTTTGCTGATGCGGGACTTGGAGGGCATGGGACGCTACGCCTGGGGAGCGGCGATGCTCGCCCATCTCTTTGCGGAGCTCTCAAAGAAGGTCTAGAGGGCCGGGAGAAAGAACTTTGGTGGCTTCGCGCCATTTCTTCAGGTATGTGTAAGTGGTAAATGCTTTTTTTTGGGTTTAGCTCACTTTGATCATGATAATTTTCCTCTTGCTTTGCTAGATCTTTGGATATGAGCACTTCGCCATCGATCGCCCGACTTTGGCTCCGTTTGATCATGCCCTCCCTTGGGCCATGAGATGGGAACCCCGGGGATTTTCCCACTTGCACCGCCTCGCCCAATTCCTGGAGGCCTTCCGCGCCTTGTCAGAGGAAGAGGTATAAGTTTTCTCTGAATTTCTTTGGCTTGTATTTGATTTCCTTTTGACTAAGCGCTCTTCCTATCTTTCAATGCTTTGTAGATGACGTAGAGGCCTTATCCGGAGGAGGTTCCCGAGGCCTTGGCGCGAGACGTCTGGTTGATCTACTTCAATGAGGTCGTCTACCAGCTTGGGTATCATCAGTGGGTGCCCAATCCTCTGCCACGGCGCCCCTCGATTCCGGTGGCTGGGATTCCTCGGGACACGAACCTCCCGAGGAATTATGCTACGTATGTGGCGGGATGGATGAGCCGAGGCATCTTGGTGGAGCGTCGTCCTGAGGTGACTTGGTATCCTCGGGACGATGGAGGAGGAGATCCCGGACGCTTATGTAAGTTAAAAAATCCTTTTTTCTTTCCTCGTTCTCCCTTGTTTGGATATTTTCTGAATGGTATTTGTTTTGTAGGTTGAGTTGAATGAGATGGAGAAGAGGCTCAAGACCACCAATGAGCACCTCCAAGCGCGGGCCAGACAGATAGAGGCGTTGCGGATGCAACGGAGGCGCTTGTTGGACTAGGTCCGAGTCCTCGAGGCTCAGGTGGATGCTCTGTCGAGAGCGAGGGCTGATGGCGCTTCTTCTTCTTCCGCCCCTCCTTCTTCCATGGTTTCCGAGCGAGAGCTCGAGCTGACGAGGGAGCTAGATGCGGCCCGGAGCGAGTTGACGGCCACATGGATGGAGCTGGGCCAGGCGAGGGGTAGGGCTTCTAGAGCTGAGGAGGAGACGGACCGGCTGAGGTCCATGATGGCTTTGAGAGAGGAGGGGTTCATCACCCTAGGCCATGAGAGGGACTCCCTCCAGATGAGGGTGTCAGAGTTGGAGGCTTCAGCGGGCGTCCCTGGAGGTTTGATGGGGGACTTGGTTCGTTCTCTCCAGGCGGCCGAGGATAGGGATCGGGATGCGCTCAGGGCATCAGAGGCGAGGGCACGGGATTTGGAGGAGAGGTTGAGGGCTGTCGAGGATCGGGCCAGGGGGACAGAGAGTCGCCTCCGACAGAGATTGGAGAGGAGGGACAGAGATATGCAGTAGGTCCATCTCTGGGAGGCGACTATGAGAGAGAAATTGGTTGGAGGGGGCTCCATGACCGAGGCGGATCTTGACCTTCTTCCACTTGAGCCTGACCATTCTCTCTCGGCTTCCTTGGCCACTGGGGCCACCTTCAGCCGTGCTTCTCGTCCTTCGGTGTCTCGGAGCCGTGGGATATATGCGAGGGCCGCGTCTTCGATTCGAGAGACTCCTGCCGCTCCTGATGCTCCAGAGGTTCAGTCCTCTCCTCAGCCACCGCTCCCTTCTCAGCCAAGCCAGGATGTTCCTCCTACTCAGTCTCCAGCGGATGACGATACGCCGAGGTATAGCTTTTTTGCGTCTTGGTTTTAGGTAGAAGAATGGTATATATGCCAGGATTTCATGCTTTTCTTCTTTTCTTTTTGACTCAGGTGATTATTTCAGTGAAGTATAGCTCAAGACTGTGGAGCTTGGAGCGTTTTGAAGGAAAAGATTCTCTTTTATGTACTCTCTTAGGTTTAGAAGAACAATCTATGTTTATGATTTTGGTGGGACAATTTAATTTCTCGTTTTGTATGCATGGTTTAGAGTAGTTTAGCATGAATTTTTATGGATACGTATGTGTGTGTAGGTGAATCTTGGCTTTTATAGGCTTGATTCATGGATGGACATGTGATTTTGAGACAGGGTTGTTTTTCGAAGCGTATACGTATTGGTTTTATGAACGTATATGTGTATGAAATGTGTGTATGCAATTTTGGAAAGAAATGTTCTTGATAGGTATTGGAGATACGAAGACTTGATAAAAAATGGGGCTGACATCAGGTTTCAGGGTAGCAGGCAGGGGGCGGCTAGTGTAAACTAGCCGCCCAGTGAGGGGCGGCTAGTTGTGTTTAGCTGCCCTCTGCCTGGGGCATACTTTCCTGAAACAAAGGGCAGGGGAGGCTAGTCGGGTTTAGCCGCCCCCTGTCTGGGACAATTCTTCTAGTTTTGCTTCTTGTCTGCTGTTGTTGAGAGCCTTTGTGACTGTTTCAACCTCCGAGACCTATAAAAACATTCCTTTCATGGACCAAATGTTAAATCTGTCCAGATTGTGCCCCTGCACTGACTTTCGAGCTCTTTCTTGCTTGAATTGTCAAGGGCTACAATCCATCTTAAGGTGAAATGGAGAGATAATGCGAGAAAGTAAAGTGCAGGAGACCATGCTTTAGTATGCAAGGAAGGGATTCCAAGTGCGTGAGTGAAGAAAACTTTTAAGTATGTGTGAAAGTGGGATAATTTCTTCGCAAACATGTGCGGAAGGGCATGAAATGAGTGGGGAAAATTTTAATATTCAGGTACGGGGGTTTAACTTTAATATTCCAAGAAAATCGGATGCCTAGGTGCTTTGGAAAAGGAAAATGTGAACTTATGCGTAAGTATGGTGACATAAGTGGGCATTTTAATTCTTCAATGGTTTCTTACGTGAGAGGGCAATGTTCTCGATTTTCTGAAGTAAAAGATATCATCAAGTCCCTGTGGAGGAGCCCTTGTGGTCACCTATGTCCAAACCAGGGTTGTATTTGAAAGGTATAAGCTTTAGGTGCCGGTTTTCCTAGGTTCATGGTTCTCAAATGCTTGATCGTATTATTCTAAACATGCTTAAAAATCCATGACTGTACCAAGAGTCAAGTTAAATAAGCTTCCTTTGGAAAGGCAAGTTTTTAAGTGAACTCATGTGAGTGTGTGTGGTTGTAAATCTAGAAATGATCTACCTTTAGTCGAAATTTCACCTTTCCCGGTAGACATGGTTCAATTTTGAATCCCATTGCGAAAATAAAAAGGGGGGGGGGGAATGGGGTAAGAGTAATATCTTCCTTTCGGGTAATATTTTAGAATTGTCCCAGTCTAGCATATGTCCTACTTTCTAGGTCCCTCTGGCTTTCTTCTTTTTACCACTTCTTTATTTTGGGTGAAAAGTACAGTCCGTTGTTTGGATCTGTACTGGTATAGCCGTTGTCTAGCGTATACCGTGCGTAAAGGCGTGAAAGCCTGCTAAAATAGAGAGTTTAACCCATTCACTTGGGTGTTATTTTTCTTTTGTTGGCCTCTCATTGCCTTTTTTTTTGTTTGAGGGGGGGGAGGCTCTTCTGTTTTTCACCCCGATTCTTTTCATGCTTCCCCTCTAGAAGTGTTTGTATAGTGCCAGAGCCAGTTTTGGGACATATGCCAGGTCTAGGTAACTCCTCATTTTGAC
This sequence comes from Acorus calamus, assembly GCA_030737845.1. Lineage (NCBI taxonomy): Eukaryota > Viridiplantae > Streptophyta > Magnoliopsida > Acorales > Acoraceae > Acorus > Acorus calamus. The sequence goes on along the minus strand of CM060859.1, from coordinate 11,325,132 downwards.
CTAGGGTGAATACGAGTGGGGCGGGAATAAGGGAGGTTTTGCTTTGGGGGTTTTAAATTGTCCCAGTCTACGAGGTAGGCAATTTCTCTTCCATCAGGTAAATCGATCGTCCAGTTATACGTGTGTGAATGAAGTGACATGATTTGGCGGAGATGTGTTCAAATAGATATGAGTTTATCTTTGAGAGTCTTATAATTCTATCATCAAGTACTAAACGCTGGAACTTGCAGGAAGAAAGAATAATAATTCTCAAGTATTGAAAGCTATTCATGCATGAAATTTCTTTAGATAAAGTGCATTCCACGAACCTGAAACCTCGACTCCTTCGGCATCTACCAAGCGGTAGGCATTCCCGGAATAGGCATGGGTGATCACATAGGGTCCCCTCCCATGTGGGTTGCAACTTCCCTCTTGGGTGAGGCTGTCTTAATGGCATGATTTGCTTAAGTACTAGTTCCCCGATTTCAAATTTTCTTTTAATTACTTTCTTTTCAATTGCCCTTGTCACCCTTCTTTGGTAGGCCTGGGCATGGTCTGCTGCTCTTAATCTTTTCTCATCCAGTAGTTCTCTCTGTTTTTTTTTTGGTATTTTTGTTTTCAAAAGTGTGGAGACAAATGCATATTTATGGTTTTGAAAAGGCCTGTGTTTGGCGAATAGATATACTTTTTTTTTTTTTGAAAAAGGAATGGAGATAAAGTTTGAAAAACAATTTTGTTTTTAGGAGGAAAGTATGGAAAGATAGTTTGTAAAATGTTTTTGGCGGAAATCATGGAAGTACGGCTTTGTAAAACATTTTGCTTTGAAGAAAAGGTGTGGAAGCGCAGATTTGGAAAACATTTTCATCCTGAAGAAGAGCGTGGAAATGTAGTTTGCAAATATTTTCATTGTTTTGATAAACAGGTAAAGAAAGTTTGGGAAAGTGCTTTTATTTTGGTTTGGAAGTATGGAAATACAGTTTTGTAAACCTTTTGTTTTGGAGGAGAGTGTGGAAAACATGTTTTTTAGAAAACATTTTTATTTATTAAAGAAGAGTGGAAATAAATCTGGAAACAAGTATATTCAGAGTTGGGGAATGAAAGCTGATTAGCATGTATTTTTTTGGATTTTGGTTTCTTTTAGGAAAGCAGGTAAACAAATATGTATAAGGTGATGAAAATGAAAGTTGGTAAACAAATTTTTTTAATTTTGGTTTTTGGAAAAGGCTGTAAACAAATATGTACAGGGTTTTGAAAGCTTACGCGGGGGGATCAATACCTGGTTCTTGGATTCGTATTGCTTCCTCGAGTCGGCTTCGCTTGGTCGACCGGCTGATGTCCGGTGGGGGTCCCCTATTCCCGAACTCTTCTTCCCTGAGTCTTTTCAAGGGCCTTCCTTGATGGAGCAGTTCTTCGTCGGTGGAGCCTGGCTGCCAACATGCGAGCACCTCTAGCCGGATGCGCATGGCACAGACGTTCCAATTCCGGGCCTGTGTCTCGTTAAAGCGTGCTTCTCCCCATATGGATATTACCTTCCCGCGGTACGGGATGCGAAGACATTGGTGTCGGGTGGATGACACGGCTTCAATGCTGTTGAGCCATGCCCTCCCAACAATCAGAGGGTGGGGCGATTGAATGTTCATTACCATGCAGTTGACGATGGTGGAGACCGGGCCGATCTTTAGTGGGAGCGTGACCAGTCCGCAAGCGTTCTTGCGCGTGCTGTCGAAGGCATAAATGTATTCGTCCGAGGGTTCCAATCTGGGAACCCTGCCTTCTAGCTTCTGGTAGGCGGAATATGTAAGAACGTTAGTTTCTGCTCCCGTATCGATGAGAATGTGCCGGAATTCCCTCCCTCTGAGTATGGCAGTGATTGCGAGGGGTGCGGAGCGTGCTCCGGCTTTTGCGACTTCATGGGGGAGGAAGGTGATTGAGTTGGGCTCCGTAAGATCGCTTGGTGGATGCAAGGTCCTGGCTGCTTCTTCTGAGGGATAGTTGTTGTAAGGGGCCCCAGGTGGGCTACCACTTTCATCCTCGTTCCCCGATCGCAGGGCTAGTGTGAACATATTATGTATCGCCCAGTTGTTCTCATTCTCGTATTGGAGGCGCGCCTCTCCCTAGATTGTCAGGATATGACTCAAGAAGGGCAGTCGAAGGCATTGGTGTCGGGGGGAACAGATAGCTTGGATGCTGTCTAACCATGGTCGCCCTAACATCAATGAGTACCTTGTGTCGATGTCGGCCACGAAGCAGGCTACTTCACAGATAAGAGGGAAGATAGACAGCTCGAATGTTCCGGGGCCGTGGAGAGTCTTTCCGGTATGATTGAAAGCTTGAATAGTATGGTGGGCCGGTTGGACGGGAGGACGGCCTAGTCCAGGTATCTTTTGGTAGGTGGAGCACGTCATTATGTTCATTCCTTGTGACAACTGAGACTTTTAGACCGCAATTAAACTAATTTTTTTAGTCATGTTTCTGATATTCCAAATTTTATAATTTGGCATGGTTGGAATCCTTGTGTTGTTAGCTTTCCAACGCTTTTTACGGATCATGAATCGGACTTGTATCGAGCAAGTTATAGTCATTTTTGTGCCTTGGGGATAACTGCCCAGAGGCGGCTACTTGAAAGTAGCCGTCCCTGTCGAGGGGTGGCTACTCGAAAGTAGCCGTCCCTCATCAGGCGGCTCAATCCAACAAGCCGTCGGGCACCTGTGCGCAGAAACGCAGAAATTTAGGGATTTGACGAAACTGTCGAATATTTGTTTTCTTCAAGGGTAAGTCATTGCACGTGTTTAACCTTATAAATGCCTAGTTTTGGATGCCCTAGGACCCATTTGAAAACCCTAATACGAGTCCTCTCTCTCTCTTGTTTTATCAAACCCTAAAAGAGGTCTTTTGGGTGATTTTTGAAAGAAAGTCCTTTGTGGAATAAGGTGGGTTCTTTTACTTCGTTTTCTTTAATAATATTAGAGTTTTAATTGCTATTGATCACCAATGATGGGTTCATCCCGAGGTGATTCAGGTTTGTGTGGTTTTATGGGTTTTTCCTTCATTTTAATTCATGATTTTATTTGATATTGAATTGTTTTGGATCTTGATGTTATGTTAATCCATTGATGAGGGTTTTAAGATGTTTTTACAAGATTTACATGCTGTTTTTGAATATTTATACATAGATCAAGGTTAGGGTTATTTTTCTTAAGATAGAAAGCATGTTTAGGGTTTCTAATGCCTTGTTTTGGGTACCACCTTGTATGAATCCGAACCTCATATGATTTCATCACTGTTTTGATGATTTTTATTGCTTATCTATGTGATTTATTCGTATATATATTAGATCTATGGTTTTCAAGGTTTTTCGGATGGATTATATAAGCTTTCGATGCATTACTCATTGCCTTGCATGGATCTAGGGTTAGGAAGACATGATCATCATATTAAATTTATTAGATCTAGATCCTTGTATGGTTATGATGTTTTCTAGATTTTATGTATTCAGATTTATATTATTATTATTTGGGTTTTGTCGATTTATCGATGTTTGAATAGAAATCATGCCTAGGTCTACACAAATTTTTCATGCACAATAGAAACATGTATTAGGATATTTTATCACCATCAACCTACTGTTATTTAATATTTTAACACTACTTTAAGGTATGAAAATATATGGTGTTAATATTACCATTTTTCAAATTTGTTCTATAGAGGTTTCATCATTTTTTTTTTCGGTATTTTGATTTATTATCGAATCGATTATTTAGGGGATCAAACTTAAATATTTTCAATATGTTTTTATCTGTATTTTCTGTATGAGAGAGAGAGTAGGTACGTGTTTTTGAATGTTTGGGTAGGAAGTCGGGGTCATTGAGGGCATATTTGCTGTTTTGGGTCTGTCGGGGGGTGGCTACTTGAAAGTAGCCGTCTGAGATCAGACGGCTAGGTTTGAGTAGCCGTAGAAAGCCAGGCGGCTACATTTGAGTAGCCGGTTGAGCCAATATTTTTGGTGATCTTTGATTTAGTTAATGATTATATTCCGTTTCTGATCTGGTTCATTGGTATGAAAATCTTCAGGAGCAGTAGACTCTCGTTAGCTTCCTGGTTAGTCCGGTAGTCTTGCGTAGGACCGGAGGTGAGTGGGTCTAGTCTCTAGTAGCTTTTGAAAAACTACCTATATTTATCATATTCGCATCATGCTTATGTTATGAATACGACTGTTATCTTGAGTATAGAATTGCATGAGCATGACATCATGTTTTGAGACGTTATTTTGCGTATGAACCGTATAATGATTATTATGTTATTCTTGCATGCAAATATGTTTATTGTAGAGGTCATCTTGCATGCATATCATTCGTCTGCGTGACATCGTCTGCGTGACGAGGGTCTGCGTGACTCAGTCCAGTAGGACCGTGTCTGCGTGACACCCGTCTGCGTGACGATTGGTCTGCTTGATCAAGCTCTAGTTGGAGCGCTTGTGGCTGCGTGCCATACGGGCATGCGTGTCCATTGCATCATACGCATCATGTGGATAGTATGAGTTGGTGGTTATTTCCTTTAATGAGAAGCATTCCGTTTTATCGTAATATTTGTGAAAATTTATATTCGGTTGGTTCAGATATTTTAGAAATCTTTCTGAAGTTGTAATATTATTATTATTATTATTATTATTGGGACGCTAAGGTCCATTCACTGAGCGTGTGGTAGCTCACCCCTCCTTTTTCCAACCTTTCAGAGTAGCCGTTGGCGATCGTCGTTTGTGGTGGGCGTTGGCGATCTAGTTCTCGTTTATTCCGTTGCATTCGTAGGTGCTTGAATAAGCCTTCTTCTTGGCATGTAGTGGACGTCCTTAGCTTTATCAGCAAAACCAGGGAATCTTTAGTTGTTAGTAAATAAAGTACTCGTGCGTAATCATTCGTTGAGAATGAATTATTGTGATCCTGGATTTGGTTTATGTTTATGTTTTAAAAAAAAAACTTATGTGTTTTGAATTAATATGTTAATTTATTTCATTGAAAAAGTTTTAGGTTGACGTAACGCACCGTATCGCATGCCTTAATAGAGGATAATGGGTACGGGGGCGTTACATTCCTGATCCTGGATCCACGAAGATGTTGTTTAGCCACAACATTTGAAGTCGTCTGCGGATGTGTAGGGGGTAGACTCGCAGTCTGGGATCCTGGAGGTCTTGGTCAGTGAACGAAATGGTCATTGGGCGGCGGGGGCCGTCGACAGTGTCGGTACTCTTGGAGGACCCGTTATCGTCCGGATGCAGATCATCCGACGTACATTCCCCTCCTTCGGGTCCTTCGCTAGCTCCTTCGGGGATCTCCTCAAAGGGCTCTTCTTCTTCTTCTCCTCCCGGGTTTTCTAGTCCGCTTTCGTCGAACTCGATGTTGATGACTGCGGGAAGGGGAGAACTGCATCTCCTTCTTCGCCATAGAGTATGGCAAGGTCATGATTGTCGAGGTTCAGCTGGAATGGCTCGTTCTGCTCTTCCTCCTCGGATTCTTCAGATAGACTGTCGTCAGTGACGTCTTCTGAACTGCTTGGTTGTGGTGATGGTTGTCTCCCTCTTCTGACCATGTTTACCATGAGGGCTCCAGATGTGGATGCTTGGTTTTGACCTGGCAATGGGTCAGTAAAAATGCCAAGTGGCTTGGAGGCTCGAGAATTGCCCTGGTTTAAGTGGCTTTTGATCATGGCCCAATCAAGGCGCCTGTCATCATTTAAATCATAAATAAAATCCTGAAAAACAATGCATTGTTCTACGGTATGACCATGTTGTTGGTGGTATTGACAGTAACGCAGTCTGCTGGCCCCGGGGAGTGGAGGTTTAGTAGCTGGGAGGGAGATACTATTTGTGTCCATTAGTACCCTAACAATCCTAGTTAGTGTTTATGGGAGGGGAGGGTAAGAGTCCCTCTTTCCCATTCGTCTCTGATCATAGGATGTCGGAGGGGAGACCTCATTATAAGTATTTTGGGAGGGCTGCCTAGGATTTAGGTTCTGACTTCTTAGGAAGCTGGAATAAAAAGGGGTCCTAGGCTGGCCTTGTCTTGAGATTACAGGGCTTTGGACCAGGGAATTTTGGATTACCAGGTTTTGTTGTGTCAGCACGGGGACGGGTACTGATCGAGTAGTGAAGTTTTGGTTGATTGGCCGAGGCGGCGCATACCCGGATGAACCGGACGTGTACAGTCTTGGAGCCGTTCCTCGATCAGGAACTCGTGCTCCGTTCGGGTAGAGTGCCGATACTTGTGTAATAATCCCCTCTACCGTGGGGGTTTGTGCCTTACGAGGTGGTTGTCCAACCCTATGGCTGATAGGTGGGGACTGGGTTTGGACTACTGGGGCTGCACAACGGGAAATCCTGTTGTGGTGGTCAATTAGAAGTTGATACATAGTACAGTCTCCGTACGAAAGGCTCGTACGAAGCTCTGGACTCAAGCTCTGTAACATCATGTCAATCTCTTGACATTCTGTGAGTTGCAGGCCGGTTCGGTGGACAAGCGTGCGCCACCGAGACACGTATTGTTCGAATTCCTCCCTAGGCCTCATTCTCTCTACGGTTAAATATGAAATAGGGGGGATTCTAATCCTCTATTAACCATAGCGGCCCAAGAATTTCTCGCTTACAGCCGAGAAATTCGACAAGTGATCTACAGGGAGGGTGGAGAACCATTGTAGTGCTTCTCCTTCCAATGATTTCTGGAAGAGGAAGACTAGCAGAAGTTGATTATCTAGAAATGGACGTGCGTCTAGATAAAAGGCAGTTAGATGGATGTCTGGGTCTCCACGACCGTTATACCGGCGGAATTTGGGGATTTTGAATCCCTCCGGTAGGTGAACTGACGGGATTTGTCTCAGGTTATGTAGAGACATGTGTTTGGGGGCTGAGGGACCAGTCTCGGAGAGGATTCTCCAGATGGTTTCGTCCAGTGTTTCTCCCTTGGGAGGGCTGCCTAGCGGTCCCGGGTTTGGGGTGGCCTGATAAGGGCCTGGGGTGGAAACGGCTGGGAATATTGGATTCGCGGGGGAAAGGGGGGTGAACGAAAAAAGGCTCGGATTGACCGAGTGACTGGGTGTGAACGGGGTTTTGGGAACGGCCTTAGGGGTTTCGACAGGGGCCTCCTGTCTTAGGGTTTTGACCTGGCGGTAGTCGGCGAGGTCATGAAACATGTCCTCTACGGATTGGTATCCTAGACTAGCCATCTTTTCCTCTAGATGGGTCAGGATTTGCGTGGCCTGACCCTCTTGGTGGATTCTTTCCTCTAGTATCTTCTTCTCTATGCGGGATTCCATGATGCGTGTGAAATGATTTAAGGGAACGAATGCAGATATAAAGCAGTAAATAAAGCGGTAAAGGATTGCGCAGCGGTGTGCGGCTTACAAAGCAGTAAAGGATTGCGCAGCGGTGTGCGGCTTACAAAGCAGTAAAGGATTGCGCAGCGGTGTGTGGCATACAAAGCAGTAAATGATGTAGTGATGCGAAGTAGAGGAGAATCTGATTCGAGGGGTGGGAAACTCTAACCTTCCTAGAGGGTTGATAGCATTCTAGTCATGCTTGTAAAAGGGGGCAGAAGAGGATTACCTTTTATTGTTTTTCACGAGGGAGCTCCCACCGTGATCGCCAGATTTGTCGGTATCGTCGGGAAGGATCCGATGTGGCGTGTTGGTGCTGTCGGAAAGGATCTGGCGGTGCACGGTGTGCGCGTGCGTGTGTGGGGGTTCTTCGGGGATTTTGATCAGATGCGTGCCCTGGCAGGCTCGGTCGGATCATCTTCTTGGAAGGGTGAGGTGTTGTTCCTGGTTGAGGCGCCTGACAGCGGCTCAAGAGGATTCCATGGTTTGTGTGATCACCACCTGCTTTTTCTAAAAGCAGGAAAAGGTCGGGTTGGATTTGATCGCCTACGTGGGGAGTTTGTGGGGTCTCCGCTCTGAGACACGGATATACCGTACACAGAGGTGAAAAACAGATAATCCTATTCTGCTCTCTGGGGCTTGACTAAAGGAGTCTTGGGACATAGGGGTGCAAATGGGGTGTGTGTAGGGGGCGGCTAGTGGGATCAAGCCATCTGGTGAGGGGCGGCTACTAGGGTTTAGCCGTCCAGGACCTGGTCTGGTTTGGGCAGAACTTCGGTGGGAAATGGGTTTGGTTTTTGGATAGAGGCTAAGTTAGGTTTAGCCCGGGTTTCTAGAGGGTGAAATGAGAGGGTATTTTATGTGGGGGAATGGGTATTTCTCTCACAAAAGGGGCTCTCTCTCTCTCTCTCTCTCTATCTCTCTCTCTCTCTTTGGATTTCTAGTGGGGAATGTCAATTGTGGGTTGTGTTTGTGGGTTGTTGATTGGTTTGTTGATGTTGTGGATGTTGTATTTGGGCTTGGGACCCCCTCTATTTATAGTAAAAGAGAGACGGGGGAATATCCAGGGGGTGATAGAGTGGGTTGGCTTCGATTAGACCCCTCATTTATTCTCTGGTCCTTCTGTCAGGACTAGGTGAAGGGCGGCTACTTCCTGGTAGCCGCCCAGATCATAACCTGTCAAACGTCCCTTCTCTGACAGGCGGTGGCTTGGGTCGGTTACTTGGGTTGATCCGGCCGAGTTAAGGCGGCTAAAGGTCATCACCTGCCGCAATGATCAGCATTTAATACTGCTTTATGTCCCATCCAGGGGACTGGTCCAAAGTCAGCCAGGGGGGGCGGCTAGTGCTAACTAGCCGCCTGGTATGGGGCGGCTAGTTAGGTCTAGCCGCCCCTTGCCAGGGACTCAGTGTTTTTTGGGTTTTTCTTAGGTGGGGTTCTGGTTTGGGGCCAGGGTCTGGTTTGGGGTAGGGTTTTAGGTTAGGGCTAGGGCTAGGGTTTAGGGTTTTGGGTTTTAGGTTAGGGCTAGGGCTAGGGTTTAGGGTTTGGGTTTAGGTTAGGGTTTCCGATTAGGGCTAGGGTTAGGGTTTCCGGTTTCCTGAACTTCGGTTCTCTACTTGATGTCCAACTGTGGGATATTTCCTTGTGTTACTTGAAGTATTTCCTTCTCTTTGGGCGGTCAAAATTGGGGTATCTACAACTGCGCGACAGGAGGAACTTGTGAGTCATTTGTGTGTAGTGGCGTTGCAGTCACTAAGATATATATATATATATATATATATATATATATATATATATATATATATATATATATATATATATATATATATATATATATATATATATATAGCTTTTCTAGCATGGGATGGATCCCCTTTGGTATGGGACGCAGACGGATCTGTCTTTATGCTGGGGACATAGTGAGGTTAGTGTTATACCATTGCTAGCATGTGATGGATCCCCTGTGGTATGGGACGCAGATGGACTTGTCCTTATGCTGGTGACATGATTAGGTTAGTGTAAGTCGGCCTCCTGCGGTGATGGTACCTAAGGTTGGTCGGCTTATACTTGTTAGTTTTGTATGTTGATTTTATGGATGTGTTGGAACTGTACTATGAGGTGTCTTGTAATTAGTTCCATTCACTAGGCCTTCATCGGCTTATCCCTCTATTATTATGGGTTTTCTTCCAGGTGTTGCACAGGATTGGTGAGTTGGGCGATGTTGAAGTTGTTGTGGGCCCCTCGGTGATTTGGTGATCCTGTCAGCTTCCTGTTGTTTGTTTGTACCAGGTGTTTCGTTATTGTTTGTATATATTTGACTATATTTGTAATTATGACTTGTGTTCACACGGGACGATGATTGTGTATTCCTTTGAGGCCCCAATTATCTGTTCCATGGCCTTGTAATATCCACTTATTTATTCATAAACTCTTCCATTGTCGTTTATTCTGATCTAATCATTTATTCCTTGTGATTTATTCTGATTATGATATACTCAGTATCGTACACGTGTCACCCCTTGGGGATGGCCGCTCTAGGGGGCGTGACACGGATTCAGATAATTATCCGAAATATCCGAAATAAATAAATAATTAATTAAACATAACAAATTTTCATTTAAAGTTCTAAAATTGACTTAAAATAAAAAATTCACAAAGATAAGTCTTAACTTTACAACTATTAGAAAGAATGTGAGCCACTTGATCAAAATCTAATGGTAGATATTGAATACTAATATTAACATTTTTTTTAATGCTATCGGATACGAATATTTTTCGGATCGGATAGGGGTATATCCATATCCGAACCGAAAATTTTTGGATACAGATACAGATTTTTCAGATATCAGATATTTTCTGCATTTTCGGATACGGATTCGGATTGGATGCGGATATTTTTTCGGATAATTGACTGGCTTAGTTCCACGTGCACATCCACTAACTTGAAGAAGTTACTCCACTGTCTTTGGTAACATGGTATATACTATGTTACTTTAGTGTGTGCTAAGGGCGGTTTCATCTTTTCAGAGTTATACATATAAGACCCCTAATTAGCACACACTTCATTTTTTTCATCGCATACTTCATCTGTTGAACCAACACCAGTTGTGAAATCACTAGTTTCATCCCAAGTTGCGTTATTGTTCCTGAATCAGCAGGTATAAACCTTGTTATAGTTTGAGCCAGTGTATGCTTTCTTATGACAATGTATACTTTTTTAGTATAGTGTATACTCTGCTATTATAGTGTGTACCGCATTAACATGGTATATATCTTGTTTTCTTATTATATGTTTTGCTATAATAGGATATACATTACTAATAAAGTATACACTTTTTAGGCATTTCAAAAAATAGGCAGGACATCACGACTATCCCCAAAAAGACCAGGATTGGAAGGGGGCGTTCAATCAAGGGATGAGATACGAAGGTCATTGTCCAAGGTTGCAGGACAAGGGAGAACCCTACTGCAGTCCCAAAAATTACATTAAAAAGGCCAAAGAAAATAAAGGTAGTCCAAGTTAAAGAAGAAGAGGAAGACCCAAACCTGACTTCCTGCAAGTATATTTATAAGGAGGTGGCACTAGCTCTAATCGACGTAGTAACTCCAGTGAGAAAGATATTGACTTCCTGCAAGCCAAAATTACTGCTTCTTTTTTGCTTGGCGAACTGGTCTGATATTTATAATGATGATTACTTCAATTGTGGTTTTTTTATATATAAACATGTGTTATTTGGTGATATATTTAAACAATATCTTTGGTGGTTGTGTTTTTTTTTGGTTGGTAAAAAAGAATATGTATAGCTATAAGTGGATAGTTACATTCAAGGAATTAACTTAACAAAAAGGGGAGAATTAACATTTAGTAGACTTTTAGTCATCATGAGAGAATTAAAGGAGGGGAAGCTCAACCAGGTGAGAGTGCATCCCTTCAATCCCTCCCATACTGATTAGAGCCCCTAGGACATTAACATTTGGATGATCTAGTGTAGCTCTGTCTAGCTACATCCTTAGATAAAATGAGCTGGAGTGGCGGATCAAATTCATCTGGGAGGAGAATAGAGTTTCCTGGAGTTGGTCGCATAGCTGCAAAATAGTCCGCCATTGGTGAAGGGAAGCAAGGATATATTGGATTTCCTTCCACTCCCTCAAAACCTGCCATGGAAGACTGCCTTTACCTTTGGTCCAGGCCATTGCAGTAGACGAGTCGGTCTCCATGTGAATGTTGGTGATGTGTCTATTTTGAGCTAGTCGAAGACCTGCCAAGATGGCCTTGAATTCAAGTATATTGATAGAGGAGATGTGTGTATCTTGAATCATTGTAGCTTGCACCGGTTCTCCCTTCCAATTGCGTAGAATTGCTCCACACCCCGCCCTGTTCGCAGATAAGGAGCCATCAGAATTCGATTTAAACCATCCCTCCTGAGGGGGCTTCCAAGAAACCTCAATTGAAGAGTGCTCAGTCAGTGTGATACAAATGCCCCAAATGGATGCTGTTTTAATGAGTTCCACCGTCAGCTCCTCCTTTAACTGTCTTCCAACAAAACTATTTTGGACAACAGAGCAAACTTGTTTATAAACCTGCAGTTTATGAGTCTCTTTGCCCCAGAAGATTCGGGTGCATCTTTCCTTTCATATTCCCCATATCGTTGAGACCAATACGACCTGCATAATATGCCTCTGTGCACCGATAGGGAATAATTGTCTAACCATTGCACAAATGAATGTAAATTTGTGTCATGTTCTCTTTTAGCCCCCATTTATCTCAGGAAGAGGGCCCAAATGAAAGACGAGTAGGAGCAAAGGATGAATAGGTGATCAATAGATTCGTTTCCAGTTTTGCATAAAGGGCATGTAACCTCGTGAACCAATCCCTTACGTTGCAAATTAGTAAAAGTGGGGCAAGCTAGATGCACATCGAGTACTTTTGGAGCTAAAACTTCTGCCAGAGCCATTTGGACCATTTTGGTTTTTTCTTCTTAGCCCGAAGAAAGGTCCAAGCTTGGGGTGTGTGAAGCATCCCATCACGAGAGTGAGGCCAAATGAGCATGTCATCGCCAAAACCCCCGCACTCTTGATCATGAATGTTACCCCAAATATCATCCCAATCAGCAGACCACCATTGAGGTCGAACCCACTTTCCGTCCTTGATGAAGTGTTCAACAGGCAAAAGAGGATCCAAAGCCTCACTGATTTGTGTATGCTCCCTCAAGGACTTGCCTTTGATCCAAGGATTAGACCAGGCTTCGATCAAGGAACCCGAGGAGATGATGTATAAAACTTCAGATTTAATCCAGGTCTTTGCATTCAATAGTTTAGGCCAAATCAAAGGCCCCGAGGATGCAGGAGCAACCTCCCATATGTTATGCTTCGAAAGTTACTTTTTTCATCCAATGAACCCATAGGGAGTTGGCTCTAGAGGCAACTTTCCAAAATCTAGCTCCTAAGGCTGCTTGTATCCAAACAGCAATACATTTAAGTCCCATGCCTCTTTCAATCTTTGGAGAACACATTGTTTCCCAATTGACATAATGAACTTTATTTTCAAGGACGGCCCTCCCCAAAGGAAACTACGAATGAGCTTTTCCATGAGCTTGATGGTTCCTATCGGGAGGGCAAAGGCTAAGGACCAATAAATTTGGAAGCTTAATAACATGGTTTTGGCAAGCTCCAGATGAACAGCCATAGATAACAGATGGCCTTGCTAGTGTTGGAGCCTTTTCTGGAGTTTATCGACAAGTGGAAGACACAACCGAGGAGTCAGGGCCCCAGTGAAAAGAGGAAGGCCTATGTTACAGGGAGATGCCTAAGGGGAATGCCCAGCGTCGAGATAAACTGCTGATGTTCATCTGTGCGTCCCCCACAAAAAACATGCGATTTGCCTCTATTGAGCTCCATACCAGACAGTGAGCCGAACCAGGGTAGAATGTTCTTGAGCCCGCATCCAGTACTGGCAGAAGCAACCGAAAAATTGATCAAGTAATCTGTGAAAAGTAGTTGGCTAATTGCATTGGACTGCTTGGTGAATACACCAATTTGTTTTAACTAAAAAGTCATATCCAAGGTCTAAGAGAAGATCTCCATGCATAAGACAAATAGAAGAGGAGCTCTCAAAAAATCCAATAGGGGACCTGTTGACCAGAATAGAAAAACGAGGAGATTGGACACAGTCCATGATCTAGTTTATCCATTTCTGATCAAAGTTTATCGCCTACAACACCTAAGTGATATAAGGCCATCGGATGGAGTCAAAAGCCTTCCTTAAATCAATATTTAGTGTTGCATGAGCTTTGCTTGTCTTCTTTGATAGATATCTAACAATCTCATGAGTTGGGAGGATGCCATGTGAGATCTTGCGTCCCTTTATGAATGCAGTTTGATAAGGATTGATCAGGGCAGGGAGGTCTCTCTGGAGCCGAGCTGGTAGGATCTTAGATATGAGCTTATAGATGGTACCACAATGAGAGATGCGTCGGAATTGGTCCAAAGAGTTGGAATGAGAGCTTTTGGTAATAAGAGCAATGAATGTAGTGTTTAGCTGATGGAGAAGCTTGCCACTGTGAAAAATTCTTTATCCGCTTCCTTGACCACATCCCAACAGTGTTGGAAAAAACCCATCATGAAGCCATCTGGTCCTAGGCTTCCATCCCCTCTCATTAGCTTGAGAGTTTGATAGATTTCTTCATTAGACACCTCTGTGTAGAGACCCATGTTTTGGTCGGTGGTTAGCCTGGTTTGAGATGTAAATTGAGGAATAGGGTCATTGGTTTCCTTATTGAGAAGGTCCCTGTAGTATTCAACTGCATGTTGCTGAACCTGTTCTTGCTCAAGTAATTCGGACCTGTGTGGGAGAATCACCTTTCAGAGGGATTTATGTGCTTTCCTGGTGATAAACTAGGCGTAAAAGAATTTTGAACAACGGTCTCCATCTTGTAGCCAGGTTATCCTTGCTTTCTAATTGACAAACTCCTCCTTTTGTAGTAGGGCTGCGTGATAGCTAATGTGAGAAGAGGCTTCATTTTTAATGCAAGAACAATTGAGGGGATCACACTGAAGGGCTTGTTGAGTTTGATGAAGATGCACCCTTTCTCTAGCCACCATGTCCTGAACGAGACCAAAGTGGTTAGCATTCAATTCTTTTAAAACCTTCTTTGTGTGCTGGAGCTTTTTCGATAATCTGAACATGGCTATACCAGAGACGGATAGGTTCCATGCCCCTTTCAATGTGTCCATAAAGGACTCCTGTTTAAGCCAAGCATTAAAGAATTTGAAGGGTTTTGAATAACTCTAAAGAGGGGGGATTGCGATGAGTTTCACCGCTACATTATCGGAAAGGCTGCTTGGGAGGTATTGTGAATAGGCTTTTGGGAAGAGAGTCTCCAATCCATGTTGCCCATAAATCTGTCCAAGTTGCAAGAAATCATGTTTTCCTGCCTGTTGTTCCACAAGAAGGTATCTCCGGAAGCATGAAGATCAAACAGATTACAGTGAGCCAGACAAGAGTTAAACTCCATTAATCTACTAGTTTGAAGGGGCCGGCCTCCCCTTTTTTCATCCCATACCGTAATTCATTGAAGTCACCTCCCACTAGCCAAGGACCAGAGAGTGCATCAGCAATATGACAAAGGTCTTCCCAAAGAAGAAGCCTTTCTGCTAGGGAATTGGAACTATAAACTATAGTAATGTATGGGTGTTGTCTCGTGCTCGCGAGAGTCAATTTGCAATGAACGAACTGTGCAGTGTTGCTTAGTACTTCGACCTTGAGAAGCGCAGTAAGCCAAAGAAGCCAGATTCTACTCATCCCATCATGAAATTGCGAGAATTCTACAGTCCGACACCCCCATGATTCTGTGTTTTACTACATCAACTTAAGAAGGAGCAATTCTGTTCTCCAAAAGACCCACAAAGGGACTTGATAGTCTTGTAAGTATTGACATGTATCAAGTTGTTTAGTTTTATAATTTAGCCCCCTTACATTCCAGAGAAGACAATTCATAAAGAACATGGAAGTGGGAGAAGACTAAGATGACTTCTCTATTGGCGGCTTTGCTGTCTAGTCTACCTCGAGGAGATTGAAGAAGGAATGGTGGGATCCGAAGCCTTTGTCAACCGAACTGTGGCGCACTCTTTACTCGGATAATTTGTATGTGAGTATGGTTGAGGGGGGGACAACATTACACATAGTTCTTGTGCATCATTCAAACTTTAGGGGTCAGGCAAGCCCTTCTCTTTGCACGGAGAATCTTCATGTGATTCTTTACTACACTTCCCCCAATCCAGCACAAGAACAACAGTGGGAGACTAGCCATTACGAGGTGGAATAGGGGTTTGTGGTTGTAGTTTGTCATTTGTAATTTCAACCTCCTCTATTTGCTCAGAAATATCGTTTAGGTCCTCCGTCAAACTGTCCTCTGAAGAGGGAGATCCAGAAACTTGATCCAAATTGGAATAGTTATTTTTTGGTGACAGTGTTTATAATGTGAACATGTGTTTTTATGGCATATTCCACATTATGTCATTTTATTAGTTATTTGAATAATGTATGTATGAATTGATAAATTACACAATGTATTAAACAGATACTCAATGAAAAAGTATATACTACAATAAAAGAGTATATATTAAATTAGTATATCCTACGTTAAATATGTATATACTACGTTATATAAGTATACACTATGATAATATAGTAAATACCAAGATAGTACAGTGTATGCTTTGCAATCGAATATTCATCCACTCTTTCATCATATTCAATGTGTGTATGATGTTACACACTGAATAAATCTCCTTCACTAAATACCTATTTCAAAATAAAATAACTGATTGAACTGTTCCTAAAATGAAGACTTCTTGTACAAATAATTAATTGGCCATTAACAAATTTTATAATCAACTAACAATTTTGACCAACATTCTAACCATGATATACTCTATAACCATGGTATACACCAATTTACTAAAGTATGTACCATTTTAACAAAGTATACACTATGATAACAACTGGAATATATTATGTAACCTGTGTTTTGTCCACTAAGGAATTTCACAATCAACTTATAATTTACAATTTTTACAATTAAATTACAATCTCAAATTACAGTCAACTTGAACTTTTACAATTTATGTATTTTAGCCACCAAGGAATCCAACGATCAAATTCGCCATCAACATATGCATCCAAGACGAACCAAGTTGATGGCGCACAATAATTGATGCTCTCCTCTATTTGCATGCATTCCTATGTTGACGGTATATGGACCTGCATTGGCGTAGAATCTTGTGTTGATGGTACACGTTTGTCATTCTTCTTTGTTTAATGGAAAAAGTGTGAGTGAAATGATCATCAACACGTATGTGCTAGCACAAGGAAGTACGTACTTAAATAGTGTTGAACCGAAGTTGATAATATACTTACAATAGTTCTTTCCTTCTTGTTGGATGCAACTTCAGTAATGGATTTCAACCTCGTCTTGCGAGGATGACCCTTGGATTGTACAACTTTGGTGGTAGGATTTTATCAACTTCCATGGGTGTAAGGTGGAACATAATTGCCAGACACGTGGGAATCCATCTTTGCTTTCAGTTTCGGGTCTTCATTTTTCTCGTCTTCTTAGATGACATGCCTTTATTGTATGTATTTCATTGCTCCCACACAGATACATGTGTACTAACAAAATACACAATGTATTATGCATGTACTCATTTAAAAAGGTAAATACTTAAGCAAAATAATATATATTATCTTACGTTAAATATGTATACACTACATAATATAAATATACACTATGATAACATAATATACACTAAGATAGTAAGGTGTATGCTTTGCAATCGAATATTCTTCCACTCTTTCATTCTATTCAACGAGTGCATGATAATATCATTGAACAAATCTCATCCATTAAATACCTATTTCAAAATAAAATAACTGATTGAATTGTTTCTAGAACAAAGCCTTGTTACATAAATATCAAAAGTAAGAAATGTCACAAATTTTATCTCACAATAGAAAATGTTAGGAATTGTATAGATCAAAATGCTATGCTTGATCCCAACATCATGTGAAAATGTTATACAAACAAACAAATTCTTACTTTCCGTTTTCAACTGGATCTTCATGCCAATGCTTCAAATTTTGCGCAAAGATGAGGCACAAACTGAAGAAACTCATTTTTCAAAGGATTTAGTAAAAAAAAAGGAGCGAGGTCCCTCCAAAGCAATGCCAAAAGTGAAATAAATGAAAAATAAATTTTGTTTTATTTGTTTTCGTCAACAGTGATTTTGGAGGGAAACAAAAAAAAAATTTTGAGGGAAAACAAAAAAGGGTGGCTGACGTGATTGGCGCTGACATGGAGAAGAGAGGATAGTATTTTTTGTCATCCGATGTGGAGACTGCAGCTTGGGCTGCAAAAGAAACTACGTGTATCATTAATGATATGTCAGGCGAGTGCTGATACACGTAGCCCGTTTTGCAGTTAGTATGCTATGATAACATAATATATATTGCATTATCATAGTGTATACTGCATAGTCATGGTGTATACTGCAGTCCATTTTTTTTCATTTTTTCACCATGCAAAAAATACGCTAATGTATTTCAATATGTACTTCATTTCATATACGCACTTCAAAAGGGGAGTGTATAATTTAATAATAATAATAAAATGGGATAGATTGCAATTGAGGCTGCAATTGAGGTTGTGTGTATCTTTTTCCTATGTAAAGCCTTTTGTGCAGTCAATTCAACATATGCAGCCCATCTCAGGTGCATATGGACTAGGCCTAACCCACTTGGAGTTGATTCATCGTATTTTTCTTAAGTAATTGAAGTTTAATAACAAATAATTAATTTGGTTCACTCACCACTAATTAAATTTGATTAACCGAATTAATATCAATACCACATTTAGATGAAATTTAGTTAATTGACCCATCACTAGTTGGATTTGATTTTCATGATAGCCAATAAAAGAATAAACAAATATTTCCACTGTGAAATGTTGTAATAAATTATAAAATATATATAAGTTACCTGCAGTTCTGTAGAAAAGGAAAATATTGTGTTTTTCTTTGGCTGGAGAGTCTGTGTAACAGAGAGTTCATTTTTGTATATTTATAAATAAAATATAATTAAAAGTGCGCAGGAGAGGCCTATGCAGTTTAATTTGTTCCTTTGTGGGGATTCAGAAGGACATTGTTTGTTTAGTGGATAAACAATTTTTATCAATCATATCAATCAAAGTACAGTACATAAACATCCATATTAATATGCAATTAAAGGACCATGAACAGTCAATTCTAAATGATACTCCAACCAAATCCTAAAGGTTTAACTTTTTGGTCAGGTCTGGTTGGTGGTATTGTACTGTGAGTTTTGATTCCGTTCTAAAATTATAAAATGAAAAGTCTACTTATTTAATTTATGCAGAGAGGCCTGTGTAGTTTTTAATTTCACATAGAGGCCTGTGTAGTTTTTAATTTCACTATTAACTTAAAGAATATATTTTATATTACAAAACATATAAATAATATAAAATAAGAAAAAATTTGAGTAAAAGGGAAACTGACGAAAAAAATCATTTTCCCTTAGCTTTGACCAGTTTATTTGTATGTGGCTGTTATAGAAAGTAATGAAAAATAAATAATGTTGTTTGTCTCTGTGATGAAAAATAACTGAAAATAGAATACATTGTTTATATTATCATAGAAAGTGTAAAAATGAAAAAAAATGTTGTTTGTATACTAATTTAAATATAATATAAAAATAACTTAACATGTTAAATTGTTTTTTTGAAAGACGATCTATTTTAAGAACAAACAAAAATGCTCAATATCATCAAACATGTAATATACAAATACAAAAGAAAAAAGCTCACTTTCCCTCACTTTCCTTCACTTTCCATTTTCTAAGGTGAGAAAAAAATTCCCCTCATAGGAAGACAAAAAGGAAAAGGGAATATTTTCTTCTTTTGTTTAGCACGAATATTAGGTTTTTAAGTAGTCAAAAAAAAGTTTTTACTTTCCAAAACAACTAGTATGACTTTAAATTAGGGGACATTTACACCCACACCATATAATGAGAATCCCACACCATTGTCTGACCCACCCTCCCAATATATATTTGAAACATGTAAGTGAAACCCACCCCAACCATTTTACACTGACTCTCTCTTTCTTCTCCCCTAATGCGTGAGGGAGCACCGACACCACCTTCAACAATGGGAGGAGGCGGAGGATCTGGCGGAGTTGCTCATATGCTCGGTGGTCTCTGAGGTCGGACACGTAAGCCCAAAGATAATCCCTCTCCACGAAGCCTCCAACCGCGACTACACGTACCAGAGCCCCACCGGGTTCAGATTCAGAACTAGGATTCCTTCAAGAAGAGGCGTCACCTATATTTCCACCAAGTGGACAAGGTGCTCGAGGTATTGGTCCCCGGTGACGGGCGCCGCCACGGGTACTAGCGGGAGAGGAGACATTTTTGTTTAGGGTTTTAAAGGGTGTTTTGGGGTTTGGATGATTTGGATCTCGGTGACGACCGCCATGGATAGATGGTTCGGGAAAGAAAATGAAATGCCAGTCAAAGGGGATGCTAGAGAGGGTGGACGAATCATTAGACCTCCAAACAATCAGGGTTTCTTTTCTTTTGTTTTTTTTATTGTTCTTAAGGGTTCTGTTGATATTTTTCACTGTGATTTTGAATGTTGTTTTTTGTGTGTTACAAGGAGGGGGAGAGATGCACGGGGATCGCCTGAGTTTGTTCGATTGCACCTAAGGACTTTGTGTGATCACCATTTGCTTTTCCTCAAAAGCAAGGAAAGAATGATCGCCTCGTGGGAATTGTGGGAACGACTTCTTAAGGATCACGGCCAGCCGTGTCTTATGTAGCGACTATGGTTTTCCTAATCTTTTCTTGATTTTGTGTATTGGGTCATATTTCCATTAAAGTTTTGGAGGACTTATATATCTTCAAATTCTCAAGTTAAGGTATGGTTGGAATCCTTATTATGTTATATTTTCAACACTTTTTACGGATCGTGAATCAGATGAGTATTGATTATGTTATGGGCCAAATTGTGCCAAGAGGTCGAGTAGAGAAAATAGGGATGGCTCCAGGGGGATCCATCGGTATTGTGATGGATCCTATAGGTGCCATTGGTTTTTATGACGGATCCAATAGGAGCCATCGATCTGGAAACAATTTCAAACTCGTATATTGCAGTTTTTAGAAGGTTTTAATGTGTATTATTGATTGATATGATTGAGATACGGTTGGTATTTCTTTTTCCACGTGTATAAGTGTATATATATACCCCTCTCTCTCTCCTTTTCCATCGAAACCCTAAAGTCTAAAGTCTCTCTTTTCCTCTCCCCTTATTTTGGTGGGTGTGTAGGGATTCGAAAAGGGAGTTGTTTGGTAAGTATCCTTCTTGAATTTTCAAGGTGTTTTTGATTGATAATGATCCTCTTGAAAGCCCTTCATATGTATTTTGATTTTTGAAGTTTTTCAATAGAAAGATTTGGTTTTCTTCATGATTTATGAATATTTTTGTATGATTTTGGGTCCTTATGAAATAACTATGAAATCATAATGTTTTTATGATGTTTTAAAAGTTTTAGATGATGCTATTAAGCCTTCCATGTGTATTTTAGGATTTCATTAGATTCTTGGGTTTTCTTCTTGATTTTTCATAGTTTTGATGTATTGCATACGATTTTCGGACCCTTTTCTTATAGCCTTGAAATCATGGTGTTTTCAAAGTATTTTCCAACTCTTTCATGTCAAAAGAAAGGGGATATGTATATATCATGTCTAGGGTTGTTTATTAAGGGTAGAAAGCATGTTTATAATTATTTAAAGTCTTGTTTTGACCCTTATATGTATAGATCCGAACCTATACATGTTCTTATGTTTTTTAGAGTTTTTATCTATATCCATGTTAGTTGTTTATAAATATATTAGATCTTTGGTTTTCAAAGATTTTTTGAATCTGTTTTTGTCACGCCCCAGAGCGGCCGTCCCCGAGACATGGCAAATATATATATGATATCAGCAATCAATACACGAGATAAAATAAGGACTCTACAACATTAAAGACAATAAAGCAATAATCAAGTAACTGACATCAAATATATACAAATAGCGGAAGCTCAAACGACTAAGTCCGTAATTCAAAAACATATTTACAGACTAAAGTACACAATCAACTGTCATGTGAGAGCCAATATACACAACAAAAGATATCAACAGTCCACATACCGTGCACAAGCACAAGTATAATACATACAAGGAAAAGGGAATGCTGATGGCCTCTCACTCGCAAGACATCCAATGCGAACGCGGGTCTCCTACTCGTACTGCGTCAAGGGGAGCTCTTCTCTTGGATCCGACTCAGCGTCAACTGGAGAAAAATATATGCGAGGGGTGAGCCGCACGCTCAGTGAATGAAACAATCCATGCAACACCGCTCATATTAATCCTTTCAAGTAATTTAAGTTCCAACAGATGGAAACAACTACTTAAGCTGGTGGGTTGAGTATCAACCCGAGCCCACCACTCCCGCACCCCCACCCCCACACGGTGACATGGGGCTTTTAGAGAGGAATACCCTCACCCTCACCCACCTTAGGGATGACCTAGGCTTTGGGAAATTGCACAAACTGGTAGATTGGACCAACACCGACCCATTACACCCTCACCCTCACCCCCTCCCCGGGGTAACATAGGCTCTTGGGAGGAAACTAGATTGTTTCTACACCCATGGTCCACCGGTAGCCCTTATCCAGGGAAGCTCATATCTGGTATACTCCCATGATCAGCACATACTCACAAATCGGCAGCACCTACGGATGGGAGCCCTCTATCAGGCCGGCTGTCTCAACTAGGAAGTCCCTACACAGATCCAACGAAGGAAAGAAACCAATCTACACACGCGAATATGATCCCCTTGGATCCGTCGTCATCGGTGACTACACACCGGTACGGTAACGAATTCTCAAGAATTTCCTCCAGGGCGCATAACTCTGATGCGGGGAAATTCTATCATTCATAATGATTATGCCATGGTATGACCCCCTAATAGGTCATACACTTGTCCAAACTCATTTAGACAAGATTCATGGCTCATACATGTATAAATAAATATATAACGTATAATTAAATGAAGAATTATTCCAGATATTCCCTGCCTGGGGGAAAGAACCCCTTGGGAGGGAACCTTGAGGTCCCGATATAGGATACCCCAACAACCAAACAAGTTACACGGAGCACCCTAGCCCGGGTCTCAATGATGACCTCACAAGGTCCCTTAATCCCGTGTAGGAATATGGGAATTAAATATACACTTAAAGAATGAATTAAGGACTTAAACATGGTAGCATGTAATAATATAATAACAAGGTTATAATATTTCCTAAGGCATGCTTACACTTATGCTTTTCATATATATGCTAAGGACATGCTTGGGCTAAGTAGGGCATGTAGGAATCAATGTTATACCAGCATGGACATGATGCATAGACAAGCATGGGTCCTAATGCATGACACTAGCATGTATAATCCTAACATATTATCTCTAACATGACATAGATGCAACATCGCGAGACAAGAAAATAACATATACATGCCAACAAAGTTAATATGCAGTTATGGTGGCCCAGGGGAGGGCAATGCACGTCTACGTGCATTGAACGCCTCCCAACTGGGTTGGATCGACCTACTCACCGCAACTCGGCTCGATGCGTGACCGTTCGCCAAGATTTGCACGACAAGGGCATCAAAGATTGTGAGTATGACTACATAAAAACACTTAAAATTACCTAAAAATGCCAAAGGCTTAGAAATGCGCGCATACGGGATCGCACGCATGCAAGTACGCGCGTACGCACGCATAATCGAGCGCCCTGACACCCACCCGAGCCCCCGGGCAGCCACACGCGTGGCCCCCGCACACATGCGCACGTGCATGAACGCGTGCACGTGCTCCCGCGCCTGGCCGCACGCCTAGACACGCTGCTCGCACACCCAGACACCCAGCCGCCCGCGCTCACACGCTCGCCCCTGCTTGCCCGCTCATGCCCTCACGCGTGTCCGCGCGTACACGCACGCCTGCGCGCCTGACTGCGCTCTCCTGCGCGTGCACACGCGCGAACAAACCCGCGCACGCGCCCAATGCCCAACACCACCCTCCGTCACCCCACACACACCCAAACACATGCACATGGTGTGTAAGGTCCCCTAACACCTACCTAAGCCTAGAAAATCAGAAATAAAGAAGGGGGAGAGCTTACTAAGAGAGGGGGAGTGAAAGGGGGAGATCCGGTGCCCTCCTATGCGCCCGCGACCACCACAACCCCTACCACCACTACCACCACCTCCTCAGCCTCTCCAACTGCCCTTCTTGGCTGAAAAACAGGGGCAATGGGAGCTTGAGAGGGAGCCAAAGAGAGGAAAACAACAACAATAACAACCACACTCACTTTTTATGCTTCAACTCTTCTTGATCATCCTCTTCTCTTTATTTTTCTCAATAACACACACAAACACACACAAAGAGGGATGGAGAGGGAGAGCCACGTTGAGGGAGGGAGAGGAAGAGAAAGTGAGCATAAATGCTCACTTTTGGGCGGTGAACACAAGGGAAAAAGGTGGGGGTGAACATAACCCTAACCTCACCCACGCACATACCAAATAACCAAAGATTTCTTAACTCTTAACAAGGGGGGTGAACTTACCTAGGGTCACCACATGCACATAATTATCCCAACACTATTCCACTTAACGAATCAGTTTCTAAGAAAACTCGAATACGATTCAGAACTGTATAATTTTTCAAACGTTACCGGAATTCGATGAAATTTTTATGGGTAGTACAGAATAGTACCAGGACCCATAATATGCAGTCAGATTTTTAATCGGAGCACTCAAGCTCATGCAGTTGACTAAAAGCCAAAATTTTAGCGGCTCCGATCGAAAAATAAAAAATTTGAAAATGGCCAGAAATGACCCAACGGTTACCCATAGGCTAAAAAGTGACACATATATAACATTCTTCCCCCCTTAGGAAATTTTGTCCACAAAATTTAAAACAAAAACATCTAGGAAGGAAAAAAAAATGTGGATATGCATCACGCATGGCGTCCTCGCGCTCCAAAATGGCCCTGGCACTAGAACGGCGCTGCTATCTCACCTTAACCAACTGGACAGTCTTGGTGCGGAGCTTCTTCTCGTGCCGGTCCAGGATCTCCATCGACTGCTCCACGAATGACAAGCCTGGCTCAAAGACGAGCAGCTCGCACGCGATGATGTGAGCAGGATCATGGACTTAACACCTCAGCTGCGAGACATTGAAGACGTCATGGCCTGAGCCAATTGTGGTGGCAAAGCTATGCGATAGGCCCCCTCTCCAATCCGCTCAAGGATGAGAAACGGGCCAAGAAGGGCTGACTCAGCTCGCCCCGAACATCGAAATTGAGGATGCCCTTAAATCGGGACACCTTCAGGAAAACAGGGTCGCTAAAACCGAAGGTAAGCTCCTGGCGATGATGACCTACGTAGCCCCCTGATGGTTTAGGGCGGTGCAGAGGCACACACGAACCATCCAGGCTACCGTCCACTTGTCAGGCTGTCCGTCGGCGATGAAACGCTATACTTAAATGAAGGCTCGCGCCAAAGCTTGCCAAAGGTTGCGCAAGAACATCAAAGTAACCCACGCGCCTCGATCCGAAATAGCGCCGACTGGATTGCCATGAAGACGAACAATCGCGAAAGATCATACCCGCGTCGAAGAGTCTAGAGACTCAATTAGACAGATAGGGAGGGGAAGTGCGGACTTAGTCAGTCAGTCAATGATCACCCAGACGGCGTCGTGACCCGAGCGTGAATTTAGCGAGCCTGCAACGACATCCATGATAACTCACTCCCACGTCCACTGAGAAATCTCGATGGATGAACGCCTTCAAACGCGATGATCCATAACTTCACCTGAGGGCATGGCGACCAACAACCTCAATGAAGGCTACCTTAGAACAGCCCACAGAGATCTAAACAGCCCACCACTTTTGAGATCCTTGTAGGCATCTGGCGCATTCGTCTACCCCGACGGCAGTACTCCAAATTCGTTGTGCCCGAAACGGTCACGAAAGGCCATTTACTTAATGCCCAACTCCCGGATCTCCAATTAGAGTACCCTGCGCGAAGATTGATCATCGGAAAGACACTGGCTCCTAGAGCTGGTCAAAACGGATCACCAATTCGCGGCAAGGGGTACTTGATCTTCAACACCTACAGGGAGATTTAAAAATAATTCCTGGGACGATTAAGTCCAAATTCGGCTCTTCGCTCAAGGCTGGCGCTCATGATGTCACATACACGCTGGGTAAGCCGCTTAACCGTACTTAATCTGTAAGACGTGCAACAGGAGGTCATCGATTCCCAACAACGCCTATGCGACATCGTCTACTTGATATGGCGGTTGAGTCCCATCACGAACGCTTAGCGTCGCGTCTCCTCATTTACGACCTATGTGGGGGCAAAACGAGACACTACCGCAAACTGTGCTTCACATGCCGCCACCAATAGGTCGTCCAACTATAACCATTGGAACTCCAGCATCATGCAGTCAATGGGCAGATACATCACGGGGAGTCCACGCTCTCGACCTCATACCTTAATACCCAATCCCGATCGTACGCATCACTACTCGCTTCAGCACCTTCCAAGTGAGAGGGAAAGGCAATCATCCAAGGGATGTTTTAAAGGTATTCCCTGCTTGGGGGAAAGAACCCCTTGCGAGGACACCTTGAGGTCCCAATATAGGATATCCCGACAACCAAACAAGGAACACGGAGTATTTTAGTCCAGGTCTCAATGATGACCTCGGAAAGCCCCTTAATCCTAAGTAGAAAATTGAAAGAAGACATCGCCCATGAATGGATAATATGTCACACCCTCAAAACTTGAAACCGGCGTCGCTCTCGAAATCCAAAGTACACCCCCGATAAACAGAACGGAGGAGAATACAGTCTCCGACCGGTACAGGGAGTACCTCTGGCACCACCGGTGGATCTGCTGCTAAGTGTACCTGCGGGATCACCTCGTGGGCCGCACGCAACTCCCGGATTTCTCGCGCTTGCTCAGCCAATGCTTTTGTCTGTGCCTCCAGTGCCCTCGTCTGAATCTCCAGAAGATCTGCCATCTGAGCGTAAGCACGCGCCCATGCTGGAGGCTCCTGCGCAGGTCCTGGCCCAATAGCCGAGGACTCTCTAGTAGACTCCTCGCCTTCGGTAGGTTTGGAAACCTCCGAAGCCCGAGGGTGACCACGTCCACATGCCCGTCTCCGAGGAGGTATATCAGCAAACTAAGGAACCAGCACTAGGATCAGAATACTCATATATAAATCCTAGGACTCATCTCTAATAAAACAATTGGCTCTAACAGGACATGGCTCTGATACCAACTTTTGTCACGCCCCAGGGCGGCCATCCTCGAGACATGGCAAATATATATATGATATCATCAATCCATACACGAGATCAAATAAGGACTCCACAACATCAAATGCAATAAAAGCAATAACCAAGTAACTGACATCAAATATATACAAAAAGCGGAAGCTCAAATGACTAAGTCTGTAATTCAAAGACATATTTACAGATTAGAGTACACAATCAACTGTCCTGTGAAAGCCAATATACACAACAAAAGACATCAACAGTACACATACCGTGCACAAGCACAAGTATAATACATACAAGGAAAATAGAATGCTGATGGCCTCTCACTCTCAAGACATCCAACGCGAACGCGGGTCTCCTACTCGTACTGCGTCAAGGGGAGCTCTTCTCTTGGATCCGACTCAACGTCAACGGAGGAAAACATATGCGAGGGGTGAGCCACACGCTCAGTGAATGAAACAATCCATGCAACACAACTCATATTAATCCTTTCAAGTAATTTATGTTCCAACAGATGGAAACAACTACTTAAGCTGGTGGGTCGAGTATCAACCCGAGCCCACCACTCCCGCACCCTCACCCCCACACGGTGACATGGGACTTTTAGGAAGCAATACCCTCACCCTCACCCTCACTCACCCTCCTTAGGGATGACCTAGGTTTTGGAAAAATACACAAACTGGTAGATCGGACAAACGCCGACCCACTGCACCCTCACCCTCACCCTCACCCTCACCCTCACCCCCTCGTCGGGGTGACATAGGATCTTGGGAGGAAACTAGATTGTTTTTACACCCTTGGTCCACTGGTGGCCCTTATCCAGGGAAACCCATACCTGGTATACTCCCATGATTAGAAAATCCTCACAAATCAGCAACACTTACGGATGGGAGCCCTCTGTTAGGTCGGCTGTCTCAACCAGTAAGTCCCTACGTGGATCCAACGAAGTAAAGAAACCAATCTACACACGCGAATATGATCCCCTTGGATCCGTCGTCATCGGTGACTACGCACCGGTACGGTAACGAATTCTCAAGAATTCCCTCCAGGGCGCATAACTCTGATGCGGGGAAATTCTATCATTCATAATGACTATGCCATGGTATGACCCCCTAATAGGTCATACACTTGTCCAAACTCATTTAGACAAGATTCATGGCTCATACAGGTATAAATAAATATGCAACGTATAATTAAAAAAAGAATTATTCCAGATATTCACTGCCTGGGGGAAAGAACCCCTTGGGAGGGCACCTAGAGGTCCCGATATAGGATACCCCGACAACCAAGCAAGGAACACGGAGCACCCTAGCCCGGGTTTCAATGATGACCTCACAAGATCACTTAATCTCGTGTAGGAATATGAGAATTAAATATACACTTACAGAATTAATTAAGGACTTAAACATGGTAGCATGTAATAATATAATAACAAGGTTATAATATTTCCTAAGGCATGCTCACACTTATGCTTTTCATATATATGCTAAGGACATGCTTGGGCTAAGTGGGGCATGTAGGAATCAATGTTATACTAGCATGGGCATGATGCATAGACAAGCATGGGTCCCTATGCATTACACCAGCATGTATAATCCTGGCATATTATCTCTAACATGACATGGATGCAACATCGCGAGATTAACAAATAACATATACATGCTAACAAAGTTAATATGTAGTTATGGTGCCCCAGGGGAGGGCAATGCACGTCTACGTGCATCGAATGCCTCCCAACTGGGTTGGATCGATCTACTCACCGCAACCCGGGTCGATGCGTGACCGTTCATCATGATCTGCACGACAAGGGCATCAAAGATGGTGAGTATAACTACGTAAAAACAATTAAAATTACCTAAAAATGCCAAAGGCTCAGATATGCGCGCATACGGGCTCACACGCATGGGAGCACGCGCGTACGCACACATATCCGAGCGCCCCGACACCCACCCGAGCCCCTGGGCAGCCACACGTGTGGCCCCCGCACACATGCGCATGTGCACGAACGCGTGCACACGCTCCCGCACCCGGCCGCGTGCCCAAGCACCCAGCCGCCCACCCGCGCACGCTCGCGCGTCCGCAGATCCCCACGCGTACGCGCATGCCCGCTCTCCCCTGCTCGCCCGCTCGTGCCCTCGCGCGCGTCCACGCATACGGGCACGCCTGAGCGCACCCCTGTGCGCCCGACTGCGCCCTCCTGTGCGCTCGAATGCGCGCGCATGCGAGCGGACAGACCTGCACGCGCTCCCAAGGCCCCAACACCATCCTCCCTCATGCCACAAACACCTAAACACGTGCACATGGTGTGCTAGGTCCCCTAACACCTACCCAAGTCTAGAAAATCAGAAATAAAGAAGGGGAAGAGCTTACCAAGAGAGGGGGAGTGAAAGGGGGAGATCCGGAGCCCTCCGATGCGCATGCGACCACCACAAGCCCTACCACCACTACCGCCACCTCCTCAGCCTCTCCAACAGCCCTTCTTGGCTGAAAAACAGGGGCAATGAGAGCTTGAGAGGGAGCCAAAGAGAGGGAAACAACAACAACAACAACACTCACTTTTTATGCTACAACTCTTCTGGATCATCCTCTTCTCTTTGTTTTTCTCAATCACACACAAATACACACAAAGAGGGCTGGAGAGGGAGAGCCATGTTGAGGGAGGGAGAGGAAGAGAAAGTGAGCACAAATGCTCACTTTTGGGGGGTGAACACAAGGGAAAAAGGTGGGGGTGAACATAACCCTAACCTCACCCACACACATACCAAATAACCAAAGATTTCTTAACACTTAAGCAAGGGTGGGGGGGGGGTGAACTTACCTAGGGTCACAACATGCACATAAATATCCCAACACTATTCCACTTAACAAATTAGTTTTGAAAAAAACCCGGATACGATTCAGAACTGCACAATTTTTCAAACGTTACCGGAATTCGATGAAATTTTTAAGGGCTGTACAAAATAGTACCAGGACCCATAATATGCAGTCAGATTTCCAATCAGAACACTCAAGCTCACGCAGTTGACTAAAAGCTAAAATTTTAGCGTCTCCGATCGAAAAAAGAAAAATTCGAAAATGGCCAGAAATGACCCAACGGTTACCCATAGGATAAAAAGTGACACATATATAATAGTTTTAATGGTTTCTTATGTATGTTTTATGAATCTTTTTAAATCTAGGGTTTTGAATAGAAGAATATCATACTAGGTGAAATAATATGTTATTTCTTGCAGTTTTTAAAAGATTTTATAAAGTGTATTCAGATCCTTGGGTGTACCAAGTGTTTTAACGTTTTATCGATATTTTTACCGTTTTCCATAAGCTAGGGTTTCGAATGGATTATTCATATATACAATTTTTGACATATCTCCTAATGTTTTGTATCGTTTACATACTATATATTGATTTTTATAATATAAATAGATCTAAGTTTTTGAAAAGTTTTAAATAAGATTTTTAATTGGTTTTATATACGTGTTTTATAGACTGGATTTTTAATTGGATTTCTTACACATGAATGGTCTTTGATATTTCTCACTGATTTACATTGTTTTACATGATTCACATATGTATGTAAATGATAAAAGGTATTTGGTTGTTTTAACAAAAAAATAAATAAATAGAGTTTTTGGATTGGTTTTAATTGGATTTCTCGTACGCATGATTTGATCGTTGATATGCATTCTTTAATGTTCTACAATCGTTTTCAACGACTCATGTTTGGTTTTCAATGATAGGATGTGTTATGGTATTTTAGTAATATAATAATAATAATAATAGAGTTTTACTTTCTGCCTCGTGACGGCTCTGTTAAGAGCCGTTAGACAAGTTCCTGGATGGATCCCAGAGGAGCCGTCGGTTTTATCATGGACTTATAGGAGCCGTTGGTCTGCTTCTGGATGGCTCTATCAAGAGCCGTTGGTTTTCTGTGAGTACGGCTACCATCATGTCCCGTACTGTTTGCGCACATTGTGACCTAGTCGTACTATTTTTGGACTGATTAAGTTGCTGTACAATTTCTAGCTTGGTTTGTGTGTCGTTGGACCGAAGGTGAGTGTGCCTTGTCTCTTACATAGTTTTTTTGAAGGATTTCTATCAATGACTTTTAAATGCTATTTTTGTATAACCTCGAGCATGCCATACTATATAGATATGGGCAAATGAGGGGATGAAAATGGTGATTCTTTTCTCTAAGTGCACTCTCTTTCTCTGGTCTTAGGTATTGGGAAGGTTAGGATCCGAAAATACTAGGACTTCACATCTTCTTCACAATTGCCCCCTTCTGTTTTCACCAATAACACCCCCCTTTTTATAGAAATCTTGATCCACTCATCTTTAGACAACACATGGGGGGGGGGGGGGGGGGGGGGGGGGTCGTCACTCCTTTCTCGTCGATCAAAGCTAGTGAATGTGACTCTTTGGAGCTGCAGTCAAGGGAGGGAGTGCCACTGTGAGTTTTACTAGCTATTTGATCTTGATAGGGCAACAGCTTTGACCAAAGCCGTCGGAAATACAAGGAAATTTTTTAGGGTTTTGGCATGACCAAAATCGACGGCTCTTCCTTCAGCCGTCGATTATGTGACGGCCCTGTGTTGATAGCCGTCGGGTATGGGCTACTTTATTTTGGCTTGTTTCCTCAGGATTTCTCTCAAGGCTTGATTTTAACTTTTTGACTCCATTCTTTCGTTCCTTTGATGCATTCGAGGGAGTCATCTTTGGCCGTAAACTTGCATAAGAAAGATATTATTAGTGATATGTGTTTTGTTATCATAATTGGTCAAAAATGGGGTATCTATACTGTGTAAGGAGGTGGTGAGGAGGATAGCAGAGCAGGTTAAGGCAGAGTCGGAGATGAAGGGGATGCTCCGCCGCGTGATCTGTGCTCCTCTCACGACTTTTGGGTTGGAAAATCTATAGAATCATGATCACCTGTCTTGCAACAACCGTTCTACACGCCCGAGTCGAACTGTGCATACATACCCGACAGCATCCTGTTAAATGGAGTCCAGAAAGGTTTGGACTCCATTTTGGACTCCGTTCGACAGGTTACCTGTCGTGTGTCATCGACCTTGACGATAAATAGTGGTCGAGCAGGGCTCCTTCGATAGCCTAACGGGTTGTCGACGTGGGCTTTCGCTCACGACACGATTGGTGTCGAGCAGTAGGAGTGAGTTTCCATCATTCTAAAAGAATAAAAACACAGTTTTTTAAGATTTCTTATGGGGTGGTTTTCTTACCACATGGTGTATGGTTATATCCACACCCTTAAATTAGAGCAATCATTGGCATATACAACTAACTATGAAATCGGATGTCCACGTAGACACAATTTAACCGATATTTTCCACCTAGTTTCTAGTTTTTTACAACAATCTACCTACAAGGTCATGAGTCTCTTGAAGCTAGAGAGATGTCACTACAATCATTTGGAAGCGTGTCGCAAAAATATGATTTTGAATAAAGTAGCTTAATAAAACTCAAATAGTTGGAAAACTCACTTTTTGTACTTTTTAAAAAATGTACAAATTTTTACTAAATGTTATAATAATTTTTTTTTGTTAATTATGCTTGTTTTTGTAGAGACATTTGAAAACATGTGTTTTTTTAAATTTTTTTTTTTTTTTTTTTAAAAGACTTCTCTTTTTTTTCTTTTTTGGGAGGGTAAAAGATATATAGTTTGCTTAATGGATAAGCAAATCAGTCAAATCATTCAATCATATAATCTATCAACAAATACAGAAATATCTATGAACAATCAAATCAAATATGATACTCCACCTTCTCAACCAAAAAAAAAAAAAAAACTCCAATCAAATCCTTAGTTTTTTGCTTTAATTTTATGGCCAAATGACTGGAGGACACAATCTTTCTTTTCAGATATTATTCACTGTCCTCCTCGATTTCTCAGTGAGAGAAGCTATTTGACAAAAATTATTATTTAATGAAAACATGTCTAGAAATTTATTCTGTGTACTCTTGTGCTAAATTTGAGATTTAATCACAGTTCATTTATAAATTTATGGACCTAAATTTTGTTGCAAGTTACATGTTCAAATGAGAGAACTCAAATGGGATTTCCTCTGATCAGCCAATCAATTTTTGGATCATATCTAATGTTCTAAAAATTTCCCATAATCCCCGATTAATCATCCGGCTAGACCTTGGCGGTCCCAGCTCACAATGCTTAGTGCCTAGCCACTTTTTTTTATTAATCCTAGTTGATTAATAAGCTATTAACTCACCTTATATATAATGTATCTATTAATTAATTTGTTTATGTTATTTTGTTATTACTTTGTTGTCTAAATTTATTAAATATATAATATGTATATGTATTATTTTATTATTTTAAAAAGTGAATGATTAATTACTTTTTAATCTCCGCTAGCCGATTAATTCCTAGTCCTTTCTTAACCGCCCGACTAACACCTATTGTTTTTTAAACATTGATCATATCACAATAAATTATTATTTCTAAAGAAATAGATATTGTATTGTTATATAGGTTTCCCTTCATTATGTTAAGCCCCAATTCAATTCAATAGGCATATAAAATAGTTATTATATGCAGGAGAAGATGGAGAATTAAATTTTTTTTTTCTCACTTTCTATTTTAATATATTTTTATTTTTTATATTTATCTTATTATAATATATTATAATTTTGTATGGATAAATAAAAAGCAATTAATAAAGGTATTCTCGGATATATCTTATGGAAAATGATATGTCGAGCCATGTGTTCAGCCTTATCTGTAGCCCTCACTGCTTCTTTTTTTCTATAAAAAAAATACACTCGTCCATTAAAGTACTTAATGATATAAAAAGTGATATATACTAGATGAACTCGCATATTTTTTTCTCATAAAATATCATAAGAATTTTAAATTTTTGTGCTAGTGTAATATATATTATATTATCATAGTATACACTTTAGAGTATATGAAAAATCGGAGATCATTCCTAAGTTACAGATGGTGGTGAGTGTATCAAAACTAAAAATATCTTGCTCTTATATCTCCCATTTTATTCACGAAACATACAATACTGAGAGCATCCAATTGATCAAAGTAAGGTGAGACGTATATCTTTTGGACTGAATTTGATCCATGTCTCAATTAATTAAACACAAGCACTGGAGATGAAGATGTTTCCCCCACTTCCACAAAATTTTATTCCTTTGTACAACTCAATTAACTTAAAAGCTAAGATACAAATTAACATGAATATTCTTTGATTGACATGACAAAAGATACCCTTAAATATGGATTGTCTGATGGAAATCGATCCTTTGCTCACAATTAAAGAAACATGTATGGGTGAGAAATGGAGTGCAACAACAAAGAGGATGATGAGGTCTACAAATTTTAATTCAAAGCCTATGTGGCCTCCACTTTATGAATAGCATAATCAACAGTGATTCAACATGAACTAGCACAATAAATTGGGATCGATTAGGGTTAATGACCACTATCCAACTTAGACCAAATAAAACCTTGAGATATGTGAGATATCAATTGTACTTGCACATAACAAAATAAGTGGATGGGGTCAATCAACTCACAACCATTCGTTATAGAGCGATGCGCTGTCCAAAATGCATTCTCATATCTTCCTCTTTCACTTATAATTATATATATATATATATCTCATTAGAATTTTTTACACTTTTTATAAATGGTATCATTCAATTAATTGAAGTTTACATATTGCACATTTAATAAAAGTGCATATATACCTTATTTGATTAGGTATATAATTTTTTTAAAAATAAAAAATATGAGCGTACTACGTTGTGGAATATCAAATGGACTTAGTGTAACATTTTTCTTCATTATAATTCTAATAACTAAGCCCACGCTGGATGGCAGCTCTTTGATAAGAGGTACTAGTTTGCTCTACATAGGTCTCGAGTTCGGATCTCTGGCTATTACCTAATCGATCGGTTGAAATTTTGAGCATTGTTTTCAACAAAGTCATTAATAAAAAAAAAAACCAAGTTGATGTTTGGATAAGCACTGCTTTAAGATGGCATCTCATATGACATTCACAATGCTCAGTATTGTGTTTGAATAATGTCTTACTGTATTTTTTTATTGCATGTGTGATTTTAGTGAGAAGTGACAAAAATCACTTTGTAAGTGTTCTGATAAGAGTGTTAGTTCTACAAGATATAATAATGTGGTTTTTAATGGATATTTTGGTACCACTTGCAAAATGAAATCATGTATATATACAGATCTTCCATCTGTTGAGTGAATCCTAAAAGAGTTCAATATGTAGATGGACCACCATCTCAAGTGAAAATTAATTAATGTTTGAAGCCTGTCATCCATCATGTACAGTGTACACTCTCTTCTCTAATTATAAAAGAGTACAAATGTAGTGACCCGTACTACTTATACCATTGAAACTTGTGTAAAGCTACAAACTCTTTATAAAAGAAATGGTCTTTCTTTCTTCATGGTACGTTAGGAGAGAAAATACATCTCAAAGAAAAATAAGAAAAAAAAATTTGCACATATAAGAAAGTATCTCAAACCTCTTATTTCCATGGAAATTGAATCTTCTGGTAATACACTGTTTTTTTAGACTGAGAAGTAAATTCTTAAAAAGAATTTGGATGCTGTGTGCTTGATCATTCATATGTAAAGATATGACTCTTCAACAGCAAAAGTATGAGATATTATAACATATATCTCATGGCCATCAATTTCTGGAATATATGTTGGAAAATAAGATCAAGATTCAAAGCATAGAATTAAGGACAAACAAAATACTAAATCACACAAGAAAAGATTTTACATGGTTCACAAAATATTGCCCACGTACGCAAATAATATTAAGTTGAGAAAATAATATATCTTATTAAGATCCATCCCTAGTTAATTGTTACTGACGTCACAACTTATATCTACTTATCCGAGATTATGGAGTATATATAAGTCCTACTGAGTTCAGTGATTTTGATAAATAGTGCTTTATAATTAATTGATTTGTTTGAGAAAAATTACATTAGCAATATAATGTTCTCAGGAAAATATGAGCGATTGCCTTCTCTTGGAATATATATCATTAGGGTTGTCTCTGGCTATATGTGAACTAGCCATTGAGGCTCATGATCCAGTGGTTAACAGGGCAATCCCCCTAGGACCCTGCATCGAGTCTGACTAACAATGGGACTTAAAAAATTTGTGTGCATTTCTTTTTCTGAAAAATAAATTGGTATGTGAACTACTTCTTTTCATTAAAATAAAAGGAGTACAGCTCAAAAAATAGAAATTAAATAAAACGATAAAAAAAATAAAACCAGGCCCAAGGGAGGTGATAGATTAAGAGGCAAAACTAGTCACCCTCCCACCGAGCTAGTCGAGTCAAGCAGCCATGATCAAATAGTGAAATTTATGTGCATATTAACCCTCTTGACTAGTTTAGTGGGCGTGTGTGCTAGGTAGTGTTTGATAGCAGGATTGCAAAATTGATTTTTTACAATTGCTGGTTTAAAACTGATTTTGTAGGAAGCTGCTGTTATGAAATATTGATCTATTATTAGACAAAACTGAAAATTATGAAGACAAAGATTAGAAGAGTCTAGTAAGTCACGTGATAACGTGTCTTCATAACAGAATACGCCCCTCAATCGCACAGGGTTCTCGACGATCTGTTCTCAAGATAAAACACCCAGCACTCGCTGTTCTCTTCTTGGTGCAAGCAGGAAGAGAAGTCGAACCGATCGCCGACTTGATCGCCCAAAAGAACAAAATTAAGAACTGTGGTCCGGTGGAACACTTTGTATTTTTCGCATATGTTGAATCTTTGTAAATGTGGCTTTTTTATAGGGACAGATATTCGATTGTTGGAGGACGTTAGAAATAATTAACACGCGCCAATTATGGTAAGCGTTTACGGTTACCATATTAATTTTCAACGTTTAAAATTCAAATTTAAACATTGCTAGCCGTTGCGGAAAAAAAAATGTTCCAAATGAATTTTTCGTTTAACCCATACCCATACTCGTACCCGTGTCCGTGTTCGTGTCCGAGTCGAGCAAAAGCAAATGCAAATGCAATTTATAAGCCCCGGCCCTGCTTGGGTTTCGACCTAAATCTACACGAGGCATATTTAAAGACTACTTCATCGCATTCTTTAACCGATGTGGGACAAAACAATTTAGAGGGAATTAAACATCCCATTAAATTTTTAATCTATATTTGAAAACTTAATTAATACATTTATAAGAAGCTGCGATTGCAATTTGTCTGCAGGAAGCTGTGATTGCAAAACTGTTTGATTGTATGATTGCAGAATCAGCTTCCTACAAATGCAAAAGCTGTCCAATCATAGAATCAAATGCTACAGAAGACTTTTATAATCCCTTCTATCATCTCTAGTCCTTACTAAAGCTATACTGTACCTTACAAATTTGAATAAAAACTTTATTTGATATGGTGCATTTTCAACTGTCGTGTTTTACTCAATTTTTTTTAAATGTGGAGTTAAAGTAAAAATAGCTATTGAAATTTGGATAAAGGTTTGAGTCATCTATGATTTGGGTAAAAATTTCAATAAAAGCTTGATTTGATATGGGTATGATTAAATATTTGGAGAGACTTTTGAATGACTTTTACTCAAATTTAATAGGTAAATGGTTAGAGAGAATTTTGAGAGACTTTTACTCAAATTTAGATTTGAATACACATTTGGATATTGGATCGGAGAGACTCTTAAACAGTCGTATTGAAAAAAGCATAGGTGAATCATATATATGACCCAATGCTTATTCACATTCAGATGATGTTTTTTTCATCGGAGAGACTCTTAAACAGTCGTATTGAAAAAAGCATAGGTGAATCATATATATGACCCAATGCTTATTCACATTCAGATGATTTTTTTTTCAAAAAAAGTATTGTTACACAGTTTTTTTTCAGTCTCATATGTGTCGAAGAAAATCTTGGGAGCATCTATTCACATTAACTAGGTATATGCTTCGATAGAAAATGTTTACATTTTCTATTAATGTATCTTGGCAATTCATTAAAACATATGCTTCATTTTTTATTAAAGCATGTACCTTATTAGATGAAGTATACTATTTTTAAAATATTCAAAAAAACATATAGACTGAAATTCTGATTGAAAAAGGGCTATATGAAACATTACCAAAATAGTCCTGATACCTGAGTCCCATGGTTTAAGCCCCATTGAGAATCCTCATTATATGTCATTTTCTCATTTGATGTCTATTTGATATTTTCAAAAGGTTAAAAATTCAAAATATAATATTACTCTGCAATTAATATCTCACATTTCCATCCTCTTGAAACACATTCCATTCTCCACCTTTTTCAAAAAAAAATATCGAACCCTATTTTTTATACATTCTTAAGACACCCGTCACTTCAAAAAATCATTACGGTCGGTCTGCTCATCTCCGGGGACCAATGTCACCACCCCTAGATTCTTCTCGCTGCCATCTATGATATGAGAGACTGCTACCTTTCCAGCCCTCCTCCGACCTCTACCTTTTTTGTATTGAAATTCAGATACATTTCAAATGTATCTGATAAACCAATTTCATCTGTTTATGTGAGTTTTTTTGCACATATTTTTTTATTTTATGTAATGTTAATGAATGATTATTTTGTTATGTTAGCTATATAATTCTAAGTTATATTTTCTGCTTCATTTATCTGGTTTTGGTCCTTTTTTTAATTTTTTTATGTCTTTTGTTTTTTTTCTGAAATTTAGATACATTTTACATGTATCTGGCAAACTGTTGCATTAGGTTATTTGATTTTTTTTGCACATGTTTTTGTGATTTTACATAATATGAATATTTATTATGGTAGCTATATAATTCTAAGTTATATTTTCTCCTTCATTTATCTTGTTGTTGGTTTTTTTTTTCTGTTTTTTATATCTTTTCTCTATAATCCAATTACATTTTCTTAAAAATTAAGATGCATTTTCTAAAAATCAAGATATGTAGACTTAAATTTTAACCATGTGATTGTTGTTTTAGATCTATATTCAAACTACAAAACTAAATGTAATAGAAATTAGAGTACACATAAATACATTAAGATCAGATAAATTTAAGATACATTTTAAAATGTAACCGACTTTAAAAAAAATAAAAACTAAAATTCCATGAGGCCATGATAACCGTTGATTAATCCACGCATGCCCTTAGGTCTTAATCCCTCATCGGCCTCACTAATCACCCTTTCTTTTACAATTAATCAGCCCCCTCCCCTCCACAGAAACCAAAAATAAAAAACCAACAGAGATATACTTGGCAGTCGGTGCACACAGTTACAGATCCCACTCCTCGGCATTGTAGCGACTTTGAATTTTTGGTCCTAATTAACCTGCTTTTATGGTATATTTAGTGTTCCAAATTTTTAATAATTTGATATGATTAGATACCTCATTTCATTGGCTTTCCAACGGTCCTTATGGATCGTAAATCAGGTGTGTATAGATAAGTTATGGATCAAACCGTAGCAGGGAGTCAGACAGTGCATGACGGATCTTATAGGTGCCGTCGGACACCTGGGCGACGGAACCTAGAGGAGCCATCAAGAATCTTGGTGACGGTTCTTGGTGAAGTCGTCGGGTAGTCGTGCGACAGGCTCAATAAGAGCCGTCGATCTGGGCGGAGATTCAATTCAAAATTTGGTCCGTTTTTTGAAAGAACATATGCCTTAATCGGGATTAATGCGAATTGTTAACGTTGTAATTATGTCCCCACGTGTATGAGAGGCTTATAAACCTCCTTTTCTCTCTCATTGCCTTGAAACCCTAGAAATTTCAAACCCTAAAAGTCTTTCTTCTTCCTTGTTTCGGCACCATTGTTCAGAGCTCGGAAAAGAGTTCAAGCAAGGTTTTGGTGAGTTTTCTAAAGAGTTTTTGATTGATGGTAATCCCTTTTAGAAGTCTTTAATATATGATCTCGTTTTAAAGGTTTTCAAATAAAAAGAATAAGTTTTCTCTTATTTTTCTTTAGGTCTTCATATGATTTTGGGTCTTGTGTTAAACCGATGAGTTGTTGATGCTTTTGTGAAGTTTTTGCAAGTTTTCAATGATGATATTAAATCTCAACGTGTATATTCTGAAGTTTATGATTTCTTAAGGTTTCTTGTTGGATTTTCCTCATAACCTCAATGAGATTTAGATGATTTTGGATATGATGTTATAACTAGGATATTATGATATTTTGGATGTTTTATAACCCTTTCATGTAAAAAGGAATATGTTTAGGTATATATAAATCATGTTAGGTCTATTTGTTTTAAGAAGAATCATGTTTTTGATCCTTTAGGCATTGTTTTCATGATTTTAAGGAATTGAACGTAGGTCCATATTTGTATTTGTACCTATTATAGATCTAGGATTTTTGAAGATGTTTCAATGGGTTTTTTATTCGGTTTCAATTAGATTTTTGTACATATGATTTGATTTCAATATCGATCCTTTTTGTCTAAATAAATGTTTTAAAATGACCCGTGTTTTGTTTTCATTGGTAGAATTTTTAAATATTTTTACAAAATTAAATACTTGGGTTTTCATGGTTCTGCCTCAGGACGGCCCCTGTACGAGCCGTCGGACTTATTCGGGACGGCTCCTAGAGGAGCCATCGATTTGTTAAGGAACGACCCCATTAGGAGCCGTCTTGTTTGCTTTGGACAGTCCCTATGGGATCCATCGGATTGGTCAGCGACGGTCCCTGTGGGAACCGTCGCTTTCTGTGTGTACAGGTATATCAAGTTCCGTACGGTTTGCACTTATTGTAATCGATTCGTATCGCTTTCAGGTCAGATTAATTTGCTTTAAGCCTTCTGGAGTTGTTCGGATTTGTATCTAGTTTCTACGTATATTTCGAAACTATGTATATTTCTATCAAATTCATATCATGCCTATGTTTTGAATACAACTATTATTTTGAGTATGGAATACATGAGTATGACATCACGTTTGAGACATTATTTTATGTATGAACTATATGTGAGATAATATGTTATTCTTGCATGCAAACTATGAGTTGTTGAAATAAATCTTGCATGCATATCATACATCTGCGTGACACCTGTCTGCGTGACATCGTCTGCGTGATGACCGGTTGGCGTGACCCAATCAAGTGGGACCTTGTCTGCGTGACGACCGGTCTGCGTGACCAGGCTCTAGATGGAACATCTTTTAACTGCGTGCCATATGGGCATGTGTGTCTGTTGCATCATACGCATCATGTATTTAGTATGAGATTTGTGATTATTCCTCTAATGAGATGTATTATGTTTATCGTTACTCTTGTGTAAAAATCTACATGCATATGTTATATTCTTCTATTTTGGATTTCATTGAGATTTTCATAATATTTTATTGTTATTATTATTGTTATTATTATTTGGACACTATAGGTCCATTCACTGAGCGCATAATAGCTCACCCCTCTTTTTCCAACCTTTCAGAGTAACTGTTGGTGATCGTCGCTTGTGGTGAGGCGCCGATGTTTTAGTTCGCGTTTACTTATTGTTGCATCGTAGGTATTGAATAAATATTCTTCTTGGCATATAGTGGACGTCCTTAGCCTTATAAGCAAAACCAGAGGAGTTATTTTTATTAGAATTTAAATAAAGAACTCGTGTGTATTCATTCAAACTTAAGAATGAATTATTGGGATCCTATTGTTGGTTTATGTTTTAATGCTTGAAATTTTATGAGTTTATTTATATTACTCAATATATTGTGGATTGTGTTGCAGTAACGGACCGTATCGCATGCCTTATTTAAGAATAATGGGTACGAGGGCATTATAGGATGGTATCAGAGCCCAGATTTTCCTGTTAGGGCTAAGGAATAGGAGTAGGAGACATAAGCTTGCGTACATATTGGATACGTTCTAATTGTGCGTCAATTCATATTAGAAGAGGTCAAAATGGAGCTTCGCATTCTTTTGTATCTCTCGAATATGTGAAAAGTGCATGCTTAGTTGCTAGTCCTCTACAGAAGCTCTTTATTGTTGCAACCCATACCAGCGAATTGATTGCCATTCGATTGGTCTATCGCGGATGTATGATCCGGATAGAAGATCAGTGTCTTGTCGCATATCTGCTGTTGTTGGAGATTCAGAAGTTCAATGTCATCCTTGGCATGGATTAGCTCTCTGCCTATCATGTAGACTATTTTTCAAAAACCATATAATTCAAGATCCCAGGGTTGCGAACTTTGCGCTTCGTCGATGATGGAGGTGCCAAACCATTGGGCCTTATTTTAGCAATGCAAGCACAACACCTTCTAGAGAGTGGATGCATGGGATACATAGCAAGTATTGTGAACACTAAGATAAAAAAAGCAAGTATCGAAGATACATCGGTGGTCGCGGAATTTTCAGAAGTTTTTCCAGATGACCTACCGGGATTGTCGCCCGATCGTTAAATTGAATTTTCTATCGA
This sequence comes from Acorus calamus, assembly GCA_030737845.1. NCBI lineage: Eukaryota > Viridiplantae > Streptophyta > Magnoliopsida > Acorales > Acoraceae > Acorus > Acorus calamus. Next base: position 11,282,876 of record CM060859.1, on the reverse strand, counting down.
TCTAATCCCCGGTACTGAACCGATATCAAAAGCTCCCTATCGTATGACACCTGTAGAATTGGCAGAGTTGAAGGTTCAATTGGAGGAACTGTTGGAGAAATGATTTGCAAGGCCGAGTGTGTCACCATGGGGTGTGCCGGTGATGTTCATCAAAAAGAAGGACGGTTCATTGCATCTATGCATTGATTACCATCAACTGAATCAAAAGACGATCAAGAACTAGTATCCTCTGCCGAGAGTATATGTCTTATTCGATCAAGTTCAGGGAGCTACGGTCTTCTCTAAGATCGATTTGAGGTCGGGTTATTATCAGTTAAAGATCAAGAAGGACATTCTGAAGATGTAACAAATATGGCTTTTAATCGGGTCAGGCAGTGCCTGACGGATCATATAGGTGCCGTCGGGCACCTGGGCGTCGGATCCATAAGGAGCCGTCAGTTTATTGGGCGACGGATTCATGTGGAGTCGTCGGGTATGTGAGCGATGGGCTCAGTAAGAGCCGTCGATCTGGGAATTTTTAAAATTCGAATTTGATCCATTTTTGGAAGGAACAAACGCACTGATTGGCGTTAATTGGCTTAATGGTGTTGTGATATTTGTCCCCACGTGCGTGCGAGATTATTAAATCTCCTCTCTCTCCCCCTTTGGCATTGAAACCCTAAAAGTATTTCCTTCTCTCCTTTTCAGCACAATTGTGTGGGGGCTCGGGAAAGGGTGTATCGACGAGATTTTGGTGAGTATTCTAAAGTTTTTAAAGAGCTTTTAGATGGTGATGAATCCCTTGAATGTTATTTAGATATGATCTTATGTTTCTTGGGTTTTCAAAACAAAAGAGCATGTTCTTATTAGTTTTTTTTAAAATACTTCGTATGATCTCGGATCCATATATTTTAACAATGGTATGATATTGTTTTCAAGGTGTTTTATAAGTTTTGATTGTTGGTATTGAATCTCACATGTATACAATCGCAACTTTGATGTCTTAAGCTTTCTTGTCGGATTTTCCTTTTTACTTCGTGATCTTTAATACGATTTAGATGATTTTCGGATATGTTATTATGACTAGGATACCATGATGTTTTCGAATGTCTTATGAGCCTTTCGTGTAAAAGGAGTATGTTTAAGAATATATATAATATATATATATATATATATATATCATGTTCAAGGTTATTCATTTTAAGTAGAATCATGTTTTGATCCTTTAAAGCATTGTTTTAAAACTTTTTACGTTTAGATCCGAACCGATAATATGTTTTCATGATTTTAAAAGATTTGGACAGATATCTATGATGTATTTGTTTCCATTATAGATCTAGGGTTTTTCGAAGAAGTTTCAATGAGTTTTGATTATTGCTTCAATCGAATTTTGATGTATACGATTTGATTTTAAATAAGTTTTCTCACTGTTTTTATACCGTTTATGAAACGACTTGTGTTTTGTTTTAAATGATAAAAGATTTTAAAGAGTCTCTATAAAAATTAAGTTGAGTTTTGTGCCTCTGCCTTGGGACGGCTCCTGTGGGAGCCGTCAGGCATGTTTGGGATGGCTCCTAGAGGAGCCATCGGTGTTCAAAGCGACGGCCCCAGTAGGATCCGTCGGTTTTGGTTCGAACAGTCCCTACGAGATCCGTCGAGTAGGTCAGTGACGGTCCCTGTGGGAGCCGTCGGGTTCTGTGCATACGGGTACATTGGATTTCCGTACGGGTTGTACGTATTTTGATCGATTCTTATCATTTCTTATCAGATTAGGTTACTTTAAGGCTTGGTTTTGATTTGTGAGTCGTTGGACCGAAGGTGAGTGGGTCTAGTTTCTATGTAGCTTTTGAAAACTACCTATATCTATCACATTCGCATTATGCTTATGTTATGAATACAATTGTTATCTTGAAAATGAATTACATGAGCATGACATCACATTTTGAGATGTTATTTTACGTTATTTTTGCATGCAAATATGTGAATTATGGAGGTTATCTTGCATGCATATCATTCGTCTGCGTGATGAATGGTCTGTGTGACCAAGCTCTAGATGGAGCACTTTTGGCTGCGTGCCATACGGACATGCGTGTCCGTTGCATTATACGCATCATGTAGATAGAGTATAAGATGGTAGCTATTTCCTCTAAAGAGATGCATTCCGTTTTATCGCAATATTTGTGAAAAATTTATATTTTGTTGGTTCAGATATTTTAGAATTTATTCTGAAGGTTTATTATTGTTATTATTATTATTATTGGGATGCTAACGTCCATTCACTGAGCGTGTGGTAGCTCACCCCTACTTTTTCTAACCTTTCAGAGTAGCCATTAGCGATCGTCGTTCATGGTGGGCATTGGCGTTTTAGCTCTTGTTTATTCCGTTGCATCGTAGGTGTTTGAATAAGCCTTCTTATTGGCATGTAGTGGAAGTCCTTAGCTTTATCAGCAAAACCAGGGGATGATTAGTTATTAGTAAATAAAGAACCCGTGTGTAATCATTCGGTTGAGAATGAATTATTGAGATCCTGTGGTTGATTTATGTTTTAAATTTTATGGTTTTTAAAGTATTGAATTATCTATTGTATTATGGGAATTATGGTTGACGTGATGCACCGTATCGCATGCCTTAATAGAGGATAATGGATACGGGGGCGTTACAGAAGATGACTTTTTGCACTCGTTATGGGTATTATGAATTTCTAGTCATGCCATTTGGTGTGACAAATGCCCTTGCAGCATTTATGGATATGATGTATAGGATCTTCAAACCTTTCCTTAACGAGTTCGTTGTTGTCTTCATCGACGACATCCTGATTTACTTGAAGAACAAGGAAGAGCATGCTGAACATCTTCGATTGGTACTTCGAAAGCTGAAGGAGCATCAGCTCTATGCGAAATTTATTAAGTGCGAGTTCTGGTTGGAGAGCGTGATGTTTCTTGGTCACGGTATCTCTGAGACCAAAATTTCTGTCGACCCCTCGAAGATCAAGGCCGTAATGGGGTGGACGCAACCAATGAATGCTACAAAGATTCAAAGTTTTCTGGGCTTAGCAGGTTACTACTGGATGTTCGTTAAGAATTTCTCAAAGACTGCAGTTCCACTGACCCGACTAACCTAGAAAAATGCCAAGTAAGCAGTGTGAGAAAAGTTTTCAAGAGCTAAAGCGAAGACTTACGTCTGCTCCTATTTTGACCATTCGATCTGGTCCTGGTGGATGCGTGGGTTGTGTGTTAATGCAACACGGGAAGGTAGTCACATGTTCATCTCGTCAGTTGAAGGTTCATGAAGTGAATTATCCAACTCATGATACGGAGTTGGCAGCGGTGATCTTTGCTCTAAAGATTTGAAGGCATTACCTTTATGACAAAGAATTCGAGGTCTTCACAGATCACAAGAGTTTGACGTATCTTCAGACTCAGCCAGATTTGAATAATCGTCAGAGGCGATGGGTCGAATTTCTGAAGGACTACGACTGTAAAATCCAGTATCCCCCCAGTAAGGCAATCGCGCTCGCGGATGCACTAAGTCATCAACCTTCAGGAATTTTGTCACACATGATGGTTGGCCAATGAAAACTCTTGAATGAAGCGGCCGATCTTTTCAGTGTGATACGTCCATTAGAGAAAGGTTTCATTGCATGACTGGTTGTTAAGCTAGATCTCATCGATGAAATAAAGAAAACACAGTTGGTGGATGAAGAATTGAAGGTCTCATCTGAAAAGGGCCAAGGATTGAAGCTGGACTTTGAATTCGGGCGAATGGAGTCCTTTGTTATCAAGGTCGTGTTTACGTTCCTAAGGATGCCGAGTTGAAAAAGAAGATCCTTGATGAGGCACATAAATCTTGATACACTGTACATCCTGGTGGTACGAAGATGTATCAGAATCTTAAATTGAATTTCTGGTGAAATGGAATAAAGGACATTGCAGAGTTTGTGTCGAAATGATTGGTGTGTAAGAAAGTTAAGGTGGAACACCGAAGTCCTGCTAGAAAACTGTAACCATTGGAGATCACAGAGTGGAAGTGGGAGCATGTCACCATAGATTTTGTGACTGGTCTACCAAAGTCAAAGAAAGGACATGACGCAGTTTGGGTCATAGTGGACAGATTGACGAAGTCTGCTCATTTTCTGGCCATGCGTGTGAACGATTCAGTGGAGACATTGGCGAAGCTATATGTTCAAGAGATTATTTGTCTCCATGGAGCCCCAATTAGCATTGTTTCAGATCGTGATTCATGTTTCATCTCACGTTTCTGGAATGCTCTCCAAACGGCAATGGGGACAATGCTAAATTTCAACACAACATTTCACTCTCAATAGGATGGACAGTCTGAAAGGACGATTCAGAATTTGGAGGATATGTTGAGGGCTTGTGTGATTGACTTCTGCGGAAGTTGGGAAGATCATCTAGCCATGGTCGAATTTGCATACAACAATAGTTACCAAGCGAGCATTCAAATGTCGTCTTTCGAAGCATTGTATGGGAGGAGTTGCCGCACACCTCTATGCTGGGATGAAGTTGGCGAGAGAAGTTTAGTTGGGCCAGAATTAGTTCAAGATACTTTTGACACGGTAAAATTAGTTCGTGATTGACTTCAAACATCACATAGTAGGTAGAAAAGCTATGTCGACAATCGGAGATGAGAGTTGGAATTTGAAGTGGGAGATCACATGTTCTTGAAGGTATCTTCATCAAAGGGCATAGTTCGATTCAGACAATGGAAAAAGTTGAATCCGTGTTTCATCGGACCATTTGAAGTTTTTGAGAAGGTTGGATCAGTGGCGTATCGTTTGGCATTACCGCCACAGTTGGCTCGTGTGCACAATGTATTTCACGTATCGATGCTAAGAAAATACGTGCATGACCATTCACACGTCATCGAACCAGACTTGGTTGAAATACAGGAAGACCTATCTATTGTCGAGCAGCCGGTGAAGATCTTAGATCGAAAGGAGCAACTCTTACGCAACAAGACCATTCCGTTGGTCAAAGTACAGTAGTAGTACCATCCGGGTGTGCCTAAAATGACTTGGGAACGTGAAGAAGAGATGCGAGAAAAGTATCCGGCGTTGTTTGCATCTTCCTCAGGTATGCCTTGAATTTATGTACTAAATTCCTTTAAGGGAAAATGATGTAGCGACTCTGAATTTTGGGTCGTAATTAATCCGTTTTTATGGTATGTTTAGTGTTTCAAATTTATGATTAAATTCTCGTTGACTTTCCAATGCTCCTTACGGATCGTAAATAAGATATGTATAGATCAAGTTATGGATCAAACCGTAGAAGGATGTTAGATAGTGTCTGACGGAAATTATAGGTTCCGGTGGGCACCTGGGCGATGGATCCTAGAGGAGCCATCGAGAATCTTGGTGGAGCCTCAGGTAGTCGTGCGATGGGCTCAATAAGAGAGGTCGATCTGAGCGAAAATTTGATTCAAAATTTGGTCCATTTTTTGAAAGAACATGTGCATTAATTGGGATTAATGCGAATTGTTGGCGTCGTAATTATGTCCCCACGAGTATGAGAGGCTTATAAACCTCTTTTTCTCTCTCATTGCCTTGAAACCCTAGAAATTTCAAACCCTAAAAGTCTTTCTTCTTCCTTGTTTCGGCACCATTGTTGGGAGCTCGGGAAAGAGAGTTCAAGAGAGGTTTTGGTGAGTTTTCTAAGGAGTTTTTGATTGATAGTAATCCCTTTTAGAAGTCTTTAATATATGATCTCATTTTAAAGGATATCAAATAAAAAGAATAAGTTCTCTTGTTTTTCTTTAGATCTTCATATGATTTCGGGTCTTGTGTTAAACCAATGAATTGCTGATGCTTTTTGTGAAATTTTTTCATGTTTTCAATGATGATGTTGAATCTCAATGCATATATTTTGAAGTTTATGATTTCTTAAGGTTTCTTGTTGGATTTTCCTCATAACCTCAATGGGATTTAGATAATTTTGGATCTGATGTTATAACTAGGGTACTATGATATTTTTGGATGTTTTATAAGCCTTTCATGTAAGAAAGAATATGTTTAGGTATATATAAATATCATGTTAGGTCTGTTTGTTTTAAGAAGAATCATGTTTTTTATCATTTAAGCCTTATTTTAAACTTTATATGCTTAGATCCAAACAAAAGATGTGTTTTCATGATTTTAAGGAATTGAACGTAGGTCCATGTTTGTATTTGTACCTATGATAGATCTAGGGTTTTTGAAGATGTTTCAATGGGTTTTTTTATTCGGTTTCAATCGGATTTCCGTACATATGATTTGATTTAGATATCGATCCTTTATGTTTAAACAAATGTTTTAAAATGGCCCGTGTTTTACTTTTACTGGTAGAATGTTTAAAATATTTTTATAAAAATAAATATTTGGGTTTTCACGGTTCTGCCTCAGGACAGCCCCTGTCGGAGCCGTCGGACTTGTTCAGGACAGATCCGAGAGGAGCCATCAGTTTGTTAAGGGACGGCCCCATTAGGAGCCGTCGTGTTTACTTCGGACAGTCCCTATAGGATCCGTCAGATTGGTCAGCGATGGTCCCTGTGGGAACCGTCAGTTTCTGTGTGTATGGGTACATCGTGTTCTGTACGGTTTGCACTTATTGTAATCGATTCATATCGCTTTCAGGTCAGATTAGTTTTCTTTAGGCCTTCTGGAGTTGTTCGGATTTGTTGGACCTAAGAGGAGTGGGTCTAGTCTATATATAGATTTTGAAACTATTTATATTTATGTCATATTCGCATCATGCCCATGTTCTGAATGCAAGTGCTATTTTGAGTATGGAATACATGAGTATCACATCACATTTGAGACATTATTTTATTTATAAACTATATGTGGGTTAATATGTTATTCTTTCATGCAAACTATAAGTTTTTTAAATAAATCTTGTATGCATATTATACGCCTGCATGACATCTTCTGCATGACAACCGGTCTGCGTGACCCAGTCAAGTTGGACCTTGTCTGCGTGACCAGTCTCTAGATGGAGCATCTTTCGGCTGCGTCCCATACGGACATGCGTGTCCGTTGTATCATACGCATTATGTAGTTAATATGAGATTTATGGTTATTACTCTAATGAGATGCATCATGTTTTATCGTTACTCTTGTGTAAAAATCTATATGTATATGTTATATTCTACTATTTTGGATTTCATTGAGATTTTCATAATATTTTATTGTTATTATTATTGTTATTATTATTGGGATGCTATAGGTCCATTCACTGAGCGTGTGGTAGCTCACCCCTCTTTTCCCAACCTTTCAGAGTAACTGTTGGTGATTGTCGCTCATGGTAGGGTGCCGGTGTTTTAGTTCATGTTTGCTTTTCGTTGCATCGTAGGTGTTAAATAAGCCTTCTTCTTGGCATGTAGTGGACGTCCTTAGCCTTATCAACAAAACCAGATGAATTGTTTTTATTAGAATTTAAATAAAGAATTCGTGTGTATTCATTCAAACTTAAGAATGAATTATTGAGATCCTGTGGTTGGTTTATATTTTAATGCTTGAAAGTTTATGAGTTTATTTATATTACTCGATATATTGTGGATTGTGTTACAATAATGTACCGTATCGCATGTCTTAATTAAGGATAGTGGGTACGGGGGCGTTACAGGCATTTCGTCTAAGTATCTTGAAAAACATAAATTTTTTTACTTTTTGGTTCTTTTTTAGTGTATCTAATTGTTCCCAATATCAATCTCCATATCTAAAAATATTATAATTTTTATTTTTTGTTCCATTAACCATCATCAGGAATTATCAATCATCTCCTCTCCATCAACACTTTGAAGGTAATAATAAGTTTTTAGAAGTGAATGAGATTGGTGATCTTGCTAAAAAGATGGTTGAGAGAAAAATGGATATTTTATATCCACATGTTTATTTACTTATAAAATTGACATTGATCTTACCTGTAGCTACAACCACTGTTAAAAGAGCATTTTCTGCAATGCATATTGTGAAGACTAAATTGCGCAATCGAATGGGAGACGAGTGGATGAATGATTGCTTGATCACATACATTGATAATGATCTTTTTTATAGCATTGATAATGAAAAAATTATTTAACATTTTTAGAATATGAAACCTCATTGAAGTCAAATTTAAAGGTATATATTGCTTATTAGATTTATGTATTGTCATTTTTTTGTGAATCATCAATGTGAAATTTGACATATTGTTTTAAAATATGATAATTATCTTTTAGAATTATTTAGTGATATGTTTTGTGTGAATGCCTTTATTTCATTCTATACATATTCATTTTTTAATCTATGCTATTGAAATAAAAAATATGTATATAGTGAGATAACTTTAGAATATATTTACATAAGTTACATTAAGCCCCCTTTTATAAAAATCATGGTTCCGCCACTGATCAAGATACATTTGAAATGTAATTGATTTTAAAAATATAATTCATATAATATTTAGATACATTTGAAATGTAATTGATATTGAAAAATAATGCATATAAAGATCAGATATATTTCAAATATATCGGACTCTCAAAAAAAAATTAATGTATGAGTGTTAATACATATTTAGATATGATTATGAATTTCAAGCAAAAAAGAAATGTTTAAACGAATATAAATGATTTATTTCATATTATCAAAACGTAAAAAACATAAAAATAATTTAATATTAATTAAACACCAAATTCAACAAATATAAATATGTAAATCAGGTAATTAGAACACAACTGTATAAACATAAAAATAAAAGAAGCCAAACCTGAGTCGAAAGACATTGAAAAAAGATACCAATTTGTTCGAAATCAAAGCATTGATTGAAAAATCCTTCAAATTTTTTTTCCAATCTACTACTGCTGGTGTTTTTGAAAACAATAATGGTGTTTTAGTGTTTTTAAAAAATAAACTGAACGATTGATTATGGATGTATAAACAATTCATTTTGGGGGTTTTTAGTTTTAAGTCCCCGTAAACTATCGAATTTACCGATCGATCCCTCACTTCTTCATATTTTGGTTTTAATCCCTATATTTAAATGATAATTTAGGAATAAGTCCCTGGGATAGACTTATTCCTAAATTATTAAGTTTGTTTTTAGTCCCTGGGAGGGATCTATTCCTAAATTATCATTTAAATGTATGGACTAAAACCAAAATATGAAGAAGTGAGAGATCGATCGCTAAATTCGATAGTTTACGGGGACTTAAAACTAAAAATCCCTTCATTTTGAAGGAATCTAAAAAAACCATGAATTATAAATGACCTGCATGGTTCTAGAGGTGGAAACAAGGAATCACAACCGTCTCTTCGATTTTGAGGAGCAGTTACTGAAAAAAATAAAAATCAAGTATTAACTATATGCCAGCTCAAGGGGCTTCTAATGGGGTCTAAAACATGGGGCTTAAACATCATTATTCTATCCAAAAAGATGTAACATAGAACCCTCGGATGTAGGTCCAACCCGCTTAGTGTCATAATCAGATCCGAGTTGAATGAAACCTACTGATGGTTGAGGTTCATCTTCCTTTTCATATTTTAAAGTGTGGAATGTGAAGTAGGGTTTAGTTAACACTTAAAAAATGCATGTTAAACCTCTCCATCCTGATCCAGTTTTGTTCAACACTTCCAATAAAGAAAAAGGGGCACAAAGGAAAAACTATTTTTCTTTTTATTAAAAGAAGAAAAGGAGGCATTTCCCACCACTTTGAACAAGCCATAGGTAAGGTGTCATTCTAAGTGCACCCTTTAAGCAAAGTCATATAGTCTTTATCACTTGTCCCCTATTAGTTTAAGACAAGAGAAAGCTCAAAGAGCATCTTCTCTCCCAACTTTATGCCCCAACTCACAGAAAACCACGTGGCATCAATGCTGGAAGATCCCTTAGGTTATTGCCACGTGTCCACAATTCAAACAATAAAAATTCTCATAAACCATCACTGTCAATTCAAAATATTCTCCAAAGGTAAACCAGATGTGACTTCTTATTTTCTTCCTATTTTAAACTTTATTAGACTAAAGTTAAAGTGGGTAGAGGATCTATGATTTTTTTTAAACAATTGTTGAAATACCTCTCGATTAAGGGTCTATTTTTTATTTTATTTTTTACTTTAGATTTGTTTTTATTTACTCTTGAAATCTGATTCTATTTTTTTTTGCTCATGACCTGTGTCATCTCATTTTTTATACCTAAACTATCACTATCTATAAATTGGTATATACTTCTATAATTGATCGTTACATTTCTGTAAGTGGTTAATACATTTCTGTAATTTGTATATCCTTAATTTAGTTCCATTTATGATATTACACATATGTTCTATAAATTATAGTTTTTGTAATTTTTGTTGCAATTATTATAAGAATAATAGATGATATTATATTTCTATTTTGTAAATGGTAATTTATGTTATTGGGCATTACATTAGTAGTTTTTATTGTAGTTGTTATGTTAATAATAGTTTCTGTTGTAATTGAGTATCACATTGGTAGTTGTTATGTTGTAGTTTTACATTGATATATATTATGTAATTATGTAGGTTTTGTTGCATTGATGTTATGTTACTGATTCATGTAAATCATTTATTACATTCATGTAAGATTATGTAATGGGTCATTTACATATATGCAAATTAATATTAAATTTACGATAATTAGTTATTAGATTTCTGTAAAATTATGTGTCATAGATTAATTACATTGACACTTATAGTAATTGGTTATGTAATGTTTTAGTTTTTTTAATTGTTGTACATGGATCAAGAAATACTTCAATGAAAATGTTACAGTTGTTCGTATATTTTCAGTTCAGATTAATGCTATTATTAATTTTGTTCATATTGCTAAATTAAAATTTATTTAAGTGTTTGACTGATTGTTGTATTTTTGATGTAGCTTGGATAGTGTGTTCTTCATTATGAAGTACGTTGAATGTCTAGTTCGATGATTTTTTAATGAGTTTCATTTCATCAGAGATGACATCAAGAGGATTAATGCTGAGACAACAACTAATTTTATTAGAATACGAAGAAAATGTTGTAATTTAAACAATTGATATATCTAGAAACTTTGGGATTGCATCTATAATAATTTTGTGTACATTAAATACACTTACAGATAATAATGAAATGAATTACAGTTCATAAAATCCATTGTAATGACACTGAAAATGTATATGTAACCATTTTGTGTTTAAACATTTTGTGTACATTAATATTTGTTGTAAATAACTATTAAATATTTATAACTATATGTATGATGTCTGTATGTATCACATTATATTTCTGTAACTGTCTGTAAATGGTAGTTCGGGTATTATGAAAAATTAGTGAAAAAAAATAGAACTAGATTTCAGGGGTAAATAAAAAAAAAATTCAAGTGTAGAAAAACAATTATACCCGTGGTCAAAGGGTTTATCCATTAGATTGTTGGTAATGTATTTAGTCAAGAGAGATTTATAAGTTCGAACACATGTGTGGAGTGCTTTTGAAACTTGGTTTTTTAAACTCGTTTTCAAATAGAAAAAAACTATAATGTTTTTTCTTAAAATATGATCAAAGTTTATTTTAGAATCAATAGAGATAGTTTTATGTAAACTCATATTTAAATAAATTTTTTTGAGAAAAGTTAGAATTCAATTCATTTTTAAGCAGGGCCTAAGAGAAATTGAACATAATAATTTTAGGAAATGGTTATCAACTCATTACTAGAACTTGTTATGGTAAAAAAAAGAACTGTCGAATGAACAAATCCAGTTAAGAAACTGGAGTTTATAGGATGAAAGACAAGATGTTTTTAGTAAAGGACAGAGTGCATGAGATGTGTGATTCTGTATAAAGCGTACATGGATGGCTAAGAGATGGGAAAACAACATTTTCTATTTAATTAAATTATTTTATTGTCAAGAAGTATTTAATTTTTTTTTTTATACAACAACAGTCAATTGCAATCCAAATTATCCAATGGAGTGCATGACATGCTTGAAATGTGTGATTCTGTATAAAGCGTACATGGAGTGCATGACATGCTTGAAATGTGTAAAAACAACAGTCAATTGCAATCCAAATTATCCAATGGTCCCCTTAGTGACTTTAAAGCCACCGAATTGATGAAAAGTCCATGTTCTTTTTACAAATTTAATGAATGAAACAAAACATGTGTTTTCTTTTTTTTAAATAACGGAGCAACATGTAGCTGATCTTGCGATCGAACTGAACATGCTTCTTTCACCTGTGTACCCTCAAACCCACATAAATACACAGGAGTTAAGTCAGCACCAAGATTTGATTCCAAGATTTACTCTTAACATGACCGTTATATTATGGCCACTGGTGGGTAAAAATGTGATGTGTTATAAATCCATATATTTGATGTGAATTAATTCTTGATTATATTTACACTTAACAATGAATTTAATCTCCAAACAAAAAATTATATTAATAATAACAGCAGTTCTTTAGTCAACAAGATTCTTTCAACACTTTTTTTTTTTTTGATAAGTTCAACACTCATGTTTGGTGATCTCTCCACTTTTTTTGTTAATTTTTCCACAACCATTATCAAGCTAAAAGCAATTATAAAACTATAAAACAAAGATCAAAAGTTTGGAGATCATGCAATCAATCACAAAATGGCAGGAGAGCCAAAAGGAATCTCAACATGGACCAATCAATTTGAGCTTCACTCTGTAGAGAAAATAATAAATTAAATAAACGAGAAGAAAGGAGGAGTGAAGCACATGTAATCCACATTGAATTAATGTAAAACTATTATTAAAAATGCTAAGGCAACACCCTGGAGGAGGCACCTGATGTCAACTATATATAATCACAAAGTAAACTGAACTTTTTTAAGCTACTGATCAGATACCTCCCACACTTACTGGTCGAATAAATGTACGTTTAATGTACACTGAAGATCTGGATATTCATTAAGTTTGAATGATTTATCACTAATTTTAAAAACTAGCTAGTTCTAATTGTCATCAGCACGCGTATTCCCCTCCAGCATAGAAGTTTTTACATGCATTTCTCATTAAAATAATAAATAAAAAAACTCTAACAGTCACTAACATACAATGAAGGACCCTACACCATGATTGTAATCTCCTTTGGATCAATATGGACCCTGAACCATCTCTATAGTCAGTAAACGTTTTTTATGCAAGCCATAGAACTTGAATTAAGGACCCTACACCAACATTCTATGGGTTTTTGGGTCATTTTTATTATATTTATCTTGTATCCCAAATCATGAACGAATATACATTTATTGTTCAATACCAAATTATTATCATATACACTGACTTTGTGATATATATTTTTTACGAAGCACCAACAAATGGGTCCTTATAGCTAAACCCAAACAAAGGATAAACAATAACATAAATTACTTATCACCGACACTTCTATTGTATTTATTCCATGGCATTACATGTAGCCAGTATGGTAGTCATTCTCATTCTCCTGAACACTTCTTGGACGATCCATGAAAATCCCTTTCATTTCTCCTTTCCAGAGGTTCTATCTGAAAGGAAGTCCTTCTAGACCAGGGTTACCAAACTATCCCAATCATCGAATTGGATATTTACCATCCACACAAAACTTTGTGATATGCCACAAAATGGGCCCCTGTGGCCAAACCCTAGTGAAGGATAAACAATAGCAAGCCAATTGATTCCAAAGGGGAAAAAAAAGGAGCCAATGACCTTGTACTATATTAACCTCTCCTCCACCACTGAGAGGGTTGTGTTGTGCTTCCTAGCAAGAGAAACAAAGGTCTCGATCGAGTGGTGGCGCCGACGACCTCGAAGCTAGTCCAAACTAGTGGGAGGTTGTTTGGTATTCCGATGGCACGTGGAAAGGTTCAGCTGAGGAGGATAGAGAACCCGGTCCACCGGCAGGTTACCTTCTGCAAGCGCCGGGCAGGGCTGCTCAAGAAGGCAAAGGAGCTCTCCGTGCTCTGCGACGCTGAGATTGGGCTTATCATCTTCTCCACCCATGGCAAGCTCTATGAACTTGCCACCAAAGGGTGAGTTGCAATACTTGCTTATTTATCTCCTCTTGTACTATCATTGGAGATAGTTTTTTTTATAATTATTATGTGTTTGTGTTATTGTTGGGTGAATATAGTTGAAGTTTTCTTGGACTATTTTTTATAAGTTTGGATAGAATTTTATGTGAGTTCTTTTAAGGTTTGTGTTTCCACATAAGAAGCCAAATGATGGTTTGGTGAAATCTTTTTTCATGAAAATTAGGTGCTTTTGTTTGGTTTAGTTTTTTGAAGTAAAATTTTCTTCTTTTTTTAAAATCGTCCAAATAATCTTTGCATAGGTTCTTATTTAGCTGTTGAAATGTGGGATTCAATTTTCACAAAATATATAGATGTTTCTTTTCTTTTCAATATAGATAACTATTTTATTGTATAAATGAGAGCCAAACGTACATCATAAATTTGGAGTTCTACATAACACACACACACACACAACCTTATTGAAGTTTCTGTTGAATTCAATACAAGGACCATGCAAGGGATGATAGAGAAATACATGAAGTCATCTCAAGAAGTCCATGCTCAAGTTGAACCAAATCCACCTCAGGTATGCCTTCCCTCATATTTCTTGCTGATTTTGTGCTCCTTCATTCAAGTGAGACCTCTCTCTCTCTCTCTCTCTCACACACACACACACACACACACACCCACCCAACCCACCCACCCACACACACACAGAATTATGATGTATGCATGCCATGTGAAATTTCTTTAATAATACAAGTTAGGGTAGGCCCACCCTGACCCTAGGCCACCCCGACCTAAGGATGTCCCTCCCATGAATAAACATGTGGAAGATAAAAGTTAGTCTAGAGCCCCTGCCTAAACAGATTATTAGGGTTAGTTCTATGGACAATCCAGCTTTAACAAAATATCCATCAAGCAAATCAAAAACTTGATGTCCCACCTCTAACAACTGTAAAGGAAAAAGTTGTTGTTGTTGTTGTTTAGGTAGTTAAAGAACGCTGGGATTTTTCCTGAGTAAATACACATATTACATTGGTTGCAAAAGGCAATTCAATGTCCAGATACCTCTAAAGTGATGGTACAACAGCAAGATGCTGCGCTCATAGGCTGTGGGTTTTTTTTATCAAATCCTTAAAGGGTGTATATATAGATATTTATAAATGTAGTTCAGGTTGGACCACAACCAGACATTAATAACTAAGATATTATCAAAGGTGTACCAATCAATTGAAGCCCTTTTGTAGGCTAGTATTTTGATTTTTCATGTGATGATGAACCCTAAACATTATTTGGGAATATATAAGATGCATAGATTCATCCACAAACCCTTCCCTCAAGTAGATCTAGGGGATTCGAACTCAAACAAATCAATGATTATAGTTAAAGAGTCACCTCGTGTTTTGCTTTCTGTTTATGGTGAATCAATCAAATTAAACAAATAAGGGTATACACCTAAACATGGACAAGGTTAACCTGTCAGTGTAGCCTTTGTTGTTGGGATACCTCACCCCATATGAGAGGTTGCGTGATCGAATCCTAACCTTTCTAGGATATGGTAAAAAAAAATTGACTTAAGCCCCTTTGGGGCTAGTTCATGTAGGGACTATATATACAACTCATGAGGGACTTTTCATGTAGGGACTATAATCCATAAGGACTTTTCCCAGCTACACCCGGATGATAATGATCTGCTTTGAACACAGTTTTTCGAACACACACACACACACACACACACACACACACACACGAGAAGATAGTTCCTCACATGCATAAAACATGGGGATGATTTTTTTTGGTGGGGTGGGGTTATGAGTCATCCACCCCCATAAGATAATTATTATGAACATGGGATTAGTACTCTATGATAAAGGATCTTAGGTTTCACCTGTGTAAAATATAGTGGCTCTATCAAAATGCAATAGCATTATAGCATACACAGTAATTATATAAACATCCATATACATTGGTGGAAGATTTATTGTGTCATTCATGTGGTGACATTGTTCTTGCATATATATGTTTCAGGAAACACAGGAAGAAATATCAATGTTGAAGCAAGAGGTGCATCTTCTGCAGAAGGGTCTGAGGTAACCATGACTACATATGTTTTTGTACGTGTATTTTACACTCTTAACTTAAATATATAAAGGCTCCCCTGAGTGCAAGTTAAGATTTTTTTTTTGGCTAAATACACTATGATGTAGGGTACTGTAATATCCATGAACTTCTTACTTTTATCTCTAGAAATTTAACAAGTTTTTTTTTTTACCAAATAGAACACCTTTATCTTTAGCTGGTTTTTTGGTATATCTTTATTCTTTTCTAAAATACTAATTTTTTCTCTAAATTAACTACTATATGTCAAATAGAGAAGAGACGTGTTATTTTTATACTTATATAAAAGTATTCACTTTATCTATGCAAATACGTGAAAAATTATATAAATATTAATCTATCTAGTATATTTCTAACATCTTTATTATCCAATGGCATTAGAACATCATTTTTATGCCATGACTATAAGTTTATATACCACCACCAGGAGATCATCAATGTGAATAAGTTGTTAGCTAGCCATGTATATCAACATTTTATGTCTTGGTGGGTATATATTTTTCAGGTACATGTTTGGGGAAGGTGTAGGAGATATGACACTTGATGAACTACATGCCTTAGAGAAATTTGGATATATCATATACGTTCTGCAAAGGTGAGGAGTCAATGAATTTAGTATGAAGGGTCAATCTGTATTTAATGACCAAGTTTTCTTCCCCCACATACAGATGCAGATCATGTTTCAGGAGATTCAGTTACTTAGGAACAAGGTGAATTTTTCTCAAAATTCTTTTTTTTCCCCTTTATATTTTTTTCAAATTTTGGCATTTTGTTTAGAATATTAATGTCACTTAAAACTTGAAGACATTTATTTCAATTTCTTTTTATCTCTATATAATTTTTTTTCATTTTGTTTTCTTCCATATTTTGAAGGAGGGAGTACTTAAAGCAGCTAATGAATTTCTTCAGGAAAAGGTAAGATAAAAAAATGACCTTCCAACTAATTTTTTTTTTAAAAAGTTCAATATATGTATTTATTTTTAAATTTTTTTTACCATGATATTATACCTTCATTTATATGCAGATAATAGAGCAGAGTGAGATTTTTGATGTAGGCCCAATTATAGAAGGGGTCCCATACCCACTAACCATACAGAATGAAATATTTCAGATTTTCAGTTAGAATTTGATGGTGTAGAAGCACTGATGATGGGAGCTTGTTGAAGTATTGTGTGTGAAGTGTGACTGTTCTATGTGCCAATAATTTGGAGTGTATGATTGTGGTATTTGTGTTATTTGACTTTGAACATTTTATGTGGTCTGTTACTCCCTATATGTTTCTAATAATGGAGAATCTCGTGTTGTATACATTGGGTTTCTATGGTTGCTTATTACATCTTTTAATATATTAGCTAAGTATATTTATAATATTTTAGTAAAAATCATAGCACATGATGGCTAGAGAAGATTTCTTTTGGCATGAGTGTGATTCCTTAGGTAATATATAAAATTTGACAGTTTCTAATCCAATGTAGATGTTACATTTTTATAAAAAAATATAATATTTTATTAACTACATATATATTTTTTTTTAAATATGACATATGCGGGTTGTAAAAGGGACCACAAAGCAAATTGGACCTAACATTTTCCTTTGGAAAACCCATTTCCATAGGTATGAGAGTACGTGATTCCCTTATCCAATGTAAATGTGCTTCAATTGTATAAAAGAATGCACTCCATTAGCTAAATATAGGCTTGTGGACGAGTTCGGATTAGATTAGGGTACACCTGCCTCAAGAGAGGATTTGATGGGTCTAGGTTAGGACCCGGCCGATCCGGTTCCTGGGTCCATAATTAAGCTTGAACCCCTCATCGATCTTGCTCTCTAGCACAGGAAGTAGCATTGGACCCTTCTTTACCATCACATCGGGCAACCTGAATGTTGTAGATGCCTTTGATCTCTTGAAGCATTTTTTTTAAAAAAAGGTAGATGTTGCTACTATGATTTTATTAAAGATTTTGAAGTATAACTCTGAAGGAGGTGAGAGAAAGTATACAAAAGCAGTAAATAAAAAAAATAAAGAAAAGAGAAGAAGAAGAAGAAGAAGAAGAAGAAGAAGAAAAAGAAGAAGAAAGACATCTCAGTAGTAGATGCTAGGTTAGAAGGGATATTTAACCAGGACAACACCACCGAACAACGTTGCAATATAGCTGTAATGGAAATCTGTCATTGCAAGCTAAACGGGAGTTCATGTATTTTCTAATGTTAATTTTAACAATACCAATCTCCAATGCTTTCAGGATAGAGACTATAAGACATTGAATGATACTTGAAATTTTGTGTACGATCGTTTGATTGTTGTTGGAATGATCATAAAACACAACTTAATGGACAATCTATATACAAAATTGTCATCATCAAATACTTGGAGAATGGGACATTTCAAAATATTAAAAATTCACCTATCATTCAAATATTTATTGACAAAAATCTGGTCATCATCTAAGTATGTACTTATGGAAACTTGGGTATTGACCAAGCTTTTATATTAAAATGAGTTTAAGTTCCACTAATTATTGGTAGTACAAACATATTGAATTGTGTTCATCCATCAAGGAAATGAACGCAGTATATTTACATTTTCAAAACCATTTTCGGTGAATTAGAAAATTGGATTCAAAGTTCTCCCAATAGCATGATGAAAGTGGTTGGTGGTTAGGGAAGTCTCACATCAGTTTTGAGAAAAAGTTATGAGGATTTATACTCTAGTGAATTGCTTTTGGTAGACACCTATGGCAGACCTTTCCATGCGGAGTGGTGCATAGCACCATCACGTGCGGCACGCGTGTATTGAGCGTTTTAGAGGCGCACTTGGCACTTTCATTGGCTCTGCATATAATAGTAGTGCATATCATTTTCTTGTTAAAAAATATGACATTCTTAATATTAATGTTAATACAATCATAAAGTCTTGGAATGCTTCATTTGTTTAGAACATATTTCCATGTAAAGATGCACAAGAAATAGGTTTTCTCAAGAGAACTTATGATATTGCATCAAGTAGCTTTCAAAAGACTATAGACCAAGAGTTTAATAAGTCTATGGATGACACTAGACGTAGTAAAAAGACAAAGATTGCAAAATCATTTGTGTAAATACCCCAATTTTGACTGTCCAAATAAAAGAATTACCTCAAGTAATATTTAAAATAAAACATTTTTGGACCATACAGAAAACTATTTTAGGGAATTTTGAGGGAAAAAAAAAGATTTGGTCCAAAAACTTAGAAAAATTAGGGGACCAGAAACCAGACGGCTAGTGCAAAGTAGCCGTCCCCCTCTGATGGCTAACCTCAACAACTCGTCCCTCAACCGCTTCCCTCAGATGAGATATAAAGTTGACATTAAATGCTAATCTTTAGGTGGTTGGTTTCTCTTAGCCACCCCTCTCTAACAGCTCAAACCCAGTTACAGCCCAATTCCACCACCAGCTTAAAATGACAAATGATGAAGAATGGCTAGTTGAAACCAGCCGGCCCTATTAAACACGTCCATAAAGCATAAAGCAAACTTTACTTAGTTGTGAAGTTACTTAGCCTCACCCTTTCGTCCAAACCATGCTATAACCCAATAGACCATTCAATGTTACCCTTTGCAATTATGGTTAGTTAGCCACACCCTCTTGTTCAATCCATGCTATTACCTAATGGATTCTTCAGTGCATCTTTTTAACTATAAAAGGAGTAGGGATGAGAAGAAAGAGGCGGAAAAATTCATTTGGAAAGTGTGTTGCAATTCAAGAGAGAGAGAGAGATAGAGGTATTAGAAGGGGAAGTGAGAGAAAAGAGACATTTTGAGAGACCAAAGAGACATTTTGAGAGGTCGAATCTCTATTTCTCCACCCACCCCCACCATATTCAACTTCCATACCCATATCCTACTTATCCATAAGCTTAAACTTATCCACCCATCACCCTATCCAGACAAGCCAAGAGCCTATACCCAAGTGCTGGTTAGAAGTCTTGGAGCACCAAGCAAATCTGCTCAGAAAAGATGTGCAGGTGACGACCGGGTAGTGTAAACCAGCCGACGGTCAATTGCCGCCTAAGCCCTTCAGAAACAGGTTGGTTAATACATTTTAGCCACCGGGCTCAGACGGCTAATTTCAAGAGTCATTCACTGTTATTTCTATTTATTTATAATTACTTGCTTTATTTACCCACTTTACTTATATACCTACATTTCGATCAATACTCGACGTTTCAATGAGAGGCGGGTAACACTCCTTGATTAAATTTTGTACATCACACATTAAGAAGATAATAAGATATCAAAAGAGTTAATCCAAGCATACACTATCAAACCCTAAACGAGAGATCCTTGAAGATGATTTTACTATTAAAAACCTTATTTATGAAAACCCAATATAATGTTCTGTCTCCCTTCCCATTATAAATCTACCAACTCAATATTCAACATGTTAAGTAGAGCATAAAATATCATAGAACTCAATCAAATCATATTTTATCAATTCAAATACAAGAGATTTTTCAAGAAGGTAATAAGAAATTCACAAGAAAGGTTTCAAAAGAGTATTGAAGGAGAGATTGATACTCAATAAAGAAAATAATATGAAGAATTCAGATCTAAATATAAAATCTTCAACTAACATTGTATGGGTTTCATCTTCAACCCTAATTGAAGATTTAGCTACTAGAAGACATAATCAAACTAAAGAAAAAGAAAAATAAAAGAGACCATGCAACGTTTCGGTATTCTTCGGCCTTATATATTTATTTTAAATATATAATGGAAATTTTAAATTTTGATTTTTTATATTTCATTTTTCAGATTTGGCGGTGGGCCCAAATGGGTCCAATTTGATTTATAATTATGATAATTATAAATTGATGTTAAAATAATTATTTTATATTTTTCTGTAGATCTTTATAGTGTTAAGATACTTTGGTTGAAATTTGGTGAGATTCGGAGTTCGAAAATTTTGATTTTTAGGCTTAGTGTCAAGTTATTGGGCCTAGGGATCTAGTTGCGAATCCATAATACATTTTTATAGCCTTCTGGGACTTTTCTGTAAATCGGATAGTGATCTGTTTGTAAATCGGATAGGGACGTCATTGTAAACTGGAAACACTTCAGGGGTCGTTTTGTAATTTCGGTAAACCCCTTTAAATAACATGTTTGGGTTAGGGTTTTTCATCCAAATCTCAGAAGTTATGAAGGGTTGTGATGACCTAACCCTGAGATGGTGGGTGGTGTAACCGGATCTAAGGTGAGATATCATTCCCTATTGATTTTACTAGTTTTAATTTATTTTTGTTAGGATATGATTACGTCAAGTAATTGTTTGAGGAAGAAGTTTGATGGATTAGGGTTAGGATTTGATTGATTTAATTTAATGATTATTTGATTTGATTTTTATGGATCTCAAAGGAATTCTTAAGATCAAATTAGATTTATTAGTTTTGGGATTTAATGGCCATTTTCGGGTTGATTTTATGCTTGGACGTAAATCGTGTTTTTGACTATGATAGAGTCGTTTCTGGAAAAATGTATTTGACAAACAGAAATAGGTTTTGAAAAGAGCTTTCCAACGAATCATTAATCGTCCAATTCGGAGTTATGGATAGAAAGTTATGGTTTTTGAAAGATTTCTGTGCAGTTTATTGAAATTCAAATATTTAGCTTGATGACCAAGTTTGATGAATGTTAGAGATTTAGATGATCCCAAATTTGATGTTTAATGAAGTATAGTTTGTTTTGCGGGTTTTGATGATTTTATTGATCTTGAGAACTTAAATAGAATCTTAAATCGATAATTTGGTTTAGTGGGATCAATGAATATTGATTGGATATTGTTGTTATTTGGATGTAAATTGATTGGATTTGAGTTACTCGATCATGGAATTATAGTTGAGCCTGGATTTGTCCAAATATTTATTCGAGGATTGATCGATCATATGGGTCTTATGGAATAAATGGATATTGATTATCGGATCGGATCATTGTGAGTATTTGAGTATTCTAATATTTATTCGAAGTTGGGATTTTCATTAGGACTTTGAAGTGAGTTGTTGATTGTAGGTCTATAAGATATCGGCTTTTGGGATTATTGGGCATAGTGCTGTTATAAGTTGGTTGTCAGTTGTTTGGGTCGTGATTGATTGTTTCTGATCTATTATTGTATAATTGTTATGCTAGGTTATCAACGTGCGAGTGTGTATCGTTGATGCTTGCGTGGACCGAAGGTGAGTAGGCCTATCGATTTATTTCGTGTGAGCTTTTTCTCTATAACATTGAATTTCATATGCCATTTTATTTGTGTGATATTATGTGTCATCCATGCATTTATATTTGATAAATTTGCATGATTTGGATATTTTCTTCATATTGATCAAATTGCATTTCTTGAATGAAGTTGCATGATTTAATTCATTTGTCATTGTCATTAAAATAGCATGAATTATGCTATTCATGTTTCAAGAATTAATATAATACATTTTTGATGCTTATGCTTTCGAAATAATATTTGGATTAAAGATTTTCATTTCGAGAGTTTTGAAAAAAAATTTAGGACTAGTGGAGACAACCTAGTCCTAGGAGATTTTATCAAGATGCATATCATGACATATTTTCTGGAATAAATCCCCCCGTAGTATTTCGCCTTTGGGGAGGAAGGTCTAGGACTCGAAGAGTCCCAAGATCGGTGAGGGGTGTGGTAAAGCATTCCTTGCAGCGGCGGATTCCTTTGTTTGGAGTCTGCAGCAACCGGGGCATCCTGTGCTGGTGTTCTCGTAGTGATGGCAGCGGCGACCCATCAGCGTCTTCTAGATCCGACGTCTCCTCGAGGGAGCTTTTTGAGCGATTTAGTCGCTTGGGGCTTGGCACACCTGTTTTGGGGAACGGTTCTTCCGATTGAGAACCCTACCCGGTCATATCATTTAAGCTGCATGATTTCTATGACGTGGACCAAGGATTGGGCCACGTGATTGCATTAAAACTATATTTTATTAAGCTCATGAATTTAATTTGATTTTTTTTAAAGAAAATTCTTATTTTTTTATATATATAAATGTATATATATATATAATGATATTTTTTTTTAACTCTCATGATTTCTCTGATGTGGGCCAATGATTTGGGCCACGTGTGCATTAAAATATTTTTTTAAAGTTTATGATTTTAAATTGATTTAATAAAATAAAATATTTATTAAATGAAATTCTGATTTTCATAAAACCTTATTTTTATATATAACTATCATATGAAGTAATTTGTCAGTGGGCTTATTCACTGAGTTAAACACTCACCCTATTCCAAATGGCTGGTTGTTTTATAACCAGGTAGCTCATCTTCTGGGGATCAAGGCAAAGTTTGAACCTTTCATACACTCCAAGGATCTTGAGGTAGCAATGTTTGGAGAACAAATAATAGTCGCAGCCGACTGTTTGGATCTATTTTAGTTTAGATGGCTCCCACAGGGGTGGTTTAGTGTGTCTTTTCATTCTAGTATTTTATTTATGTCAGACTCTGATATTCTGTAAGACCGTTAGTGGTTTATAACTTTTGGATATTGTTTTCATATTTTATTACTTTCAGTTTTTATTATATTAGTATTGTTTTTTTTAAAAAAAAAGTACAAATTTTGGTCTTGTGTTTGGATTAAGTTTAGTAGCGACACATTTACCGTCCGATAAGCGGTTAGGTAAATGTGGAGCGTTACAGACCATGTTATTGAAAAATTCTGAAAATAAAAACACAAAACTAATATTAAAATTCACATCTAATTGAATACAAGCATCCAAAGATATAAGATGAAAAGAAAATCAAAAACAAAACAAGACTCTTGAATCTTTCTTCTCCTTCAGTTGTCCATCTTCCTCATTGTTGATTGATGTCTTTGTTCCTTTCATGTGTGCTTCTTTTATAGTCTCCAGCCCTTGAATCTCAAGCAGTTATATATAATATATTCGATGGTTAAGATTGAGGAGTTAAGATTGGCCTTAACCTTAAGTTTAGATCTTATTCCCATCATTGATTTTCTGCATAATCTTCGGATGCCTTTTTTACCCCTAATAAGGTGGCATTAAAAAATCTTCATGAAATAGTGATTTGTAGATCTTGAAATTATCTTTCCAACGCCATATTATAAGCATAACTCTGATAGTGGAACAGGATTTTGAAGAATATTTGATTGGATTGATTTGTATTCAATCTTCACCAAATCTTTTTTCATAATTTTGGATCTTCTAGAAACTTTTGATTCTCCTTCATATGTATTAATAATCATCATTTAAGTCAATTACCTGCAATAACACATGAATTCTTAATATTAATTATTATTATACATAAAATTAGGATATAAAAATTACATTAAGGGGTTCAAATGTATAATTAATATGCTTATCAAACATTCTCAAACCTAGTTTTTGCTAGTCCTCTAGCAATGAAAGTGATTAAACAAAATAAAAAACAATGATAAGGTCACTTTTGGAGGCTCTCACGGATGCATTTAGCATATGCAACAAGCCCTTAAAACCTAGGTCACCCCTAGTGGACGAGTTTGACTCGTGAGGGTTTGCAGCGAATCTACCCATAAAATTCATTATTCACACCTTTTTTATTCTTTTTTTAATTTCCGCCATAATCCCATGATAATATTGTAGAGCTCAAGATATTAAATTCCTTTCAAAAAAGTCATTAATGTAATGACATGGTGTGCTCATGAAAATCTGGACAACACTCAAGAGGTTCAGACTTCTAAGCAAGAATTTTCCTTCTAATTGTTGCCGAATGGTTGGTTCACCCTTAAACACTAAGTCAACCAAAATAGTCTACTAAGCCAGAAAGAGATTTAGATTTTCACTTTATTACCTCATAGGCTTTATATGTGATATTCCAGCTTACTTACTATTTTTTACAGGGAGGCTTTCAGTCTATCATTGTTGAATCGGTATTTAAATCACATATTGATTGCTATGCTCTTTGTTCAGAGCACCATAGATATTTTTCTTTTTCTTTTTATTTTTATTTTTCTTTTTCTTCTTCTTCTTCTTCTTTTTTTATTTTTTGAAAAATACTCTATCAATATAATTTTTTCAAGACCTAATGATAAGTAGCCTTTTTCCATTGTATTGTAATTCAATGGTTGTTTTTCAGTTGATGTAAACCCTAACTCCTTATCAAGCAAACCAACGAACTAGAGTTTTATGTTCAACAGGTTTTAGGAAGTTCTTAACATTCTAGGCAATTATTAAATCGACTCCACAAATTTATTTTAACTCAAAAATGCATCCAGCTGTGTAGTGAATTGTTCAAGATCAAGCATTCAAGACCTCCTAAAATAGAAGTTAACATAAGATCTCATGCTACCATCGTAGGGACTTAGGCATTCTTTTTTTTGCTATTATATATTTACATATACATATATATATGTATATATGTGTGTATATACACACACACACACACACTCTATCAATACTGAGAATGAAGAATGATGAATCAAATAATGATAAATCAAATGTCAAACCCCCCCCCCCCCCAACCTAATGCACACATTGTCCTCAATATTCATATCATTGGACACATGAAATATCAAGAAAAAATGAAAAAGGAAGAATTTTACCATATCAAGTGATCACCATTGAATTGCTATAAAATAAAAACAATTTCATTAGTTCATCATACATCAAAATAAAGACTACATCTAATGACTCGATGATAGTGGATGCAAACAAACACAAAACCTAGACTGAAAATAAAAAATTACCCTAACGCCCCCAAACCTAGTTTACAGCATGAACAAGAAAATGATGATTCGGGAGGAAAGGCAACCCCGATAAATATGGTACAAAATCATTATCAAGAGAGTCTAATCTTGATAGATGGAATCATGGAGGTGAATGACTTCCACTTTCTCCAATGATATCTCCAAAAATGGTTTAGGTCTATGACCATTCACTTTAAAAGCATCGCCATTCTTTGGATTCTCAACCTCAACGACACCATGGGAATAGACCATTCTCACTAGATATGGGCCAGTCCAAGGGATCTCAGCTTGCCCAAAAAAATATGCAACCTCGAATTATAAAGGAGGACTTTCTGGCCCACGTCAAATGACTTCCGATGAATGGACTTGTCATGGGGCACTTTCATTTTCTCCTTATGTATCTTTCCATTCTCATAGGCCTCAATGCAGATCTCTTCCAATTTAGCAAGTTAGAGTTTCCTCTGGGCTCTAGCTTTGAGAAATTCAAAATTCAATTGCTTAATGGCCCAAAATGCACGATGTTCTAATTCAACAGGCAAATGGCAGGCTTTTTGAAAGACAATCCTATAAGGAGACATACCAAGATTGGTCTTATATGCAGTTCTATATGCCCACAATGCATCATTTAATTTCAAGGACCAGTCTTTTCAAGTTGAATTTACTGTTTTCTCTCAAATTTGCTTAATTTGCCTATTGAACACCTCAACCTAACCACCAGTCTGGGGATGATAGGGTGTAGAAACTTTATGAGTGATAGAGTACTCCTCATGAGACTTTCAAAAGAACGATTGCATAAATGAGTTCCTCTATCACTTATAATGGCATGAGGGGTTCCAAAACAAGAGAAAATATTTTCTTTAATAAATCTTATAACAACCTTGTTATCATTCGTTTTACATGGTATTGCTTCCACCCACTTAGAGACATAGTCAATTGCCAGAAGAATGTATAGATTTGCATATGAATTAGGAAAGGGTCCCATAAAATCAATGCCCTAAACATAAAAAATTTCAATGATTAGAATAGGATTGAGTGGCATCATATTTCTTTTTCTAATCTTTCCCAATTGTTGGCATCTCTCACAACTTGCACAATATTCAGCTGCATCCCTAAAAATGGTGGGCCAAAAAAACCACACTGCAAAATCTTTGCACAGTCTTTCTAGCACTAAAATGACACCCACATGCCTGGTCATGACAAAATGACAGGACATTTCGACACTCAGAACTTGGAATGCATCTCCTACTGATTTGATCCAGACAATGTTTGAACAGGTAAGGATCATCCAAGTTAAAACTAATTGACCTTGGATAAAATTTAAATATATCTTGTTTGGACCAATGAGAAGGCATTTTGCCAATAACAAGGTAGTTGACAATATCAGCAAACCAAGATAGACACTTCCATTAACTGCTCATCAAGAAGGTCATCTACAACATTTCCAGAGCCTAGGGTTTTAGAATCCACCATGCAATATTAATTTAGGGATTATACTCAAATATGAAACTCCACCAATTAACTCAATCAATATAGATGTTAATCAAATACCAATTGAAAAATGAATAATTAGAATCATATTAATTATTTCATAAAATCATATTTAAAATCAAAGCAATCATCTCAATATTCACACATTAGGAAGAGAATAAGATATCAAAAGAGTTAATCCAAGCATACCCTATCAAACCCTGATATCAAAAGAGTTAATCCAAGCATACCCTATCAAACCCTAAACGAGAGATCCTTGAAGATGATTTTACTATTAAAAACCTTATTTTATGAAAGCCCAATATAATGATCTATCTGTCACGCCCTAGAGCGGTCATCCCTGAGATGTGGCAAATATATATATGATATCAGTAATCCATACATGAGGTCAAATAAAGACTCCACAATATAAAAGGCAATAAAGCACTAACGACGTCACTGACATCAAATATATACAAATAGCGGAAGCTCAAACGACCAAGTTTGTAATTCAAAGACGTATTTACAGACTAGAGTACACAATCAAACTGTCATGTGAGAGCCAATATACACAACAAAAGACATCAACAATCCACATACTGTGCACAAGCACAAGTAGAATACATACAAGGAAAAAGGGGATGCTGATGGCCTCTCACTCGCAAGACATCCAACGCGAACGCTGGTCCTCTACTCGTACCGCGCCTCAGGGACAACTGGAGAAAAACATATGCGAGGGGTGAGCCACACGCTCAGTGAATGGAACAATTCATGCATCACAACTCATATAACTTTCAATCATCATCAAAGTCCCTCACCCTCACCTCCGAAGGGTGACCTAGGTTCTTGGGAAGAGACTAGATTGTTCTAAGCCCTTGGTCCACCGGTAGCCCTTTCCCCGGGTACCCTCTACCTGACATACTCCCAGGATCAGTACACCCCTAGATGCATCGGTAATACCTACAGATGGGAGCCCGGTGCCAGGACAGTGTTTCCGATGCTGGGAAGTTCCTAAACGGATCCAACGAAGGGGAAAAACAATCTACGCTCGCGGATACGATCCTCTTGGATCCGTCGTCACCGGTTAGTAAACACCGATATGGAAATGAATTCTCAAGAATTCCCTCCAAGGCACATAACTTAGATGCGGGGAAATCCTATCATTCGTAATATCGATGCTTGGGTATGGCCCCATAGGTGGTCATACACTTGCCTAATCTCATTAGACAAGAATACATGGCCTTAGCATGCATTAAACACTTAACAAGAATAAAGATTTATCATGGAAGCATCTTAAATTAATTAATATAACAAGACATGATTTATCTAAGGTATGCTTATCTTATGCAACCTCATATAAAAGTTTAATAAAATTAAACTAGGTGGGGACATGTATAAGTTGGGGTTATGCTAATCATGGGACATGATATCTAGGCATAGATGGCTTTTATACATTATACATGGACGCATAATACCTAGCATACGATATCCAATCATGACATGGGTGGATTCCTAGCAAATTAGGCATTTACATGAACATTTATACAATATTCAACATGTTATATGTAGTTATGGTACCCCAGAGGAGGGCGATGCACTCCAACGTGGATCGAACGCCTCCCAACTGGGTTGGATTGACCCACTCATCAAAATCCGGGTCATCGCGTGACTGCCCGCCAAGATTTGGAAGACAAGGCATCTAATTTTGGTGAGTAAGACCACATAAAAACACATAAAATTAGCTAGATTACCCAAGACTCGGATATGCACGCATACGTGCTCGCATGCGTGCAAGTATGTGTGTACGTACGCATATACGAGCTCACCGACACCTACCAGAGCCCCCGGGCAGCCACACGCGTGGCCCCGCACGTGTACGCAAGTGCATGCACGTGCGCACGCGCACCCGTGCCCGCCGGTGCACTGCCCCGCGCCCAGCCGCACACCCGGACCCCCCAACTGCGCACCCGGACACGCTGCCCGCGTGCCCAGGCGCCCAGCCACACGCGCACGCGCCCGTTCGCGCTCGCCCACAGCTCCCCACGTGCCCACACGCTCCTGATCGCGCGTACGCGCACGCCCGCTCGCCCCTGTACATTTTTGTACCACCAGGATGCACTGTGTACCTCGAACGATGGGCCTCATCCAAGATCTTCTGCTTCAGCTCTGCGTCGTTAGGAATACATACCCAGCCTCTGAACCGCAGGATTCCATCCTCGTGAATCTGATAATCCGGTCGCTCGCCCCGGGCGACGCCCTCAGAAAGAACCAGAAAGTGAGGATCCCGCCCCTGTGCCATGTGGATCTCATCGAGGAGAACAGGCTGCACCACTAACCTGGCCAGAAAGCCATCAGCAGGCGTCTCCCGAACACTGATCCAGCAAGTGGCCTCCTCCCGAAGCCTCCAACAACGTACAACCAAGTGGGCGGCCATGCCCAAATGCTGCCTACTAAGAGCATCTGCTACGACATTCGCCTTACCCGGATGGTAAGCGATGTCACAATCATAGTCCTTCAAGAACTCGACCCAACGTCTCTGACGCATGTTGAGCTCCGGTTGGGACTGCAGATAAGTCACGCTCTTGAGATCCGTGAAGAGCTCAAACTCCTCGCCATAGAGGTAGTGCCTCCAAATCTTCAGCGCAAAGATGATCGCTGCTAACTCCAGGTCATGGGTGGGGTAATTCTGCTCATGGGGCTTCAATTGACGCGACGCGTAAGCAACAAACTTACCGTATTATATCAGGACGCAACCCAAACCCAACCGCGACGCATCTGAGTAGACTGCGAATCCGCCACTCCCTGAGAGAATGGTAAGATCGGGCGCTGAGGTGAGTCTCCACTTCAACTCCTGAAAGCTCTCCTTGCAAGATGGGGACCACTCGAACCGGACATCCTTCCGTGTGAGGTGGGTCAGAGGGACGGCTATCTTCGAGAAACCCTCCACGAATCTCCTATAATATCCTGCCAAACCCAAGAAGCTCCGAATCTTAGTGGGGTTCGACAGTCACCGCCAATTCGATACGGTGAGCGTCTTGTCTGGATCCACGGATATACCCTCACCAGAAATCACATGGCCAAGAAAAGCTACACGCTCCAACCAGAACTCGCAATTATTGAACTTGGCGAACAACTGATGTCGGGCCAAAGTCTCCAAGACAGTGTGAAGATGGTCAGCGTGCTCCTCAAGACTCCTCGAATATACCAGAATATCATCGATGAAGACTACCACAAAGGAGTCAAGGAAAGGTCGAAACACCCGGTTCATCAGATCCATGAAGGCTGTCGGCGCATTCATCAACCCAAACGGCAGTACTTGAAACTCGTAGTGCCCGTAACGGGTGCGAAAGGCCGTCTTCGGAATATCCGACTCCCAGATCTTCAACTGATAGTAGCCCGAACGGAGATCGATCTTTGAGAAGACACGCGCTCCCTGGAGCTGGTCAAACAGATCATCAATCCGTGGTAAGGGGTACTTGTTCTTCACGGTCCGCTTGTTCAGCTGTTTGTAGTCAATACACAACCACAGCGAACCGTCCTTCTTCCGAACAAACAGGACAGGGGATCCCCACGGAGAGACACTCAGTCGTGCGAACCCCTTCTCCAGCTGCTCCTTCAGCACCATCAACTCTGCTAGGGCCATCCGGCACGGAGCCCTCAAAATCGGCTCGGTCCCCGGAATTAGATTAATCTCAAACTCGATCGCGCGATCCAGTGGTAGACCCGGAAGGTCATCGGGAAAACCCCCGGATATTCTGACACAATCGGAGTCTGACTTATATCTTTCCTCAACGGTGCATCCTCGTCCACAATGCACGCCAGATAACCCTCGCATCCACCCTGAAGGAGCCTCCATGCCTGGATGGACGACACGAACCCCAAAGGGGCTATGTCCCGATCACCTACGAACTGGAAAGACCTCTGGCCCGGGATGCGGAAGGACACCGTCTTCGCGAAACAGTCGATGCTGGCATGACTAGCAGACAACCAATCCATTCCCAGGATGGCATCAAAGTCCGACATGGCGAGCTCGACCAACTCCACCAGAAACTCGTGCTCCCCAATCGCCACAGAACCACCCTGATACACATAACGAAGGAGAATACGGTCTCCGACAGGTAATGATATCTCCAGCAAGGCATCAAGAGGGGCCGACACCGCACCCATCCGTCTCGCGAAAACGGGAGACACGAACGAGTGTGTGGCCCCGAAATCAAATAGGACATAAGCAAGAAGCTGGGAGATCAGAACAATACCTCGGACAATGCTACCCGAAGCCTGCGCCTCCTCGGCCGTAAGTGCTGCCACACGCCCCTGAACAAGCTGCGGCTGAGGAGCAGGGGCACGCCTCACAGGCTGCACTGGCTGCTTCCTCTTGTCAATCCGGCCACCCTGTGGCTACTGCTGACGTGGCTTGGCTGCTGCTGCTGCTGTGGCTGCTGACGAGGCACAGGAGGTCGACCACCATCAGGGCAAGCATAAACAAGATGCCCGGCCCGATTGCAGTGGTAGCAACATCGCATCTCCGGTCGCCTAGTGTAACGCCCCAAGCTTACACAGCAAGAAATTGTCCGCTTTGCCCCTAATGGGCTCACGGGTTTAAAACGCGTCTTGGTGTGTAAGAGCTGTGCTCACATATAAGCACAGACTATCTCCTTCCATTAGGCGATGTGGGACTAAACACCCTCACCCTCACCCAATCCATGGGCCTCTTGGGACTCTTGGGCCTGGGCCAGTCGTCACAATCACCCCCCCTAATAGGCCACACGTCCTCGTGTGGGGCCACCCACACCAACCATCGCGAAATGGACAGGCTCTGATACCAATTGTAACGCCCCAGGCTTACACAGCAAGAAATTATCCGCTTTGCCCCTAATGGGCTCACGGGTTTAAAACGCGTCTTGGTGTGTAAGAGCTGTGCTCACATATAAGCACAGACTATCTCCTTCCATTAGGCGATGTGGGACTAAACACCCTCACCCTCACCCAATCCATGGGCCTCTTGGGACTCTTGGGCCTGGGCCAGTCGTCACAATCACCCCCCCTAATAGGCCACACGTCCTCGTGTGGGGCCACCCACACCAACCATCGCGAAATGGACAGGCTCTGATACCAATTGTAACGCCCCAGGCTTACACAGCAAGAAATTGTCCGCTTTGCCCCTAATGGGCTCACGGGTTTAAAACGCGTCTTGGTGTGTAAGAGCTGTGCTCACATATAAGCACAGACTATCTCCTTCCATTAGGCGATGTGGGACTAAACACCCTCACCCTCACCCAATCCATGGGCCTCTTGGGACTCTTGGGCCTGGGCCAGTCGTCACACCTGGCACCGGGCTCCCATCCGTAGGTATTACCGATGCATTCGGGATGTACTGATCGTGGGAGTATGTGAAGTAGAGGCTACCCGGGGAAAGGGCTACCGGTGGACCAAGGGTGTAGAACAACAAATTTTATCCTCTAAGTCCCTAGGTTTACCCCTGTGGGGCATAGAGTGAGGGCGAGCATGAGTTGAGGTCACGTCTTCACGTGACTTTCATACCCATCGAGTATACTCTGGGTATACCTCCTAACGCTTGAGGTATCGAAGTATATCACTACCTCGTAGCGGATGGACTCGTAATAACTGTTACCCAATGACACGAAGTGTTATAGTTAACAATTGTTCCTCCCTGTGAGTCCCAAAAGCCTCCCTCTTGGGAGTGAGGGCGAGGTTGGGGTATGGTCGCGCCGCCGCGTGACCTTATTACCCGTTGGGTTTCTACCCATGCCTTCCCTTGATACGAAATTGCCTTAGTGTCAAATTGTTATGTTGGTGTTTGGTTTCCCTTAATAACATTTTTGATTTACAGACTTATTGACATTTTTATGCTTCCGCCTTTCATTTGAGTTATCAGTTATCATTGATTGCTAGCCTTGTATATTATTTATTGGAGTCATTTGTTGACCTCTTGTATGATAGCTAATGCTTATATATTTGCCACGTCTCAGGGACGCCTGGGGCGTGACAAGACGAACTGGACACAAGTTTGAAGAACCCCAAATTTCAATACAGACAATTTGGTCCTGATTTTCTAACAAATTTGTTAGAAAATGAGCCTCAAAGCTTTAAGGAAGCGATGTCCATTCCTGAAGCACCATTTTGGAAAGAGGATATAAACAGTGATATTGAATCCATCATGCAAAATCACACATGAGAATTGGTGGATTTTCCACTAGAAAATAAGTCTTTAGGGTAAAATTGGATCTTCAAAAGGAAGATAAAGGAAGATTTATCAATTGATAAGTACAAAGCTAATCTTGTTGTTAAGGGTTACAAGGAAAAGGAGGGTTTGGATTGTTTTGACACCTATTCACCAGTGACCAAAATAACATCCATTAGAATGTTGATTGTTATTGTATCACTATATAATTTGAAAATACATCAAATGGATTATGAGACTGTATTTTTTAATGGCGAATTGGCTGAGGAGATATACATGGAACAATCTAAAAGATTCATTGTTCCTGGACAATTGAGGAAAGTGTGCAGGCTTGTTACATCACTTTATGGATTAAAACAAGCACCAAAATAATAACATATAAAAAATTCAACAATGTATTGTTGTCAAATGATTTCAAAATTAATGAGTGTGACAAATGTGTGTTTGCAAAGAACACTTAAAATGGATATATCATTGTTTGTCTTTATGTGGATAATAACCTAATAGTTAGTAAGAACAATGATATCATTTGGGCTACCAAGAGAATATTGAGCAGTAAGTTCAATATGAAGAACATGAGCTTGGTCGATGTGAGTCTAGGAATCAAAATTTTTAGAACATCTATTGGATTGGTATTGTCTCAATCACATTACGTTGAAAAAATATTGAAACATTCTAATAAGGATGATGATGGTCAAGCGAAAACACATGTAGATGTAAATTTATACTTGTCCAAGAATAATGGTCAAAGCATATCACAACTGAAGTATTCTAGAATAATTGACAGCTTAATGCATTTGACACTGCATGCGTCCGAACTTAGCCTACTCAGTAAATAAATTGAGTAGGTTTACCAATAATCCATGACATGATCACTGGAAGGTGATAGTCAAGGTTCTTAGATATCTAAGATACACCCAGACTTATGGATTGCACTTTACGAGATATACAACAGTTCTTGACAGTTATAGCGATGCAAACTGGATATCTGATACAAAAAACTAAAAGTCCATCAGTGGATATGTTTTTACACTAGGAGATGCATCTGTATCATGGAAGTCCTCTAAGCATACATTTATTGTCAAATCTACCGTGGAATCTGAATTCATTGCTTTGGACAAAGTAGGAGAAGAAGCTGAATGGCTTCAAAATTTCTTAAAAGACATTCCAGTTTAATCAAAGCTTATGCCCGCAATATGTATACAATGTGATAGTCAATCAACGATTGGAAGGACACAGAGTAATATCTATAACAGTAAGTCTCGACATATCCATCAGAGACACAATATCGTTAAATAGTTGCTCTCGAATGGAATAAGATCGATTGATTGTATAAAGTCAAAAGATAACCATACGGGTTCGTTTACTAAAGGTTTGACTAGAGAACAAGTGTACAGATCATCAAGGGAAATGAGATTAAAACCTATATCCAAATAGTCACCATAATGGTAACCCAACCTAGTTGATTGGAGATCTCAAGATCTAGGTTCAATCAGTGTTCTAAAAAATGAAAAAAGCGGCGCCTAGGCGGCGCTTTAGGCGGAGGCGGGTACTGCCCACATTGCCCAAGCCATAAGTGGCCTGCCTAGGTGGGAGGGCCTAATCGGCCGCCTAGGCAGGCCTAGTCGGGGTCTGATTTTGAACAAGGCAGATGGGACGAGCCTGAGGAGACATGGTCAAAGTGTTACAGGACTCCGAGGATCCCGATGATGAACGAGAGGTGGTCAGAGTGCCGCGAGACTCCTCCTTCATCTCGATCCAGGAGACGGAGAGCTGCTCAGAGTCTCGGACGAGACGGAGTCGGAAGGGACGACCCTCTCCATGACTCCACCATGTTTGAGCTGTGTTTGTTTTTTTTTCTTTGGTAGGGATGAATTGAATGAGCAGCTGCCAGGGATGATTTGATTGAGGGTTTGCCTTTTCTTTTCCATGGGTGGTCATTTTTTATAAATAAAAAAATATGAAAGCACTCGAGGGATTACACGTAGAGAGCTTTATCTTTTTATTTATGTGAGATGCACATGAGAGGGAACATTTTTATTTTTATTTTTATTTTTTATTTTTTTATTCTGAATTTGTATTTGTTTTAGTAAGGATTTTTGAGTTTGTAAAATTTTATTTAAAATGTTAAAATTATTTAAATTCGTGTTTGAACTAATTGTAAAGAATGCATCTGAAAATATATATAGATCAGAAATGAGGATGGTGAAGATAATTGAGTGTAAGAACAAATCACTTCATGCACGCACACACACATATATTATTTTCTATTATTAAAATAGTGACCGATTAATCCCCAATTAATCTCTACCTAGCCGATTAATCCCTAGTCTCCCCTTAATCGCCTGACTAGCGCCTAGCGCTTTTTAGAACAATGGGTTCAATGAAACAACTAAGTTATGTGTGATTTCATCGGGGCACTGAGAAGATAAAATCTCCTACCCATTCCTATGTTAAACAGTGCAACCTACGGCATGGATCGGGCTAAGTTATGATTTTAATGATTCCTATATGTTAGAAATCCAAGTGGAGTATAGTAGGATACTCCTAATCGGAATCACCTATATGACTGTGAAGTGTGGCCGCTTCTATGAGAATTATGAAGCTGAATCCTCTAATAGCACTCATGAATACCAGGAGTTGTTGGGGGCTAAAATGAACACAATTGTGAGAACTCACTGTGTTAGGAAATAAACTGTGTGGAAACTATTGTCTTGATTTACAACTATGGCTAAACAGCTCGAGACATCATGCTCACTAGTTAAATTATAAATCCGATAGTTTTCACTAGGGAATGTTCAAGGACAAAAGCTACCTTTCCCGAAGCAGTAACTTTCAAAGTACTCTCTTTAGTGTCTGCATTATCTTGTGCGTAATTTAACCAATTTTCATTCATGTGGGGGATTGTTGAAAATTTAGGTTTTGACCAAACTTGGATTTTGACAAAGCTTTTGGATTAAAATGAATTTGGGTTTCAAAAGAGTTTGGGTTCCACTAGTTATTAGTAGTAAAAACTCATTGAATTACGTTCCTCTCGTCGAGGAGATGAACATGGTACATTTACAGTCTCAAAGCCACTTTTGAGTGAATGAAAATTGGATCCAAAATTCTTTTAATAACATGTTGAAAGTGATTGGTGGTTGGGGAAGAAAGAGTTTAGTTCCACATCGGTTGTTGAGAAAAAGTTACAAGGATTTATAAGATGAGTTGTTTGAACACTAGTGAATTACTTTTAGTGGACACCCTATAGTGGATCTTTCCATGTGGGGTGGTGCCACCACCACGTGCGGGCGCACGCGCACATGGCTTATTAGGCGTTTTAGAGGTGCACTTGGCACTTTGCATCGTTTCTAGAAGTTGGAGCCTTTTCTTTTCGGATTTATTGTCAAATCAGACGGTAGAGATCATTTTGCTCAGATGCAATCTGGGCCGTTGGATATTGAAGAAGGGATGCGTTAGACTCTGTTTCAATGAAAATTGAACAGTCCAAAGGGCTCTTCCAATAGACTCTTCAACAGTTTTTCTCCTCTATAAATACAACCATTCTCCACATTTTTTAGATCATCCAATCATTCACTGCAATAGGTATTCCATTCTTTGAGAGTTTGCATTCGAGTCTCCATAGCATTCAAGTCAGAAAGAGTTAGAAAATCACAGCGGGTTCTTTGGTTCTCTGATTAGAAGTGCTGCTACCAGAGGACGATCTCACCAAGTATCCAAGAAGACGACCACCAGAACTCGTGAGCACCAGTGCAGGGCAAATTTAGTCTTAAGGACATAAAATTCAACTCTAATCTTGGTATTCATCATTCAACATAACAAAACTCTAGCCAAATTAGTACACTTCTATTTTGTTCTAGTGTTTTTTTGTATATTGCCTTATTAACATGTACTAATTACATAATGATACGAAAAATTTTGTAAACAAAAAATTCCAGTACTTTATTTTTTCTCAACCCCAGCTTCAAAGATTTTCATATTTATTTCAAATTTCACACCATAGTCTCTCACTTTCAGGCACAAGTTGGCTGGGAAATAATATAAAACATTTGGTTCTGCAACATCCATGCGTAATTGAAAGACACACTCCCGTGGGGGGCGATCGCGGCACCATCATTGACAACGCAATCTAGACCGTTCAATGGACGGATGTTTTTGGGTCAACCGCCTTGACAGAGCTCATGCTGTAGCAACGGATGATTACATTAGATTGAGCGCAATCACATCGGTTTTTCACTGTCACAGCCTCATACAAGGGGACATCGTCTGGCCCTTGTATGAGGCAGCCAGTCATCGACCGCGACACCACTATATCGGATGATACACAAGCCCCTTTTCGCCACCAATAGACCTAGTTTGATGTGTAATCAATGTGACATCGTTAGACTAATAATATATCTAGTATCACCATGAGACATAATACTATAAAATATATAAGGATATGCTAATTAATTGACTAATGATAATTAGATCCCGATTGGATCTTATTTTGAAAATCAATTTATGCATTATGTAAAACAGTTACTTTAAATTAGATTTTTCATAAAAGTTATTTCTTTGATTTGTAATATATAATAAGAAATAAAAAGTTGAAGTTAAAAATACTCATTTAGATACAACTATGCAAAGTTGAATCTAACATATATGCAAGTTAAAATCCAAAATAAAATTAAAAAGTACAAAAATATCCCTTTGGAATCAATCATTTGAAAATTCATTTTGCAATAGAAAACTGAATGACTCCAGATAGAGCTTTATTGTAAAACACATACCACAAAGAAATAGTAGTAGTGAAGAGAAGAGTTTCAAAGAGGCAGGTATTTTTTTCTCTCTCGCTCTCTTTCTTTTGAGTTATCTATGTATTGTTTTAGGAGGGTGGGATCATATTTTATAGTGGAAGGATTTGATCATAGCATGGAAAGTATGAAACGGCTTTCGTGAATATTTAATTTTTTTAAAGGGTTTACTTTTTAATTTATGTCTAGATTACCCATACACCATTGAATAAATGAAAAAAATATTTTTATAGTAAAAATATAATTAATTAAGTTTAATGTTGTTTGGAGTATATCTAGGCAGCCTATATAGAATTCTTTTTGGAGGTGATTATATTTTAATTTATTAAACTGAAAAATGATATACGATAAAGACCAGAAATAATATAAACACATAATGCATGATATATCTAAAAAAATTAATTAACAAAATAAAAACCCAAAAAATAGTTCTCAGGAGATCTAAATTTAATCCGTGGTTTCATGTTTATTAATAAAAGATATACTTCATTTGTATAAAATATATGTTTCGTTAAATAAAAATATACTATTTTTAAAAATCAAAACACTTGAAAATTATATGTGAGGCTACAAACAGTAGTATCCTAACAATAACATTTTGCTTTTCTGTGTGACCTTTTTTTGTGAAAGATTATGCAATTGATGGCCTACAGTAATTTGGGTATCTTTAAATCGTGGTATTTTTGTTAGGTTTAAGAGTTAAGGGTTATGCATAAACCTATTCGAATCATACAAAAGCCACATATTCAAATCAAGATAAAAAAAAACGCAGCATGTATATGTCGTTCTACAATAAAACAGTAAAAGAGGATTAGAGAAGCGTATCGGTTTGGCGAAAGGTTGCAGAGATATTCTGTTCTCAGTGAATATGGCTCCCTCATGCACAGGGTCGAATGACTCCTACCACGGAAAGATACGACTGCGAGGGTTATGTTTCCTCAGGGTGCAAGCTCAAAGGCGGAGCCAGGGATTAGAGTAAGGGGGGCCGCAAATAAGAAACTTATAAACTAAGAGAAATTTTTTAAAATACATATAAATATATAATATGAAAATTAAAGACAAAATTATATTAATATTCAACTGATTCAAAAAATCAATGTACAAATGTATACTTAGTAGATTTTTTTTTATTTAATATCCACAAAAATAAACATAAAAAAAATACATTCTTCTATTTCAATTGTCACCACCTAAAAAATACAAAGACTCGTATCATCACAAAAATCATTATTAACCAATAATTGATTTATTTGATAACCCAATTCCTAATGAAATTAAATTAACAACAATCTTTTCTAGAACTAAAAACATCATCTCCTTCCAAAGGGTTACACAATGTGTCCTAAATACATTTAAAAACACTTGAATCTCATTTGTTTTCCTCCCAATTCCCAAACATCAAAACAAATATAAATTTTTTTGCATATAACATGCAAAAGATTTCAATATAACAAATAACAACGAAAAGATCTACAAGTCAAATTAACGAATCAATCATATGATAATAATAAATAAAAAATTAAACAAAAAATAGTAAATAAATAAAAATAAACCAAAGAATCAATCATATGATAAATTAAAATGTAAATATAATATACAAATAAACAAAATAAACAAAAAGTAAATACATTGCCTGAAAACAAACATTAACACGTGATGCGGCGTGGGAGAGGAAGCACGTGTGGGCTGTGGCACTTGGAGGAAGAACGTGAGAATAAGGGAGGGGAGGTTATTTATTTTTTATTTGATTTATTTAGGGCATTTTAATTGAATGGGCCGTGTGAGGAGAGTAGCCCACAAAAACAATTTGGGTGGCTTGGGGGGCTTGGGGCCCAGCCCGCCCCCCCTTTGTCTCCGCCCCTGTGCAAGCTACGAGGGAACCACAATGAATGTACACGATCCTTTCTATTGACGAACGTTAACACCCATCTGTTTTGATTCCCCCCTTTTTTGGTTCCCCCCCCCCCCCCCCATTTTACATGTTTTGTCCCTCCCTCTCTCCATGGGATTTTCCATGAAATGAAAAGACCAGCCCCAACATCTCCCACCAAAAACCATGTAGATCCAATAAATACCAAAAGTAGGCCCGAAGAAACTGATTTTTTTCAGGTAAAGCCCATCAAAACTGCTTTTACAGATTTCCTATTTTGTGCATATCAGGATCCAATGTGAAGCCCAACAAAATTGATTTTTAGATTTCCTCTATTGTGCATTTATGGATCCAATGTGAAGCCCAACAAAACATTAACCACATAGTGAGTGTTCTATCTATCTTTATTTGGAGGACTAAATGAAGTTTATAGGATTAAGAGAGTTGAGAATATTGTTTGATCATATTTTTGTCAAGTATAATTATAAGATATGCAATTTGAATATGTGAATATGTTTCATAGATCACAAATAAAAATTGATATATGTTGTATAATTCAGTTCATATCATATCATTTGATACAAATTATGTGTGTTTCAATTAAAAGGTTGTGCATTTCGAATCACTTATTGTATTTTTTTTATTTTAGGTTGTATAGTTTGATTCATAGGTTGTTGTAGTTCAATTAATAGGTTGTGCAGTTCGGTTCACATATTCAACTTGGTTTAATTAATTGGTTGTTGTAGTTCGATTAATAGGTTGTGCAGTTTGGTTCACATGTATAACTTGGTTAAAATGTGAGAAGTTCATTTGAAGGGTTGTATAGTTCAATTAATGTAATAAGGGGTTTAAATTTTTATATTTGTTTTGCAATATATTCAAAAGAGTGTATGTGTCAAATATATTTAATTATTGTACTTGAAGGATGATTAAATGAAGTTTATAGAGTTTGGGGAGGTGAGAATGTTATTTAATCATATATTGTGAAATATAATTCTAAGGTGCAATTTGAATATGTGAATTTTTTCACGGACTATAAAAAAATAACTCAAATGTTGTATAGTTCAGGTCATATTGTGCAATTTGATTCAAATTATGTGTGGTTCAATTGAAAGGTGGTGCAGTTCAATGCTTATGCTCTGCCCCTCAAATTTGATAAGTTGTGCATTTCGATTCGGTTAATGTATTTTTGAATTGCATGTTGTATAGTTTGATTCATAAGTTATGTAGTTCGATTAACAATTTGTGCAGTTTGGCTGGCATGTATAGTTCAGTGCAAATATGAGACCCTAATTTGAAGGGTTGTGTAGTTCAATTTATGTGATTATCATGTTATGTTTTGTAAGGGGTTTAAATGTTTGTATTTGTTTTGCAATGTATTGAAAAGATATAAGTATCATATATATTTTTCAAGTTGTGTAATTTAATGTTGTTCATATATTGACATATGTTTATATTCTTTTCTCTTATTACTTCTACAGATTAATGAATGATGTCTGATTTCGTCGAAAAAACTATACTAACTCCTCGTAAATTAGTTTTTGAAACATTGGATCCCAAAATAGGTACGCAATTTGACTCAGTTGAAGAGGCAGATAGTTTTTATACTCTATACAGTAAGCAAGTTTGGTTCAACATTCGAAAAAATTCTACCAAAATTGTAAATACAATTATTCAAAGAAAACAATATGTTTGCTTAAGAGAAGGCTTTCAGAAAAATGATCAACTTGATAAAAGTGTTCGGATCCAACGTGCATAAACAAGATGTGGATGCCATGCAGAGTTTACCATTCAAGGCCAACTAAATGGAAAACATAAGGTTTCGAGATTTGAGTCTGCCCATAATCATGATGTGGTGAGCCCAAGTAAAGTTTAATTTTTAAAGTCGCATGGCTGTATAACTTCTTCTCAGCCGCAGAAGCTAACATAGCATCAAGTTCAGGACTACCACCAAAAATGACAATGGAAATGATGGGTAGGCAAGCTGGTGGACATGACAATCTTGGTTTCACGAATGTGGACTTAAAGAATTATTTGTGCACAAAGCGAAAGATTGCGATGAAGAGAGGGATGCACATGCTATGATGGAGTACTTTCAAACCATGCAAGAACAAAATCTGTCATCTTATTATGCCATTATACTAGATGATGAGGAACTGTTAATGATATTTTTTGGGCGAACTCTAAAATGATGGTTGACTATGCACATTTTGGTAATGTTGTTTGCTTCGATATAACATACAAAACCAATAAAGAAGAACGACCATTTGGTTTATTTGTTGGAGTAAACTATCACAAGCAATCAATTGTGTTTGGTGCTGCTCTATTATATGATAAGACAATTCCTACATTCAAATTATTGTTCCGTGTTTTTTGTTAAAGCAATGAATCAGAAAGAACCAAGGACTATTATTACTGACCAAGATGCAGCAATGGCGAGTGCAATAGCTTCAACTTTGCCAAATACATATCACCGGCTTTGTGTGTGGCACAAGTATCAAAATGTTGCAATGAAGATTAATGATGTTTTCATAAAAAATTCAGAATCTGTGAAGGACTTCAAAAGGTGTGTCAATAACTATGATAATGATGAAGAGTTTGAAGGGGCTTGGAAAAGAATGACTGAAAAATATGATTTCATGAAAATAAATGGTTACAAAAGATATTTGAGAGATTAGAAAAGTGGGCTCTAGCATATGGAAGAAACACATTTTGTGCCGACATATCCACCACCCAACGAAGTGAAAGCTTGAATGCGTTGGTTAAATAATATCTTAACAGTGGGACAGATTTGATGTGTTTCCTTGAACACTTTGATAGGTTGTTGGATGCTCGACGCTATCAAGATTTGAAAGCTGATTTCAAGATGATATTGAAGCATGCGGCATCAGCGTACACCCCTACCGTGTACAAATTATTTGAAAAATAAATGGTCCAGATTGTGGATCTTGATTTAGCAGTTGATCATGCTGAAGGAACAAAAACAGAATTCAAAATCACCGATGAAGACAGTAATCGTGGATGCAAAGTCTTGTATGACTCAGCATCTTATGAACTTCTATGTAGTTGTCGAATGCTCGAATTTGTGGGGATCCTTTGTAAACACAGTCTCAAAGTATTAGATCGCTTGAATGTCAAGAGTATCCCTGAGCGTCATATTCTGAAGCGATGGACCAAGAAAGCAAAGGAAAAGATCATTTTTTATCATCGTGGGTGTGGATTACAAGTTGATCTACAATGGGATACATCAGCTAGATATAAAGAGTTATGCAACATGACTGTTCAGTTGGTGACAAAGGCAGCACCTTATGATAAAGCTACTCAAATGATTTTTGGTACTCTTAAGAATGCAATGAAAGAAATTGATGATTGCTTGAAAGAGATGCATGTTGAAGATAAACAATGTGGAGTTGTTGAAGAAAATCCTACTGCTCATGATCATGCTGTGGAGGAAGAGTGCTTTAATGATAGAAGTCTGCATAAGAAAATAGAAGCCACTCTGAAAGGTATCAAGCAAAAACTCAAAACAGATAGTCGTAAAAGGAGACATTTGGGTGCTCTTGAAAGAGTTGTTTCAAAAGTGAGAGCTTCTAAGGGTTCTCGTGCAAATAAATCAAATATCAAGGTATGTAAAGAAATTTTCATCTCTGAGGTTATATTCATAAACAGAATTATTATTCCTAATGAACTTTCAGTTTTTTCAATAACACAATTGAACTGTGTGTATGTTTTAAAAAATTTAGAGTACATTGATCAACAAAATCAAATACAGTCA
This sequence comes from Acorus calamus, assembly GCA_030737845.1. Classification (NCBI taxonomy): domain Eukaryota; kingdom Viridiplantae; phylum Streptophyta; class Magnoliopsida; order Acorales; family Acoraceae; genus Acorus; species Acorus calamus. The sequence goes on along the minus strand of CM060859.1, from coordinate 11,238,946 downwards.
TGAAATTACACCACCGATGTTCAATGCTTATTAAAGTACATATATGTGTTATCTTTTTTTTCATGTATTTAGTAATACATATATTAAACTTTTGTAGGCATGTGAGCCGAGTTCGTCTAAACATCACAGGAACTCTCAGAAATTGCCCTATGTGTATTTCACCATAAACATGGAAGTTGGGCCTCATTTTATGAGCACCAAAGAAACCATTTCAAGTTTTCCTCAACTGATTCAGGTAACAGTAACTATTAATGCATTTTAATATCTTCTCACAAAATTTTAACATAATATATTAACTCATTACTTTATATAGCCCAACATGTCAATGTCTAGGTATGTTGAATCTTTCAACAGCAATCACCCATTAACCCAAATGAGTCAGATATGGTAAGTATTCCAACTGTTTGAATATTACGAAGTGTCATCCTTTTTCAATAATACAAGTTATGCCGTTTATATTATTTACAAGAGTCGGGAATAGTCATATCAACCACATGACCAGTCACATATAAAAACTCAAATGTTGGATGAAGATGGAGTCTAGTTGAAATTATGGTTGTAATGATATACAATGTTATAGTTACAGTTGTAAAGAGAGTTATACAAAAAATTTATTACAATTCTAGTTGTAAAGAAATATTTTGATGTAATTAGTTATATAAATGAGAAGTTGGCTTTTCGTTTCAGTTGAAGGATGTTGTAGTTTGATTCATTAGAAATAGTCATATCTAGTTGTTTCAAAATTTATGTTGTTTGACATATTCATTATTTAGTCAAATTAAATATGTGACATTTTAGCTTGGAGGCATCAACATTCTATTTGATTAATATCAAATTTTAAAATTATTTCATGAGTACCTTTAATTGGGTTCATTATTTGTGTAGTTTGATTCACCACTTCGTTTAGATCCAACCACAATTCATTTCAATTCATGAGTACTGTATTTTCATTTTCAAGTGGTTCAGTTCACTTACCAAATGCTTCAGTTCAATTAACCAATGCGTTAGTTTGGTTAACAAGTGCTTCAGTTCGTTGCATGAGTGGTGTAGTTTGATTCATCACTTCATGTTAATGTATTATTGTATTTTTTATTTCAAAAAGTCCAGTTCAATTTACAAATGCTTTAGTTAAATCCCAGTCTTGAAGGCACTATATGTAATATCAATTGCACCTATCCGACTGACAATAATTAAATCCCTATAAAAAGATGTCTAATAAGCTATTGTCATGTAAAAGTCACAATTATGTACAATAACAATTAAATAGAATATTCTTACCTTCTCCTACAGTTCCAAATTTTGGTCACATCATTGAAATTATCAACCACCTTCTTCAGTCTCTTTTTTGGTGGGGTTATATCTTTTTCGTTAACCACCAACACTCTCTTCTTCTCAACCATCTTGATCTTCCTAGTTCTAAGTGATGCGTGTGGGGACCTCTTTAACATTGAAGGATTCTTTGCTCTATATTTTCGAGGGCTCATCTCGTCATTGCAAACATCTATCACCTCCTTGTAATCCTCCTCCTCCAAGCCCTTCCCCTTGTCATCCTCCACTTGTGATTCGCCCATCACCTCCTCAGCCTCCTCCTCCTCCACAAAGCTCTTCCCCTTGTGATCCTTCACTTGTGATTCTCCGATCACCTCTACCCTATCATCTTCATTTATTCTAAATGCATCGTCTTGACGTGGCATACCATCATACTGTGTACTATGGGATTTATTCATTGGACTGCATTCATGAGTAGGGGTAATGTTGTTCTGAAAAAGAAATAGATTCAATATTCATCAAAGAGAACATAAAATTCTGAAGAAAATGTAAGAATTAATACTTACAATGCGCTTCAAAGTTGCAACCTCTTTTTTTAGGCCAATGATCATATCTTCCGTTGCTGCTAATTTTTCCTTCTGTGAATTTACCTCCACCTCTAACATAACATTTTTTTTGAAGTATTGAATATAAATTTTCCTTATCACCCACAACCATCTGAAAACATGGATGATCTAGAACAGCCAAAAACTCCTTCACAATTGGATCCAACAGCTATTCCTCAGTATATTCAAGATATACAATTACCTACAATAATAATAATAATAATATATTAGATCTATGTTATTGAACATTAGAAAGATCATATTAATTTAGGACAAGAGTACTTAACCATCAGAAGAACAGAACTCTTTTTCAACTCGTTTTTTTTCTTCTAAAGGTTTGGGGATTCCACTTGTGCACTCTTGGGTATCTATTGTTCGTAAAACTGACATAAACCCCGAAAATGTTCGTATGCCCAAATCTGTGTTAAACAAATTGAATTAGAAATCTCCGAACATACAAAACAAATCCTTACAATAAATGCGTAGATAGTCTATTCATACACTAACCTGGATTGCAATACCACAACCCTCCACACCAAATGGATCGGTCGTGTATGTCAATGTTTTTGCCTTGGTGAATCCCTTCATCATATAGTTGTACAGGACCATTCCCCAAGGATAACTATTGAACTTATCTATACTTTCTACGAGATATACATATTTATTTGACACACTATAAGCCGGATTTGACAGTAGGTTTATTAATATATAAAGTAAAGCTAATTTCAAAAAAGTATCATCGGAAAGATGGGGATACTTTTGTAAAGAAGTTTCTATATCCCTCTTTGTTAATTTTTTCTTTTTTGGAAAAAAAGTTCTTTGTACCATGCAAAACTAGGACAGTTTCCATGTTCATCATCTATGGGGGGAGGAAACCTAATCCAAGGCCTAAGATCAAAAGAAAATCAGATTGGATTATTTTCAAAATAAAATTTTGAAAATGTATTACATTTGGTGGTTCAAATCTTTCTAATAAATACGTATAAATGTGAGAGTGAAAATTAAAATCATTTAAATCCATAATAAGTTTTCCAAACACTAAGTTCCTAATTAAGTCTTGGTGATGAGGGGAGTGAACTAAACCATTTTGTGGTCACATGTGGACCACCTTTACACATTGCCTTTCCAATTTTCTTCTTCTTTGATAGTGAGGCACTTGACTTCTTAGAGTTTTTTACGTTTTTCTTCATCATTTTCATCTGTACATACAAACATACGTTAATGTCTAAAATGAAAAAAAAATGACTAGAAACCAGTTGGTCAAGATAGTTCAAAAAAAAATCTCATCTCATTGTCCTGTTACTCTTTTTTTTCATCAAAGAAATGAATATTAAAAATTTTCTTTTTGTTAATGTGGGTTGGGGTTTGGTATCAAATTTACCAAATTATATGTGGTTTTTAAAATCCTAAATGACAAGAGTGATTTGAACTTCATATATTGTTTCTTCTTCTTCTATTGGTTTCTTTAATTTCATAAGAATTTCAATTGGGTCAATGAAAGAATGGTTATTTTGTTATGCATTGAACATGAAAAAACAAAGGACAATATGATCAATGAATATAATGTTGGTGATGATGAACATTTGGCTACAGATAGACAGTTCTTTTCTTTTGTTATTTGTAACATGAACAAATTAACCGGAAATTTTGTTCTGAAATGGTTGTCATTTGTTACAATATGCAATTGGATCTAATTTTTATGATGATGAGATGCAGACCTATACATTATTAATTAAAAAAAAAGTGGCTTTGATAAGTTTTATATTCGTCAACGTATGTAAAGTGTGTGTGCTCAGCTGAACCAATGTGAGGATCATCAAGACTTGTGTATTTGTTTTTATTTCATTATGTTTGTCCATGCAGCTCTAGTAAGAGCTTGCTTGAAATGGAAGCAGAGATTTAAAACAAACAGTCAATAGGATATTTTACATCCACTGCTACATTTATTTCTATCACAATTCACAAAAATAATAAATCAAATATATCAAAATTACCACATTGGTAGTTCATAAGAATGACTGGTTGATTCTGTTTCATCACCATAATATGATATTGAACACTGAAGAATATGAGGCACCTTTATTGGAATTACATGTCTGTTTATATGTGGGATATTTTTAATTTAATTTAAGCTGAGATCCTAGAAGAGGAAGCTTCTAATGCTCAAATAAAGGATTTCCCTTTTGATTTTTTCCACTTGGAGTAACCCCAGACTTCAATCAACTAGAAGCTTTTACAGGTTGGGATTCCAGGCTTGATTGGCAGGTAGTGAAAATAACTGAGTTTTAACAATAAAAATAAACAAAGCTTGCAAAGGTATTGGTAGCCTATGATTTATGTAGACTCAAGGGAAAAGTTTGTCAATGTCTTAAATTACAATTGGACTAACATATAATTCACATTTAATGGATATGGAACATAAACATCTTCTCACTAAATGTTTAGGTGCAGATGAAATAAAAATATTTTGAACTGCACAACCAAAGAATAACTACACAACATTAGAATCGAATTGCACGACTTATGAATTAAATTGCACAATATTGATCCCTTATTTTGTGCCAATTCACTTGATTCTTACACTTCATCACCTTCTTCTTCACCATTTTACCTGCACATACAAACATATGTTAATGTCTCAAAATTTTAAAAATTGCATTTCACTTATACTTATGTTCATTCACTGATTAAATTAAAATTCTCAGAGACATGAATAAGCAACTACACTACTCATGAAATGAACTGAAGCACTTGTTAATTGTACTGGAGCACTTGTTATAATCGAACTGAAGCGTTTGTTAATTGAATTGGACTTTTTGAAATAATGAAAATACAGAACGACATCGAAATGAACCAAGTGATAAATCAAACCACACTACTAATGAAACGAACTGGACCACTTTTTAATTGAACTGGACTATTTGAAATAATGTACAATAATATATTAAAGAAAATCACTTTCCCTATATTAAACAAAATATAACCCATTAAGTATTGCACACCTATAATTTATAACAAATCTACTAATCTAAGGTTCTAAAAATTAATACCCTAAAGAAAATTATTTTGAAATACTTTGATAAAAATATTCATTTAAAATACATAGACTATAAAAAAATAGTCGTAAAAATCAGAGACCTGTTATAAATATAAGTGAAAAGAATAAGATTCAACATATTGACCAAAAGAGATGATCAACCAAATGAGAAAGATGAGAAAGAGAAGCAATGGTTATTCTTTATATTTCTTCTGTATTTTTAGAATACAATGCATGCCTCTATTTATTTGCAACAAACAGAATATTAAAAGAGATCTTAAATGGGATTTGATTTTATCAATCCCTTAATATAAGGATAGGTGGTTATAAATAATCAAAGAGAATATTCATAGTGGTCATCAATATTTACAATAATTTACAACACTGCCCCTTGGATGACCATCAACCATTATCTAAGGTAATTGCCTCATTAAAACCTTGCTTGGAAAAACTCATTTGGAAAAAAACCAAAGCGAAGGAAAAAGAGTACAATTACTTGATCTTAGTAATGCTGGACGCATTTAATACTGTCTCATTAAAACCTTGCTAGGAAAACCCAGTAGGACAAAACCTAGATGAAGGAAAAAGAGTACAATGTGTAAAAGATGTCCATAGTTGAATATAGTCACATTTATTAGTTACTCCCCCTGATTTAAGTAAGTCTCAGACTGTCTGATGATTAAGTCGACGCATGCTAACTTCACGTACCATCTTTAGGAAGGTTGATTTTGGCAGAGCGTTAGTGAAGAGATCTGCAAGATTATCACTGGAGCAGAACTGTTTGACTTCAATTTCATAATTCTTTCGGAGTTCTGTTTGACTTCAATTTCATAATTCTTTTGGAGTTCATGGGTGTAGAAGAACTTTGGTGAGATGTGCTTAGTCCTATCTCACTTGATGTAACCTCCTTGGATTTGGGCAATGCATGCACTATTGTCTTCGTATATGGTTGTAGGAATATTTGTTGTAGAAGATAATCCACAGGTGCTTTGGATATGTTGAATCAATGATCTCAGCCAAACACATTCCCTACTAGCTTCATGTAACACCAATATTTCTGCATGGTTAGATTAGGTAGCCACCAATGTTTGCTTTCTAAATCTCCATGAGATAGCAACATTGTTATTAAGATACATATAACTTGTCTGTGATTGACCTTTGTAAGAATCAAAAAAATAATCTGCATCTGCATAGCCAACTAGATGCGAATCATTAGATTTATCATTTGAATAAATTAAACCAAAATAAGTGGTTCCACGAAGGTATCTAATAATATGTTTGATACCATTCCAATACCTGCGTATCGGTGCAGAACTATATCTCGCTAAGAGATTGACTGAGAAGGCTATGTCCCGTCTCGTATATTGAGCCAACTATAGCAGTGCACCAATAGCACTCAAATACGGTACTTCTGGACCAAGAACAACCATTGGTGTACTTAGACAATGTGCTCTATCCATGTTGAAGCACTGAAGGACCTTTTTCTATATACTTTGATTGGTGGATCAATATTCCATCATAGTTTCGCTCGATCTGTAGGCTGAGATAATATTAAGTTTTTCCATGGTCTTTCATTTTGAATCTTTATTTAGGTATTCTGCAGTTTTGTTGAGCTCTTCAGGAGTCTCAATTGAAATTATATTATCAACATAAATTTCAAAATAGCAAATCCCTTACTGGACTTATTTATAAAGACACACGGGCAAATGAGATAGTTTTCATATCCTGCTTTTATCGAGTATTTACTAAGACGGTTGTACCTACTGCGTTAAGCTATACAATGAACGTCTTAGCTTTATTGAGTAAATAGTCTTTAATTTTGCTTCAGGCAATTTATACCCTTCAGTGGTCATATAAATATTAGCATCTAATTCCCATATAGATAAGTTGTTACTTTGTCTATAAGTCTCATATCGAGTTTTTCATAAACTTGGGACTTTTTAGGTAATAGAACATTATTGTATCCATGACTAATGAGTATGTTTCTTCATAGTCAAATCTCAGGTTTTTGCAGGAAACCTTGTCCCACAAGATGTGTCTTATATCTAGCCATTTTATTTTCTAATTTCGCTAACACCCACTTGTAATATACAGGGTTAACACCTTTTGGGGTATATACTATAGGCCCGAATACACCACATTTTTCAAGAGAACTCAATCCTGCTTGAATAGATTCTTTCCACTTTGACCAATTATTACTTTGTCGACATTCATTTATGCTATGTGGTTCATTGTCATCATTGCTCATTGAAATTTCAGTAGCCACTGCGAATTATAAATATGTCATCGATGATCATTTCTTCGCGATTCCACTTTTCTCTTGCATGCATATAAATATAGAGATCTCATTATCATTAGGTACCTATTTCTCTTCAAGAGTTTGTGTAGTCACTTCAGGAACTCATGTTTTTTCAGGGACATTATACTCCTTTTGGAGTTTCTCTTCTGGTGTCTTAGAGAAAGTGAATCTATTGTTCATAATCTCTTCTGGAGTATTATGTATACCTTCTTCTGGAGCATTATTAGAGCATGATTTTTCATTTTATCTCCACTTCTAGGGAGTTGAATCATTTGAACCTATAGGTCTGTCACGCTTCTGGCGTGCATCAGGAACTTGATTTCCACGTTAAACGGTACGTGAGTTTAGATGAGAAAGAGTGGAAGTATTCCACGATAATTCTCGTCGTTCTTCAAGAACAGATCATACTTCAAGTACATTCTTCTCTCCCCCTAACGGCGGGAATATTGTCTCATTAAAATGATGATTCATGAATCGTGTGGTAAAAAAATTCTCATCATTGAATGAAAGAAACTTATGGTTCCTTAATGGGAATACAATTGAATTTATAATTGTTTGAAGCATCATTATGTAATCCATGATCATATGATGTTAGCTCTTCTAGAGCTTTCAAACAATTTTGTAATATTCAATATATAATATTAAAATTTTCGTACTTTATTCTACAAAATATATGAGAAGAATAAGATAAATACAGAAATGTAAATTGCATTTCCTATAACAAAGAAAAATAAAGACATAAATATAAAATAGACAAAGGTTTAATCGTACATCATGTACATGATCGATCAAGAGTTTAAGCGTACTTCAGGTACGTAACCAATTTAAAGATTTGGATGTACTTCAGGTACATGATCAAAATTATGTTCTTAAATACCACATAAATGATAATAATTTTCCTTTGCATTTTAGGAGTTTGTTATGCAAATATTTCCTACTTTCATTCAATAGGCTCTCGATATTGCTACTACTAGAGCATATTTGAGGCATAATGGTTGATGAACCATTGTCAACGATGTATTTATCTTTAAATCCTCTTTATGTTGGTAAAAAGCAATTAATCATTTTTTTTAGATCCTTCAGAGACCAAAAAGAAATATTACAATTTTTGTATGTTCCTCCAAACATTAGAGACCATGATTTTTGTATAATCCTTCATGGATAAAAAAAAATTACATGGTCCTTCAGAGATATTTTTATATGATCCTTCAGGGATTCATATAATCACAATTTTTTGTATGGTTACAACCTAACATGCGTTGGATAGCACCAACTTAGAAGGGAAGGGTTAAGCACGATCTGCGCAACCACATGTGCATGCCAATAATTTAAAGCAAGCCTGAGTCAAGTAGAAACTACATCGACTTACTCAGCTCGTGAAAATAAGGAGGGCGAGAGAGAGGAAATGTCTCATCCTATCTCAAGCTAGTCATAGTTTTGCCCTAACAGATGGGTGCAACAACTATACCATACCCTCAAGTCCTAAATCAGAGGAATATTACGCATACACCCCGTTATTAACCCAAGTTAAACATGCTTGATAAATACGGGTAGTATTTCAAACAAAACTACCTAAGTCATGCCATATTCTATACAATACATAGACAAGTATAAGGTTGAATAGGGATTCTACACAATATACGAGCTATACAACCTAGCATGCATGATATCTAGCATATTTAGGGCAATTAAAGCCCCATGGAAGCGCGAAGCACGACTGCGTGCATCGAGCGCTCCCAGAAGGGTTGGAATCAAACCACTCACCGATACCCGGTTTGACGCGCATCACATCCGACGAGATCTGTAAGGTAAGGGTACTAAAAGGGATGAGTAAAATAACATACGAACACATAAAATCAATTTGGAATGCCTAAGGCTTAGACATCCACGCATACGGGTAATATTTGGGTCAGTTCTGGCCATTTTCAAATTTTTCATTTTTTGATCGGAGCCGCTAAAATTTTGGCTTTTAGCTATCTGCGTGAGCTAGAGTACTCCGATTGGAAATCTGACTGCATATTATGGGTCCTGGTACCATTCTGTACTACCCATAAAATTTTCGTTGAATTCCGGTAACGTTTGGAAAATTATGTAGTTCTGAATCGTATCCGGGTTTTCGTCGAAACTGATTTGTTAAGTGGAATAGTGTTGGGATATTTTGGTGAGTATGGTGACCCTAGGTAACCTCACCCCCCTCTTGCTTAATGGTTAAGAAACCATTGGTCTTTTGGTGTGTGAGAGGGTGAGGTTAGGGTTATGTTCACCCCCCACCTTTTTCTCTTGTGTTCACCCCCCCAAGTGTGAGTTTTACTCACTTTCTTTCCTCTCTCTCCCTCTCAACGTATCCTCTCCAGCCCTTTTTGTGTGTGTGTGTGTGTGAGCTTTGTTTGAAAAAAAAATTCATGAGAAGAAGAAGAAGAAGAAGGAACACAAACAAGGTATGTAAGGTTGTGTGTTTGTTGTTGTTGTTGTTTCTCTTCTTCCTCCTCCCTCTCATGTCTTCCCCCCCCCCCCATGATCCTCTGTTTTAAGGCTGAGTTGAGGCTGTAGTGGGGCTGGGTGGAGGGTTGTTGTGGTGGTGGTGGTGGTGACGGTTTCGGGTGCGTGGAGGGCCGGATCTTCCCCTTTTCACTACCCTTCTTTTGGTAAGCCTTTCTCCCCATCCTTGTATGTGTTTTCTCATGGGTTTTGGTTGTTGGGGGACCTGGTATGTCTTATGCATGTGTTTGGGTGTATGTGGGGTGAAGGAGAGTGGGTTTGGGCTGCTGGGCGCGCGCGCGGGGCTGTCCGCGCGCATGCGCGCGTAGGCGGGCGCGCAGGAGGGCCAGGCGAACCTGGCAGGCGCGCAGGAGCACGTGTGCGCGTGCGCGCGGGCGCGCGAGCGCGTACGCGCGCGGGCGTCAGGCGGGGCTGTGAGCGGGCGCGGTCAGGCGCGCAGTGCGCGCGTACGGGTGCGCACGCGCGGCAGCGCGTCTGGGCGCGCGCGGGAGAGCGCCAGGACGCGCGGGCAGCGCGTCTGAGCGCGCGAACGGGCGCGGGAGCGCGTGCACGCGTGCGTGCACGTGCGCATGTGTGCGGGGGCCACGCGTGTGGCTGCCCGGGGGCTCGGGTAGGCGTCGAGGCGCTCGGATATGCGTGCGTACGCGCGTACTCGCATGCGTGCGAGCCCGTATGCATGCATATCTAAGCCTTTGGCATTTTTGGGTAATTTTAAGTGTTGTTATGTAGTTTATTTACCATTTTCGTTACCCTTGCCTCACAGATCTTGGCGGGCGGTCGCGCGACGACCCGGTTTACGGTGAGTGGATCAATCCAACCCAGATGGGAGGCGTTCGATGCACGTTGGAGTGCATCGCCCTCCCCTGGGGTACCATAACCACATATAATTCGTCGAATATTGTGTAAATGTTCATATAGATGCCTGTTTTGCTAGGACTGCACCCATGTCATGATCGGATGTTGCATGTTAGATATTATGCATCCATGTATAAGGAATAAAAGCCGTCCATGCTAGATAACGTGTCTCCTTATTTGAATATCCCCACCTAATCTAATCTAATTAATCACATAAAGAGGCATAAGTAGAAGCATGCCGTAGGTAATAATCATGTCTTGTATATTAATTAACTTGAGGCGCTTCCATGATTAATCTTATTATTTGTTAAGAATAGATGCATGCTTAGGTCTTATGTTCTTGCCTAATGAAATTAGGCAAGTGTATGACCGCCTACGGGTGTGTGCTCCTCTGATGAGTTTCGTAGTAAGAGATGACCATTAGTATGGAAGCCGATTACGAGGAAAAAATAAAGTATTTTAGCTAAATCCCAAGTGGCAGATCATTGCAGATTTTGAGGATGAAATTGTTGCATATTTATCTATCAAGATTTAGGTTGGAGAGCTAATGGGATCGGATAGGCTAAGAGCTAATGAAATTGTTGCATGATTCCCGGATGAGAACTTGCACATCCTCTTACAAGAGCTCGAAGAGCTTAATCCCATTTTGACTCTGATTAAATGGGAAAGTCGTGCATGATGCATGACTTGTTCAGATGTGAGCTTGTCATCATGTGATAAAATGAAATGTCTTCCCCGCATCTGAGTTATGCGCCCCGGTGGGAATTCGAGTGAATTCATTACGCTTATCGGTGTCTGTTAACCGATGACGACGGATTCTTTAGGGATCATATTCGAGGTGTCGAGTGTTCTTACCTTCGTCGGTGCCGCGTAGAGACTGCCCGGCGTAGTAAAGTCCGGTGGAGACCTCCCTGATACTACTCATGACGCGTGTTGGTGTGCCCATACGGCGGAGGCAGTGATCGTGGGAGGCTAGTCCGGTAGAGGCCTGAACCCCATGGGATGCTCCTGGGAACTATCCACGACGCATGTTGGTGTGCCCATATTGCAGAGATAGGGACCCGGGAGGCCACCAGGTAGTAGGGGCCACATCGGGAGAGACTACCGGAAGACGAGTGGTGCAGAACAATCGACCTTTTTTTCTTCCGAGCCTATGCCACCCCGAGTGAGGGTGAGGGTGAGGGTGAGGGTGAGGGTGAGGGTGAGGGTGTAGTGGGTCGGTGTTGGTCCGACCGACCAGATTGTGCAATTTCCCAAGACCCTAGGTCACCCTTCGGGGTGAGGGTGAGGGACTTGTTGGTTGTTTGAAGTTATATGAAGTATGATACATGAATTGTTTCATTCACTGAGCGTGTGGCTCACCCCTCGCATATGTTTTCTCCGGTTGTCACTGATCCGGATCTGAAGGAGGAGCTCCCTGAGACGCGATTCCAGTAGGACACAGCGTTCACGTTAGACATCTTGCGAGTGAGAGGCCCTCAGCATCCCCCATTTTCTTGTATGTATTTCTACTTGTGCTTGGGCACAGTGTATTGGTTGATGTTGTCTTTTGTAGTATATATTGGCTCTCACAGGACAATTTGATTGAGTACTCTGGTCTATTATATATCTTTGAATCACAGACTTAGTCGTTTTGCTTCCGCTATTTTCGTATGTATTTGATGTCAGTTACTTGATTTCGCTTTATCACCTTTGACATTGTGGTGTATTTATTGACTTCATGTACGTATTACTGATATCATATATATACTTGCCACGTCTCGAGGACGGCCGCCCTGGGTCGTGACAATAATATCAGATTTTTACCTCTTCATCATGGATTTTAACAAAATCAAATCCACAATCAAAACTGCATAATTCCAAAAACATTATCGGAATTAAATGAAAATTTTATGGGCAGTACTAAACGGTATCAGGACCCATAATATGCAGTTACAATCTCAATCGGAGTCCTCAAACCTCAACAGGTAGCTAAAAATAAAAATTTTAGCGACTCCGATCGAAATTAGGACTCTAAATGACACAGGCCTCTTCTGACATTGGTCCAACGCACTTTAACCGAAGGAACGGTCTGAGTGCGGAACCTCTTCTCACATTGGTCCATGGTCTCGATCAATTGCTCCACGAACGACAAATCCTGCTCGAGGGTGAGCGGCTCGAACGGAATGACATGAGTAAGATCGTGGGCATGAGACATGGGTGACGTCATGGGCATGAGTCAACTACGGGGGCAAGGCTTCATGACAGCCACCTCCCCCAATCCACTCAAGGATGAAAACTTGTCTGATGGAAGGCCGACTCAGCTTGCCCCGAACGTCGAAACAGAGGATGTCCTTAATCCGAGACACCTCAAGAAAAAATGGTCGCCGAACCCCGAAAGTAGGCTCCTGGCGACGACGACCTGCGTAGCCCTCTAACAGGCACGCACCATCTCGGCCACCGCACGGTCAATTAAATAACTTATGGCCCCTCCAACAGGCGCTCCCCAACCGTCCCGACACAAGGGAGGTATAAAACTGCGCCCATAGAGTGCCATGAAGATGAACAATCGCAAAGGCTCAAACCCGCGTCGAAGCGTCCAGAGACTCAGTTAGTTGGATAGGGAGGAAAGTGCGGACTTAGTCAATCGGTCAATGATGATCCACAACTTCGCCTGAGGGCATGCTGACCAACAACTTAACGGTCACGAAAGGCCACGGAGGCCCAATAAAACATTTGAGATCCTTATAGGCATCTGGCACATTTGTCTACCCTGACGGCAGTACTCAAAATTCGTAGTGCCCGAAACGGTCACGAAAGGCCAACTAGGGAATGCCCAACTCCCGGATCTCCAACTAGGGTACCTTGCGCGAAGATCGATCAACAGAAAGTCATTGACTCCCAAAGCTAGTCAAACAGACCATCAATTCGCGGCAAGGGGTACTTGATCTACAACCCTTACGGGGATATCAAAATAATTCCTGGGACGATTAAGTCCAAATTCTGCTCCTCAAGCATGGCTGGCGCCCATGATGTCATTTACACGCTGGGTAAGCCGCTCGACCGCACTTAATCCGCAAGACACGCAACAGGAGTTCGTCGATTCCTGACAACGCCTATGCGACATCATCTACCTGATATGGTGGTTGAGTCCCACCACGAATGCTAGCATTGCGTCTCCTCATTTACGACCCATGTGGGGGCAAAACGCGACAGTACCTCAAACTGTGCTTCACATGCCGCCACCAATATGCCGCCCAACTATAACCATTGGAACTCCGGCATCATGCACTCAATGGGCAGATTCATCATGGGTTGTCCAAGCTCTCGACGTCATCCAGTAGCACTCTCCCGGTGTGGCCTATACCTGGTAGCCTCCCATGTCCACTATCTCTGCTATATGGGCACACCAACAAGTGTCGTGGATAGTCCCTGGGAGCAGCACCTCACAGGACTCTGGTCTCTACCGGGTAGCCTCCCACGTCCACTACCTCGACCATATGAGCACACCAACACGCGTCATGAGTAGTACCTGGGAGCACCTCACCGGACTCTGCTACACTGGGCAGCTACTATGCACGATGATATATCGAAGCGACTCCAGATGCCACTATGGAACCCTAGTCCATAACATATCCCCCAGCAAGTAGCAAAAGGACGCACTCAATCCCGATCGTATGCTCCACCACTCGCTATATTACCTTCCAAGTGAGAGGAAAAGGCAATCATCAAATAGATGTTTCAAAGATATTCCCAGACTGGGGAAAGAACCCCTTGGGAGGGCACCTTGAGGTCCCGATATTGTCACGTCCCAGGGCGGCCGTCCCCGAGACGTGGCAAATATATAAATGATATCAGCAATCCATATACGAAATCAAATAAGGACTCCACAACATCAAAGGCAATAAAGCAATAGCCAAGTAACTGACATCAAATATATATAAAAATAGCGGAAGCACAAATGACTAAGTCTGTAATTCAAAGACATATTACAGACTAGAGTACACAATCAACAGTCCTGTGAGAGCCAATATATACAACAACAGACATCAACAGTCTACATACCGTGCACAAGCACCAGTATAATACATACAAAGAAAAGGGAATGCTGATAGCCTCTCACTCGCAAGACATCCAACGCGAACGCGGGTCTCCTACTCGTATTGCGCCAGGGGAGATCTTCTCTCGATCCGACTCAACGTCATCTGGAGAAAAACATAGGCGAGGGGTGAGCTACAAGCTCAGTGAGTGGTCAGAAACCAAACACCAACATAATCATTCAATACAAGGCAATCTCCTATTAAGGAAAGCCAGGGGTTGAAACCCAACGGTTAACAAGGTCACACGGCGGTGCGACCATACCCCGCCCTCGCCCTAGCCCTCACAGGGGTGAGTCTAGGGACTTGAAGGATAAAACTTGCTGTTCTACACCGTTCATCATCCGGTAGCGCTCTCCCGTGCAGCCTCTACCTGGAGCCGGCCACGGTCAGTACACTGTCAACAGCGTCGATGGTACCTACAGGTGGGGGTCCACCCAGGGCGGCTCGTACCTAGGAAGCATCCACACGGATCCGACGAAGGGGAGAATGATAATTCATGCTCGCAATATCGTCTGGTGGTCCACCCTCGTGTTTCCTCACCTGGTACACTCCCATGATCAGTACATCCGCCGACTGCATCGGGAGTACCTACAAGTGGGAGTCCTCTGTCAGGGCAGCTTCAACGTCGGGACCCCGATATACGACGATATTGGGAGGAACCTTTACATGTTCGCAACGCGAATCCCACGGGAAAACCAT
This sequence comes from Acorus calamus, assembly GCA_030737845.1. Classification (NCBI taxonomy): domain Eukaryota; kingdom Viridiplantae; phylum Streptophyta; class Magnoliopsida; order Acorales; family Acoraceae; genus Acorus; species Acorus calamus. The sequence goes on along the minus strand of CM060859.1, from coordinate 11,223,604 downwards.
CTACACAAGCTGATGGGTCGAGTATCAACTCGAGCCCACCCCACTCACGCCAACACCCTCACCCTCACCCTCACCCCGACGGGCGACATAGGATCTTGGGAGCAATACCCTCACCCTCACACCGACGGGTGACATAGGATCTTGGGAGCAATACCCTCACCCCCTCCTCGGGGTGACATAGGCTCTTGGGGAAGAGGTCGATTGTTCTACACCGCTCGTCTTCCGGTAGTCTCTCCCGGTGTGGCCCCTACTACCTGGTGGCCTCCCGGGTCCCTATCTCTGCTATGTGGGCACACCAACATGCGTCGTGGATAGTTCCCAGGAGCATCCCATGGGGTTCAGGCCTCTACCGGACTAGCCTCCCACGATCACTACCTCAGCCGTGTGGGCACGCCAACACGCGTCATGAGTAGTATCTAGGAGGGATCCACCGGACTTTACTACGCCGGGCAGTCTCTACACCCGCGAATACGATCCCTATGGATCCGTCATCATCGGTTATCAAACACCGATAAGCGCAATGAATTCTCATGAATTCCCTCCAGGGCGCATAACTCAGATGCGGGGAAGACATTTAATTCTAAATGTCAGGCCATGGTATAACCCCACAAGAGGTCATACACTTGTCTAACACATTAGACAAGAATCATGGCCATATCGGAATATATATAGAGGGCCGATTACCTGCGGCGAACGGTAGGTGCGCCGTCGATCACGGGTCCATCGCATCGGACGGTCGGGTGCGATTCACGTCGACCGTTGGATGCGATGAACCCGCGATCGAACGGCCCACGTCGCCGCCGCACCTGCCGTTCGCCGCATGTAATCGCCCCCGCATATATATATATATATATATATATATATATATATATATATATATATATATATATATATATATATATATATATATATATATATATAATTACCCAGGGATAACTTACTTAAACATGCATATGAGGGCATAATAAACATTCAATCACATAAGTACGACTTAAGCAGGCGTTGGGTATCACCAACTCAAAGGGGAGGGTTAAGCGCGATCCACGCGACAATAGGTGCATGCCAATAATTCCAAGCAAACCCGAGTCAAGTAGGAACTACATCTACTCACTCGGTTCGCGAAAAGAGGGAGGCGAGAGAGAGGGAAAGCCTCATCCTCTCTTGAAGCGAGTCATAGTTTTGCCCCCACTAGATGGGTGCAACAACTATACCATACCCTCGAGTACTAAATCAAGATTATTACGCATACACCCCGTTATTAACCCAAGTTAGACATGCTAGATATGTCCAAATAATAATAAGGGTAGTAATTCAAACAGATTACCTAAGTCATGTCATATTCTATACAATACATAGGCAATTATAAGGTAGAATAGGGGTTCTACACAATATACGAGCTATACAACCTAGTATGCATGATATCTAACATATTTAGGGTGCAAATAAAGCCCCATGGAAGCGCGAAGCACGACTACGTGCATCGAGCGCTCCCGGAAGGGTTGGTATCAAACCACTCACCGATACCCGGGTCGTCGCGCATCCCAACCGACGAGGTCTGCAAGGCAAGGGGTATCAAAATGATGAGTATAACCATAAACAAACACATAAAATCAATTAGGCATGCCTCAGGCTACACATGCACGCAAACGGGCTCGAACGCACGCAAGCATGGATGCACGCACGCGTGCCTGAGCCCTCCGGACACCCACCCGAGGGTGCCGACCCTCAGCACGCCCAAAACGGGCCCCGGGCAGCACCCGCGCGCTGCCCCTGCGCCCCGCGCGCGCCCAACCCGCGCCCGCGCACGCGCGCCCCACCGCGTGCGCGCGCACGCTCCTGCGCGTCCCAGCGCGCCCGCACCCCGCGCGCTCGCGCGTGCAGACCCGCGCCCAGCCTCTGCAAAGCCTCCCCCCAATGCCCCACATGCACTCAACACACACACCACCCATGCATGCCCTCCCAAGCACCACCACACATGCCCAAAACCAATAAAAAGAAGCGGGAAACTCACCAAACATAAGAGGGGGAGGGAAGGGGAGATGTTGGGGCCCTCGAGCACGCCACGACCATCTCGACCGCCACTACCACTACCACCACCTCTCTTTGGCCTCTCTTCTCTACATGGCTGAACCAATGGGGGAGGAGAAAATATGGGGATCAGCTTGGGGAGGAGGAGAGGGAGGAGAAACCATTAATACATCACACACATCTCACCTTGATCAACTTCTTCTTCAAGCATTACATCATCCAAGCACTCTTTCATCTTCTCCCTCACTTAGGCAATTCCACAAACACTTGGTGGGTAGACCCCCACAAAGGGCTGGACCATGTGAGGGAGCTTGAGAGAGATGGAGAAAGGAAGAATCAACAACAACAACAAACAACCACCATTCAAACATACCTTCTTGGACTCCTTTGTGTGCTCCTTCATCTCCACCACCTCCACTTTCTCCACCCAAAACAAACACAAGAGGAGGGGCTGCAACAGCTCAAAAAGAGCCCAAACAGAGGCTGAAGTCGTGCACATTTGGGGGTTAAATAAGCAAAGGTCGAGTAAATGACCAAGTCATCCTCGGACTTAAAACCTCTGCGCAGCCTTCACTTAAACAGCCTTAACTTCCTCAATACAGCTCTAAATTACACGATTCCAGTGGCATTGGAAAGCTAATAAGATTATCTACAGCTTTCATGTTTACACCCAGATCAAATAACCTCTCCAGTTATTCCGAAATCTAGGATAAACATCTTAAAGGGCTGCTGCCTGGATTTCTCAACTTCGGGGTATACTCGGAAAAATACCCATAACTTTTAATATACAAATCAAGTTGATCCAATTCCACTTCTATATAGAAGCTATCTCAAAACTGAACATCTCGTAATAATATCGGATTTTTATCTCATCATCTTGGATTTTAACAAAATCAAATCCGAATATCAATCCAAAACTGCATAATTCCAAAAACGTTATCGGAATTAAACGAAAATTTTATGGGCAGTACTAAACAATACAAGGACCCATAATATGCAGTTATATCTTCAATCAGAGTCCTCAAACCCCCGCGGATAGCTAAAAACCTAAATTTTAGCGACTCCAATCGAAATTAGGACTCTAAATGACACAGGTCTAACAGATATAGGATATCCCGACAATCAAATAAGGAACACGGACCACCCTAGCCCGGGTCTCAACGATGACCCCGCAAGACCCCTTAATCCTGATCAGGGAAACGGAAGAAGACATCCCCATTAATGAATAATACACCACATCCTCAAAACTTGAAACCGGCGCCGCACGCGAACTCCATGGTTACCAGCGATACCGATGTCCGGGAACTAAGCTCCACAATCGAGACGTGATCCAAACCATCAATCACAACAAGTCCATCAGAACGACACAACCAGGCAGGAATTTTCTTCCCAAGCCTTAGTCCCTCAACGGGGGACCCAACACTGACCCAATTCAGTCGACCTAGTCGACAACTTAAGGAGAGTCCAGGGGTGGCCACGTCCACGTCCACGGATGCGAGGAGGCATGTCAGATACCTAAGAAAACTTCTAAAACTAGAGTACTCGGATGACAATCCTACGACTCATCAACACGACTCGACTTAGGCTCTGATAGGACCAGGCTCTGATACCAACTTTTGTCACGCCCCAGGCATCCCCGAGACGTGGCAAATATATAAAGCATCAGCTATCATACAAGAGGTCAATAATGACTCCAACAAATAATACACAAGGCTAGCAAGCAATGATAACTGATAACTCAAATGAAAGGCGGAAGCATAAAAATATCAATAAGTCTGTAAATCAAAAATTTTATTACAGACTCGAATATACAATCACGGTCTTGTGAGAGCCAAGTCTAGCCAAATACCATACAACAGGTGCAACACGCACGATTTCAAATACACAAGACTCTAGGACTGCTGACAGTCTCGCACTCGCCAACCGCCGGACGGAACGCTCCACACACGCAAGACCACACCACAAGGAAGCTCCAGCTCCATGCCCAACAACGCCCCTGTAAAAGAAACAGTACGCGAGGGGTGAGCTACAAGCTCAGTGAGTGGTCAGAAACCAAACACCAACATAACCATTCGATACCAAGGCAATTTCCTATCAAGGAAAGGCATGGGTAGAAACCCAACAGGTAACAAGGTCGCGCGGCGATGCGACCATACCCCGCTCTCGCCCTAGCTCCCACAGGGGTGAGCCTAGGGACTTGAAGGACAAAACTTGATGTTCTACATCGTTCGTCATCCGGTAGCGCTCTCCTGGGCAGCCTCTACTTGGAGCCGGCCATGGTCAGTACACTGTCGAGCGCATCGATGATACCTATAGGTGGGGGTCCACCCAGGACGGCTCGTACCTAGGAAGCATCACACGGATCTGGCAAAGGGGAGAACGATTCATGCTCGCAATATCATTCGGTGGCCCGCCGTCATGTAGTCTCACCTGGTACACTTCCATGATCAGTACATTCACTGAATGCATCGGGAGTACCTACAAGTGGGAGTCCTCTGTCAGAGCAGCTTCAACATCGGGGCCCAGTATACGACGATATTGGGAAGAACCATTACATGTTCGCAACGCAAACCCCATGGGAAAACCAACACACAAGCTGGTGGGTCGAGTATCAACTCGAGCCCACCACACTCACACCAACACCCTCACCCTCACCCCGACGAGTGACATAGGATTTTGGAAAATTGCACAAACTGGCAGATCGAACCAACGCCGACCCACTACACCCTCACCCTCACCCCGATGGGTGACATAAGATTTTGGGAGCAATACCCTCACCCTTACCCCGACGGGTGACATAGGTTCTTGGGGAAGAATCTAGATTGTTTCTACGCCCTTGGTCCACCGGTAGCCCGTATCCAGGGAAGCCCCTACCTGGTATACTCCCATGATCAGCACATCCTCACAAATCAGTAGCACCTACGGATGGGAGCCCTCTGTCAGGCTGGCTGTCTCAACCAGGAAGTCCCTACACGGATCCAACGAAGGGAGGAAACCAATCTAAACTCGCAAATACGATCCTCTTGGATCCGTCGTCATCGGTCATCAGACACCGATTAAGCGCAACGAATTCTCATGAATCTCAACCCCATGGTATGACCCTATAATAGGTCATACACTTTCCTAAATGCATTAGGCAAGGCTCATGGCCAAACTAACATATATATATATATACAACATACAATTATTTCCCAAGGATGGCCTACATAAACATGCATACATGGTATCAATCAAGCAAACACACAAGTTACAACCTAACATGCGTTGGATAGCACCAACTTAGAAGGGAAGGGTTAAGCGCGATCTGCGTAATAACATGTGCATGCCAATAATTCCAAGCAAGCCTGAGTCAAGTAGGAACTACATCTACTTACTCAGCTCCCGAAAAGAGGGAGGTCGAGAGAGAGGGAATGTCTCATCCTATCTCGAGCTGGTCATAGTTTTGTCCCAACAGATGGGTGCAACAACTATACCACACCCTCAAGTCCTAAATCAGAGGAATATTACGCATACACCCCGTTATTAAACTAAGTTAAACATGCTTGATAAATAGGGGTAGTATTTCAAACAAAACTACCTAAGTCATGCCATATTCTATACAATACATAGGCAAGTATAAGGTGGAATAGGGGTTCTACACAATATACGAGCTATACAACCTAGCATGCATGATATCTAGCATATTTAGGGTGCTATTAAAGCTCCATGGAAGTGCGAAGCACGACTGCGTGCATTGAGCACTCCCGGAAGGGTTGGAATCAAACCACTCACCGATACCCAGTTTGACGTGCATCCCATCCGACGAGATCTGTAAGGTAAGGGTACCAAAAGGGGTGAGTAAAATCACATACAAACACATAAAATCAATTAGGAATGCCTAAGGCTTAGACATCCATGCATACGGGCTCGTACGCACGCAAGCATGCACACACGCACGTGAGCCTGAGCCCCCCGGACACGCACCTAAGCATGCCGGCCCATAGCACACCGAACCTGGACCGAGGGCAGCCCCTCACCCCGGGGAGCCCTAGGCGCAGTACCGAGCGCCCCGCACGCGCGCCCCGCGCGCACCCCCACGCGCTACCGCGCGTACCCGACGCGTACGCATACGCATACGCGCCCGCCAGCGCCAGCCTGCGCGCCCGCCTGTGCGCGCACGCGCATGGATAGCCCCGTGCACGCGCCTAGCTGCCCAACACCCCTCCCCAGCCCCCCACATGCACCCAACACACACACCACCCATGCAGGCCCTCCTCAAGCACCCTAACATGCATTAAAACCAACTTTAAGAGGAGAGAAAACTCACCAAAAGAGAGGGGGGGGGGAAGGGGGAGATGGAGGGGCTCGCAAGCACACCCTCGACCACCTCGACTGCCACCACCGCTACCACCGCCTCACCTCGGGAGCTCTTCTTCTTGTTGAAATCAGAGGAGGGGGGAGATCATGTGAGGGAGCATGAGTGTGTAGAGGATGGAGAGGAAAAAGAAACACAACACACTTATACACCTTCATTTGCACTCTCTTCTTGTGCTACTTCTTACTTCTCTTCTTTGATACATAAATACAAACATTTGGGGGGCTGAACACCCACAAAAGGGCTGAACCAAAGAAAGAGGGGAAACTATTAGAGGGGCTTGAGAGAAAGAGGAGAGGGAGGAGGCAACCACCACCAAACATGCACACCTTAATCATCCTCTTCTTGTACCACCTCCTCCATGCACTCCATCATCTTCTCCACCAAGAAAGCCTACACAAAGGGCTGGACCAGATCTAAAAGAGGAGGAGAAAGAGTCCAAGTCGTGCACTTTGGGGACCTTTAAATAGGCAAAAGAGGGAGGAATGACCAAGCTATCCTCGGACTTAAAAACACTAAACAGCCTTCACTTAAACGGCCATAACTTCCTCAATACAGCTCCGAATTGCACTATTCTAATGCCATTGGAAAGCCAAGAGGATTATCTACAACTTTTATGTTTATAACCAGATCAAATAACTTCTCCACGAAATCTAGGCTAAACATCTTACAAGGCTGCTGCCAGGATTTCGCATCTTCAGGGTATAATCGGAAAAATACCCATAACTTTTGATACACGAATCCAGTTGATCCAATTCCACTTTTGTGCAAAAGCTAGTACAAAACTGAACATCTCAAAATAATATCGGATTTTTACCTCTTCATCTTAGATTTTAACAAAATCAAATCCGAATACCAATCAAAACTGCATAATTCCAAAAACATTATCGGAATTAAATGAAAATTTTATGGGCAGTACTAAACGGTATCAGGACCCATAATATACAGTTATAATCTCAATCAGAGTCCTCAAACCCCAGCAGGTAGCTAAAAACCAAAATTTTAGCGACTCCGATTGAAATTATGACTCTAAATGACACAGGCCTAGCAGTTTCAATATGGTACCCGTTCATCCTTATGTCTTTAAAAACTACGCAAATTTTCTCAGAATTGCTTGAATATAATGCATTCTGGATGAATAGGTGAGTACCATTTGGTAATATCATATAGGCTCTTCCGGAGCCTTCAATAATATTAATTGATCATGTTATGGTGGATACCATAGTTGCATTGAATATCAAATCAGAGAAAAACTTCTTATTTTTCATAATTGTATGATTTGTTGCACTATCTACCAGACAATTGTCGTTATTTACTCTAAGTTCACAATCCATACCATTAAAATGGATAATAGAATTCATAATATTCAGTTTAATTTATACCTCTATAATAATATTAATAAATTATTTATAAATACGTCCTCATATTAAAAACAGTAAAAAAAATTAAAAGGGCCAATTTTATAGGGATTTTATGTAATCCAAACAAATAATAGGATTACTAAACCTAAATGTTAATCAGTATCAAACTTTATGTGTTGATAAACACAAAAACATTACACAATCCGATAATATAATGCCCAACTAATCATATTAAAACAAAATATATGACGTAAACCGAAATCTCTTATTGATTGCATGAAAATAATTAATAAAAATGCAATACATGTTATCTGACCACACCATGGATGAGAGAAATATGATTTGTTTAAATAAACATACAAAAATCATATTAAATATCACATCGGATTAATCCTTCACCATCATTGGTTGAAACAAACTCTCTGAAAATAATGCATGGAACCAAGCAAAATATCATCATTAATTATTCAGTTGATACAAATTTATTCGGAAGATATATCATTAATCTATGTATTTTTCGGATTATATCAATCACATACATTATGTAATGAAATACATTAAAAATCCAAATAAATTAAATACAAAAATTAGAGAAATAAACTCAAAAATATTTTCAATAATTTTGAGCTATCATAATGATCATCAAACATACATGATCTAAACAATTATTTGCAAACGTGATCTAAACATAAATCATCATTTATATGAACTGTATATTCTGTCATTTGCTCGTGAGAACTTCAGGTTCTACACAGAAATAATAATTTCTTATTCTATCATTTACTTGTGTGAACTTCTGGTTCTACACATAAAGTTATTGAACTTTTGATTTTGTATATAAATAATAACTTTTGGTTATATATATATAATTAATTAGAACTTCTGGTTCTATATATATAGTAAGAACTTATGGATCTATGTATAAAATAAGAACTTTTTGTTCTATTTATAAAGTTAGAACTCCTGGTTCTATATAAAATAAGAACTTCTGGTTCTATATATATAATTAATTAGAACTTCTGGTTCTATATGTATAATAAGAACTTCTTGTTCTATGTATAAAATAAGAACTTCTAGTTCTATTTATAAAGTTAGAAATTCTGGTTCTATATATAAAATAAATTAGAATTCTGGTTCTATATATAAAATAAGAACTCCCGGTTCAATGTATCAAGTTAGAACTTCTGGTTCTATAATTATTTTGTAAGAACTTCTGGTTTTATGCAGAAAATTAGAACTATAATTTATTTGTGAGAACTTCTAGTTTTACATATAAAATTAGAACTTTTGATTCTATATATATAATAAGAACTTCTGGTTCTATTTATAAAATAAGAACTTCTGGATCTATATATAAAATTAATTAGAACTTCTGGTTCTATATATATAATAAGAACCTCTGATTATATGTACAAAATAAGAACTTCTGGTTCTATTAATAAAGTTAGAACTTCTGGTTCTATATATATAATAAGAACTTCTGGTTCTTTTATTTATTTGTGAGAACTTCTAGTTCTACACATTTATTTGTAAGAACATCAGGTTATACACATAAAAATTAGAACTATAATTTATTTGTGAGAACTTCTGGTTCTATCCATAAAATTAGAATTTGTAAGAATTTCTGATTCTACATATAGATGTATAATATTTAAATAATAATATTTAAGAAAATTCAAATTTCAATAACAGATCACATGGAACTATTACTTAAAAAAATACACAAAAAAATATTGCATGAAAATAAAATTACGTACGGGTTGCATGCAAAAAAATTGCATGAGATATGGATGTATACGGATTGCATAAAAAAATAACACAGTTGTTCATTGTATTGCAAAAAATTGCATAAACTAATCCTTATTGCATGGATAAACACAACCTACATGCATGAACCTTATCTAAATAACCGAACACCATCCTTCATCTTAATCATATGGGTTGTGGTTGTGATATATATATATATATATATATATATATATATATATATATATATATATATAAAATCATCCGTCCCGTGCATATTGAAGAAAATAAAATTTAATCTATAATATAACATGATGTGAATCTAAATAGAGAGCATCGTGCTGATAACGTGTTATAAATATAAGTAAAAAGAATAAGATTCAACATACAAACTGGAAGAGATGATCAACGAGAAAGATGAGAGAGAGAAGTAATGGTATTTCTTTTGTATTTTTAGAATACAATGCATGCCTCTATTTATATGCAACAAACACAATATTAAGAGAGATCTTAAAAGGGATTTGATTTTATCAATCCCTTAACATAAGGATAGGTGGTTACAAATAATCAAAGAGAATATTCATAGTGGTCATCCATATTTACAATTATTTACAACAAGACCTTTATTAACCAAGAAAATAACCTCCTTATCAATGAGAAATCATATTTTATTTTCAGCTCTCATTTCAACGCATCATTGCCTTTTCATCAATGAGAAATCCCATTTTATTTTCAGCTCTAATTTCTCATTTTATTTTCAGCTCTAGTTTTAGCCGAGCATCAATACATCTTCATCAATGAGAAATCCTATTTTATTTTCAGCCCTAATTTCACTCCAGCATCTCATCAATGAGAAATCCTATTTTATTTTCAACCCTAATTTTAATCCTACCACAAACCTAATGAAAAACAAAGACAAGAGTTGCCGACCTACCACAGAAACAGAGATGAGGGGACCAGTAGGAGGAGAACAATCGGTGCAGTTGGTTAGTCATCGTTGGAGATGATGATATCTCTCAGTCTTTGTTGGTGATGATGATGAAGAGGTGAAGATGGGTTCTTGGTTGGGTGGTATAAGGAGAGAGGGAGGGAGGGAAAGTCAGTTTTGGGGGGAAACAAAAAAAAGGGAGAGAGGGTTTCACTCAGTTTAATTGATGGTAACGTCTGTCAAAAAAGGTTTATTCAATTTTAATTTTTTTAAACAAATCCACGTGTCAAGCTATGGTTGGATACTGACTGAACTGATGATATTCAGTTCTGAGGGGATCTGAACCCCAACTTTGTTAATTTTTAGTATGACAAAGAATCATTTTAATATCAACAATTAATTGACGACTATTACCAATTTAAAAGGGAAAGCAATATTACCGCACACGTTTCATTTTAAAACAGCGTATAAACTCATGCTTTTTTTTAAACTGCATATTAGCTCATGTGTTTTTCTTTAAAACACATAATTCTATGAATGCGTTAAATGTTGCAATTAAAATATTTCTTTAAAAGATAAATAATCACATGTTAAAATATTCAAACCTAAACATTTAAAAAATTATTTGAGTTTGAAATTGGGCTACTACAATAGAAATTTCAAGCCCTAATATCAAGTGAATGGGCTTGAAAATGGGTTTGCAAAACTCAAACTTAGTCCAAACGAGTTGGAATCCTGACAACACATTTTTTGTCATAATTGGCTTTGACATCTGAAAAGCCCACAATCCCCCACTGAAAAAAAATGTGACAATCTAAAGAAGAAAGGCAAGGGCAACAATTATAGACTTGGTCTGGGCGTTTTATATTATGTAATAGATGAAGGTACCTCGTGGGTTTGAACCTTCACTTAGTGTAAACAAGATCCCACTGGGAAGCCTGAGTAGACTATGTCTTTGAACTAGACTATGCCATTCACTAGTCACACACACGGTACAGGATTTGGATCTTGTTCTGTGGGGTAGCACATTACAGCCATGTGCTCGTATCATTTTTGAATACCTTAGAGATTTATCCCAAACTTCAAAGGATGTGGCCCCACATCCGTACACTCATCTTGGTGAGTTCTCCAAGTTGCCTGCACGGAGCACACCATGTCCCAAAAAAGGACTTAAATAATTCACCACCCATATTAGGCGAGGGAGACAGTGCGCTATGTGTCATAAACATCGAATCTCAGAGTAATCTAGGAGAATTTAATCATCATACATCCAAGCATACTTAAATAATCAAATAAACTACACTGATAAATTATTACTTAAGACATCACCAAGATCTAACAATAATTCATTCCAAGTTTGGATGATTACACACATAATAATTATTAAGCTTAACAATCTCTACGGTTTTGTTGATAAAGCTAAGAAAAGTCTACTACATGCCAAAAGAAAGGTTTTATTCATCCTAATGAAAGCAAAACTAAACGATCAAGGACGATGATCCAACTTGATCTCGCTAACACCTTCAAGATCCACAAACGCTACTAATCGATCCTCAAATCTGAAAGGGGAAAAGGAGGGGTGAGCTACAACACGCTCAGTGAATGAACCATCATCACCCCGTTAGTACATTTTACTAAAAATATCAATATTAAGTATGCCCACACAGGTATATAATATATCAAGAAAATAAATATACAAAAGGCCACCAAGATATGCAATAATACACACACACACACACACACACAATCCTATCCAACATGATGCATGCAACACCACGAACACGTATATCCGTCTTCGCAGCACCTAGCTCGTGGGGCCTTTCACAGATCTGGCCACGTAGAAGTATGCCCACGTAGACGTTGGCCGCCAAGACAAAGCCACCCAGATGAATGTATGCATTTGACAAACTACTATATCTTTAAAATCATAAAATGACAGAGCATGCACGATCTCAACATACCAATCATATAAGGATAAATAAATCAATAAAAGCATGCTCACATTTTTTATATCGAAAGTAGCATTTATATTTTGTAAAATAAGACAATCCTAGCATGAATACATAATACATTCTTTCAAGTCTACATATGAGAATCAAGTTCACTCACCTCCAGTCCAATGAAATGACTCCAGAAAGTCTAAGTGAATCTAACGCGTCCTGAAATGATATGACTCGGTCATAATACGCGCAAATAGTACGGGACCAAATGGCACCCGTACCCACAGAAAATCAACAGCTCTTGGCAGAGCCGTCCAAAGGCAGACCAATGGCTCCCATAGGGGTTGTCCATGCTGTAGATACCCCAATTTTGACTGTCCAAAAAGATGAAAATACTTCAAGTAACATTTTTAAATGACCACATTTGGATCAAATAGAAAACTACTTTAGCGAATTAAAGGAACAAAAGGAGAAACCTTGGCCACAACACTTAGAAAAATTAAGTGACCAGAAGCCAGGCGGCTAGTTGAAAGTAGCCGCCCCTCCTTGGATGGCTAGTTTCAACTAGCCGCCCACCGCCCCCAACCGCTTCTCTTAGATGGGACATAAAGCAGCATTTAATGCTGATGATTGCAGCGGTTAGTTCCAATTAGCCGCTCCTTCTCTGACGGTTCAACCTTAGCAACCGCCTCAAGCCACCGCTTGTCAGAGATTGGACGTGTGGCAGGTCATCATACCGGCGGCATCTCCTAACTAGCCGCCCTTCACTGGACGACTAACTACAACTAGTCGTCCCTACCTGGGCGGCTGAATTAGGGTAGTCGGCTCGCATCTAGACTCACCCATAAAGCATAAAGCAACTTTACTTAGGTGTGAAGTTACTTAGCCTCACCCTTTTGTCCGACTCATACTATTACCCAATGGATCATAGAGTGCGTCTTTTTGCAATGATGGTTACTTGGCCACACCCTCTTACTCAACCCATGCTATTGCCCAAAGAATAATCCCATGCACCCTTTTCTACTCTAAAAGAAGGGGTAGGGGTGAGAACCAACAGGTGGTCATTTTCATTTCCAAAGTGTGTGTTAGAGAAAGAGAGAGAGAGAGAGGGAGAGAGCCTTAGTTGAGAGAGAAGGAAAGTCATTCCCCACCAAATTCCACTCTCCATAAACCCCCTTCCCCCCTCTAAACCATTGTCCTAAACCACTATTAGCCCTAGCCAAACAAATCCAAATTCCTACCTAGGTGCTGCCCAAATCTAGAAGAGGAAACCACCAACACCACTTTCAATCCTCACTACCATCACCCTAGCCAAAGCCAAAACACTTCCCTACCTAGGTTCTGCCCAAATCCAGAAAATCAAGAACCAGGTACCAGGCAGCTAGTCCCAACCAACCGTCCCCTACCAGGCGGCTAGTGCCAACCAACCGTCCCCTACCAGGCAGCTAATTCCCACTAGCCGACCCCCTCCTAACTTTTTTTAGTCCCACTCGAATCAAGATTCCTCTAGTCAAGCCCCTGAAGCAAAATAGGATTACCTGTTTTTCACCTCTGTGTACAGTATATCCGTCTCCCAGAGAGGAGAACCCACTCAATTTCCCCGTGAGGCAATCAACAGCAACACCAACTTTTCCTGCTTTTTGAGAAAGCAGGTGGCGATCACAAACAACACACCCCGTCTTTTCTGAGAAGCAGTCGGGCGGCTCAGGAACGACTCTCCGGGTGGTGATCTGATCAGTTACGAGACGGACTAGGACCAAGTTCGCAGAAACCCCCAATTTTACATACCGACACATGCCAGTACCGACGGCTTCTCTGGGAGCCGTACTGAATATATATATATATATATATATATATATATATATATATATATATATATATATATATAGGTTAAAGAAATACCCTAACACATTCTATAATTGAAAACCCTACGCGAGTCGTTTAAAACATTGTAAAGCAGCAATGAATTCATATCGAAAAATGAATCATGAGTACGAATGTTAAGCCAGTGTCATTTAGAGTCTTATTTTTCGATCGGAGTCGCTAGAATTTTGGTTTTTAGCTATCTGCTGGAGTTTGAGGACTCTGATTGAAAATCTAACAGCATATTATGGGTCCTGGTACTGTTTAGTACTGCCCATAAAAATTTTATTGTATTCCGATAATGGTTTTGAAATTATGTAGTTTTGATTGGTATTCGGATTTGATTTTGTTAAAATCTAAAATGAGGAGGTTTAAATCCGATATTATCATGAGATGTTCAGTTTTAAGCTAGCTTTCATACAAAAGTAGAATTGGATCAATTGGATTCGTGTATCAAAAGTTATGAGTATTTTTTCAATTATACCCCGGGGATGTGAAATCGTGGCAGCAGCCCTATTCGATGTTTAGCCTATATTTCGGGATAGCTGAAGAGGTTATTTGATCTGGATAGAAATGAAAGTTGTAGATAATCTTATTGTCTTTCCAATGGCATTAGAATTGTACAATTTGAAGATGTATTAAGGAAGTTATGGCCGTTCTAGTGATGGTTGTCCAGAGTTTTAGTCCGAGGACAGCTTGGTCATTTTCACCCCACATTTGCCTATTTAAATGCCCCAAATGCCTCTTCCCTCACCCATCCGACCACATTTTTTCATCTCATTTTTAGCTCCCCTTTTTGTGTTCTCTAAGTGGAAAAAAGGGAGGAGAAGAAGTAGAAGGAGATCAAAGTGAAGAGGAAGATCAAGAGAAGGAGCTATGTTTTGTTGCTTGATCTCTGTCTTTCAGGCTCTCTCTTTGTTCCCTCTTTGTGTTGGGTCAGTCATGGATGGAAGTGAAGATGAGGTGTTTGTGTTTATGCCTAGAAGAAGGAATCAAGGTTTGTGTGTGTATGTGTTGTTGTCCTCCTCTATTTCTCCTCCTTTAGCTCTCATACCCTCTCTCTTGCACACCTATATTTGTGTGTTCAACCAAGAAGATGATGAGCAGTGAAGTAGTGGAGGAGGTGGTGGTGATGGTGGTGTGTGGTGTGTGGTTGAGGTGTGTGTTGGGTGTGCTTGTAAGCCCCCACACCTCCCCTTTTTCCTCCTCTCTCGGTATACTTCTTTTCCTTCTTGTTATTGATTTATGCATGTTTAGATGTTTGGGAAGCCATGCATGGGGGTGTTTGGGTTTGGGTGCATGTGGGGGGATTGGGCCCGCGGGTCCGCACCCTAGACATGATATATACATAACCCCTTTCTATGCATATAAGGGTCAAAACAAGACTTTAAACGATTATAAACATGCTTTCTACCCTCAACAAACAACCCTAGACATGATATATATATTACCCCTTTCTTTTGACATAAAAGATTTGTAAAATACTATTTTGAAAACTTCATGATTTCATAGCTATAACATAAGGATCCAAAAATCATATCTAATACATCAAAACAATAAAAAATAAAGAACAAAACTCAAGAGATCAATGAGATCCGAAAAAATATATGTGAGATCATCCTATAAAATCATCAAAAAAATAACATTTATATAAAATCAAAAATACTCACCCAACACCCTTCCTCAAGATCCCAACAATGGAGCTCCAAACAAGAGAAAGAAAGAGAGAGGCCCTTAGGGTTTTAGGGTTTCAATGCAAAGTGAAAGGAAAGAGGGGGTATATATAGGCATATACACATGGGAGATAAAAATACGAAACCATTATTGTAAATTAAATCCCAAATCAATGCACTTGTTTGTTTTCAAAAACGGACCAAATTTTAAAAATATGATTTATATAAAATAAGAAACCATTAGTGCAAATTAATCCCAATCAATGTACTTATTCTTTCCAAAAATGGATCATATTTTTTAAAATATGATTTTTCAGATCGACGGCTCCTATAGCAGCCGTCTCCCACCAAAACCTGACGGCACCTATTGGATCCGTCACAATACCGACGGCTTCCCCTGAGCCGTCACTATTTCCTCTGCCCGACCTCTCGGCACAGTTTGGCCTATAACTTGGTCGATAATCATCTGATTCACAAACTGTAAAAAGTGATGGAAACTCAACGAAACGGGGAATCTAACCATGCCAAATTATTAAAAATTTAGAATACTAAATATACCATGAAAGCTGGTTAAATACGACCAAAAATTCAAAGTTGCTACAGTAAGGGGTTGGGATAAGGAAAAAATTGGGTTAAATCACTTATTATCCCATACGGCATTAAAAAATGGGGATAAAGCATGACAATTGTTCACATTTTGAGATAAAAAATAAGAATAGTTTGTTCTAGCTAAAAGGTGGAATATGACTACCCTTCCCAAAAAAAATAAAAAAAAAGAAGAAAGAATGTGTTCTACCAAACAATATTAATACCTCATTAATAGGAAGGGCAGATTTGGTATTTTTTTAAATAAATTAAAATTATCCCAAATTTGATCCAAATGCAAGATTGGGGATAAAAACATAAAAAAATGTGGATAATAAAAAGCATTACCAAATGTAAATTTAGATAAAAATAGTAATTTTTTTATCCCCATAAATTAGGCTAACTTATCCTAAAAATTTATCCATTTACCAAACTAGGCTTAAGAGAGTAAGCTCAGCCTTCTGTTGTCACAGTTAGTATTGTTACCATAGGGATAGATTAGAGGAGTTTTTTCCTCTACATTACTCACAAGTTTACCAATACAACTTCGTTAACCCATTGAAAACTATTTTCATGGGATTTTCAATCACAATGGTAGGGAGCCCGCTGCAGGTAATTTAAATAATGAGTTGAAGCCCCATCCCCAAGATGTCTCATGGACAAGTCATCTGACAAGTCCTTTTTTGAAGTGATCTGCAGGATTTCTCTCTTATCTCACAAAATCTAGTAATTATTCCTTGAAATTGACATATATCTCAAGCGCAAGTGTCTAGACATTTTCTCATTATCATTATTTTACAATGATTTTGTAATTACAACTTTATTGTCACATCTTATGGAGATTGCAGGAATGGGCATTTCCATTAATAGAATCTCACTCAATAAATTGTGAAGTCAATCTGCTTCTGAAGCTACAATGTCCAACGCAATAAACTTTGATTCCATGGTAGCGATCATAGTCTGCTTAATAGACCTCCAAGCTATTGTTGCACCACCTTGTCGGTATCAGATTTCGGAGAGGAGAGGAGGTTGGTATGGGTGGCGTGCTCTGAAAAGGCCTTTCCTCCTTCTTCCCGGTCCTTAGGGGTTCCACGTGTGTAGGGGTTCTTCAGGGATTTGAATCTGGTACGCACTTTTGGCAGGCACGATCAGATCATCTCTCAGAAGGGGGAAGGGGTTTCTAGTTCTTTGCTTAGGCGGCTGACAGCTCCTCAGGAGGATTCAGGGGTGTTTGTGATCGCCACCTGCCTTCTCAAAAGCAGAAAAAGTTGGGGTCATAATTTATCGCCTTCGGGGGAGTTTATGGGGTCTCCGCTCTGAGATAAGGTCATTCTGCACACAGAGGTGAAAAACAGGAATCCTTCTATGCTTCGGGAACTTGATAAAGGAGGTTTAAAATTAGGGTGTAGGTGAGGGTCGGCTAGTGGGAATTAGCCACCTCGTAGGGGACGGCTGGTTGGGATTAGCCACCTGGGATCTGGCTCAATTTTGACAGAAACTGGGTAGGAAATGGGTTAGGGTTTGACAAAGGTTAAGCTAGGTTGAACATGGGTTTTGGAGAGTGAATTTGTGTAGGGAATGAGTTTTCTACTAAAAAAATAGAACTCTCTTTCTCTCTCTCTCTCTAAGGTTTCAAGTGGTAGGTGTGGATGTGTGTGATTTGAATGGTGGATTGTTGTGAATTGTGAATTGATGATGTTGCAGAAATGCTTTGGATTTAGTAAAAAAAAAGGGGCAGGGGAATGTCCACTAGACAATAGATCAAAACGGATAATACGATGATTGATTTGACCCCCATTAATTCTCTGTTTCTTCTGACACTATCCAGGTAAGGGGCGACAAGTTGAAACTAGCCGCCCATTAAGGGATAGCCGCCCATTAAGGGGCGGTTACTCTCAAGTAGCCGTCCTAATGAGGACCTGTCAAACTTCCCATCTCTGACAAGCGGTAGCTTGAGTCTGTTACTAGGGCTGAACCAACCAAGATGGGACGGCTAAAGGAAGCAAACTGCCACAATCATCAGCATTAAATGATGCTTTATGTCCCATCCAAAGGAAGCGGTGGGGGTGGTTTAAGGGGCAAAAAATCCCTGGTCTTTTATTTTTCTAAGTGTTGTGGTCAGGATTTCTTTTGTCCCTTTTTTAAAGATGTTTTCTATTAGGGTTTTTTAGTTTTAAGTCCCTATAAACATACTTATTTAGAGATCAATCACTCACTTCTTCACATTTTAGTTTTAGTCCCCAGATTTAAAGGATATGTAAAATTAAATAATTGAGGGATAGGTCCCTCCCAAGGACTAAAACCAAAAATCCTGGGACTAAAATCAAAATATGAAGAAGTGAGGGATCAATCACTAAATCCTATGGTTTATGGGGACTTAAAAATAATAATAAAAAACCCTTTTAAATATTGCTTGAAGTAAATTTTTTTCTTTGGATGGCCAAAATTAGGGTATCTATAATTGTCCCTCATCGGACGGAGTCTTTGTGTAAAAACAGAAAGACTTCGATCGATGATAAAGAAAAAGACCCCTATTTTGACCAGCCCAACCTTCAAGAACTTTAGGTATCATTGTAGATACCCCAATTTTGACCATCCAGAAAGATGAAAATACTTCAAGTAAGACTTGGAAATAACCCACATTTGGACATCAAATAGAAAGCAAGCCTCAGAAAACCGGAAACCCTAAATCCTGCTCCAAACCCTAGAAACCCTAAACCCTGGTTTAAACCCTAGAAACCCTAAATTCTGGTCCAAACCCTAAAAACCCCAAAACCTAGTGCAAACCCTAGAAACCTAAAACCCTGGAAAGGGGCGGCGAACCCTAACTAGCCGCCCCATACCAGCCGGCTAGTTTCCACTAGCCACCCCCCTAGCCGACCCCAAACTGCTTCCCTGGATGGGACATAAAGCAGCATTAAATGCTGATCATTGCGGCGGGTTGTGACCCTTAGCCGCCCCATCTTGGCCGGATCAATCCAAGTAACCAACCCGAGCCACCGCTTGTCAGAGATGGGACGTTTGGCAGGTCATGATGGGGGCGGCTAGTTTTAACTAGCCGCCCTTCACCTGATCTCTGATAGAAGAACCAGAGAATTAACGAGGGGTCTAATCAAACACACTATTAACCAAGTCATTCTATTACCCCTTGGATATTCCCCTGCCTCTTTTTTACTATAAATAGAGGGGGTTCAAAACATTTCTACATAATGAAATCAATCCATCAATTCCCATCAAGAGTTCACATTCATTCTCACATTCCCAATCCACAACAATTCCCACTTGAAATCCTTAGAGAGAGAGAGAGAGTCCCATTTGTGAGAGGAAAATCCATTCCCTACACAAAACCACCCTCACAATCCACCCTCCAAAACCCAGGTTAAACCCAGCTTAACCTCTGCCAAAAACCAAACCCATTTCCTACTCAGGTTCTGCCCAAATTCACCCAGGCCGTGGACGGCTAACCCTAGCTAGCCGCCCCCTACCCGACGGTCAAACCCACTAGCCACCCCTTATCTACACCCCACCTGCACCCCTTTGTCCCAAGACGCCTTTAGCCAAGCCCCGAAGCAGAATAGGATTACTTGTTTTTCACCTCTGTGTACGATATATCCGTGTCTCAGAGCGGAGACCCCACAAACTCCCCTCGCAAGACGATCAAATCCGATCCAACATTTCCTGCTTTTCAAAAAAGCAGGTGGCGATCACAACCCCAATTAAATCCTCTCGAGCCACTGTCAGGCGCCTCGACCAAGAACGACCTAACACCACCCTTTCGAGAGACGCTCCGATTGAGCCTGCCAAGGTGCGCACCAGATCCGAATCCCTAAAGAACCCCCACACACGCACCCCCCCCCCAATCGGATTTCTTCCAACAGTGACGAAATCCCACACTGACAATCATGACCAATACTATTCAGGAAGTTTATTTAGTCGATCAGAGGCTAGGTCTTGACTAGAATTTTCAACCAAAAGGAATGATCCAGGTGTAAGGTGGAAAAGATTAAGTAGTGAGTGATCCAACCATCAGACGGGGTTCCTAGCCATCGTGCATGAAGCAGCCTAGCATCAGTTTTCTTAGGCTTACCGTACCCGTGCTTGGGTAACTCAGCAAATCAAGGGGATATCGCAGACAGAAAGTAAGAAAAAGTATTGAGTTGGTGAATTTGATCATCCAAAGGATAAAATTTCTGAAAAAGAACCACAACTGAGGAAATTTGAATTGAACAGTACTGAAAACGTAGTAAAATTTCAAGAGAGTTGTGTTTGATCAAGCAAGACTTGAAAATAAACCAATACATGGCTGTTTTTAAAAAACTATGAAATGAAAAGATTTTTGGCGAAAGGTAGGGGGGCTACTTGAAATGAGCCAGCAGGGAAAGGGGTGGCTACTTATTTTTAGCCGTCAAGCTTGGGGCAGCTACTCGCAAGTAGCCGCCAGCCAACTAGGCCCATTATAACCAAAAAGTCACCCTCTCTCTCTCTCCATGCATTTTAAAACCGTTTCTCTCCCTCCATTACTCCTTCTTCATTTCAAAACGTAAAAGCTTGATTTTCTTCATCCTTTCTTCCTCCATTTGACCTAATCTATTTTCTTCTCTTGATTTCGAAACCCTAAGTCTTTGGGTTCTCCTCTTTCTTCCTAATCCAAGGAGATGACGAGTTTGAAGGCGATTGCTTCAAGGGGAAAACGACCGCGGGTGGCTCATGGAGAGTGTAGCCCAAGCTCTTCATCATTATAGAGTGATAGGGCGGAGGTGGAGGTTGGGTGCGGCGGAGGTGTCGTTGGTGGGCACTGGTGCGGGTGAGATCGGGGATAGGCCTTCGGGGGCTGTCCCAATGGTTGGGAGTGGCTTGATAGGATATTTGCGTAAGAGGAAGAACGGTGATCGGTCGGCAATGGCCGAGGGTGCTGGTTTGGAGGACGGAGAATCGGCCGAGGGCATTTTTGAGGAGGTAGGAGCTAAGGGGGTTAGTGAGGATGTGAGGGCATCATTGGATGCCATCGTAGGGATGTTGGATAGGGAGGCCATAGAGGTTAGGGCCGAGGAGGAGAAAATAAGGGTTATGGATGATTATGAGGTCTTGACCTCCGGTGTGGTGGGCACAGAGGATGGTGTTGGGTGTGGAGTTGAGGTCGCGAGGGCTGAGGATGCCGATACTGGGGCCACGGAGGCCAATGCTGATGTTGTTAGGCCTGTGTCATTTAGAGTCCTAATTTCGATCGGAGTCGCTAAAATTTTGACTTTAGCTATCTGCTAGGGTTTGAAGACTCTGATTAATAAATCTAACTGCATATTATGGGTCTTGGTACAGTTTAATACTGCCCATAAAATTTTCGTTTAATTCCGATAACGTTTTGGAATTATACACTTTCGGATTGATATTTGGATTTGATTTTATTAAAATCCAAGACGAAGAGATAAAAATCCGATATTATTACGAGATGTTCAGTTTTGAGATAGCTTCCATATAGAAGTGGAATTGGATCAACTGGATTCGTATATTAAAAGTTATGGGTATTTTTCCGAGTATACCCCGAAGTTGAGAAATCCAGGCAGCAGCCCTGTAAGATGTTTAGCCTAGATTTTGGAATATCTGGAGAGGTTATTTGATCTGGGTGTAAACATGAAAGTTGTAGATAATCGTCTTATCTTTCCAATGCCACTGGAATCGTGCAATTCTGAGCTGTATTGAGGAAGTTATGGCCGTTTAAGTGAAGGCTGCGCAGAGGTTTTAAGTCCGAGGATGACTTGGTCATTTACTCGACCTTTGCTTATTTAATCCCCAAATGTGCACGACTTTGGGTCTCTCCTCCTCTCTTTTCTGGTCCAGCCCCCCTTTTTATGTGTTTTGGGTGGAGGAGGTGATGGTGGTGGAGAAGAAGATCAAAAAGGAGTGGAAAAGGTGTGTTTATGTTGTTGTTGTGCTTTGTTATCCTCCCTTCTTAATCCATCTTCCTCAAGCTCCCCCTCATTGTTTTCCCCTCCCCTTTGGACAGCAGCCCCCCATGTGTTTGTTGTAATGCCACATTGAAGAAGAAGAGCAAGGAAGAGGTGGTGGTTGCGGTGGTTGCGGTTGGGGTGGCCGAGGGTGCGCTTGCGAGCCCCTACGCCCCCCTTTCCTTTCCTTTCCCCCCTCTCCTTTGGTGAGTTTTCCCTCTTCTTTTTGTGGTTCTTATGCATATAAGGAGTGCTTGGTTGTTGGTGGAGGTGGTGATGAAGTCTCCTCTTCCAATGTTTTGAAGGTGTGTTGTTTGTAAGGAGGTGCGGGGCGTCGGGGGTGTTGGCGGTGGAGCAGCGGTGTGCGGGCATGCCGGAGCCGTGTATGGACCTCCCGCTCTCCTCGGTTGGGTTCAGCCATCTCTTTTGTAGCTGGTGTGCATGCCACATGTTTGTGGGGGTGCTCGCATGCGTGCGGAGTGCGCGGGAAGCATGCATAAGGTGCTCGCATGCGTGCGGAGTGCGCGGGAAGCGTGCATGAGGTGCTCGCATGCGTGCGGAGTGCGCGGGAAGCGTGCATGAGGTGCTCGCATGCGTGCGGAGTGCGCGGGAAGCGTGCATGAGGTGCTCGAGGGTGTGCTTGACGTTGTTCGATGCGTGCGGAGTGTGCGGGCAGCGTGCACGAGGTGCTCAAGGGCGTGCTTGGCCTTGCCCGATGCGTGCGGAGTGCGTGGGAAGCATGCACGAGGTGCTCGAGGACGTGCTTGACGTTGTTTGATGCGTGCAGGGTGCATGGGCAGCGTGCACGGGGTACTCGAGGGCGTGCTTGCGGTGCTCAGACGCGTTCGGAGTGCTTCGTGGTGTTGAGCAGCTTGTTATAGCCAAATGCAACCATTGGATGATCCTTGGCGGATTGGTATCGGGCTTCGGATTCAACTCGTCGCTCTCTTGCGTTTCGCGAGCCGTGCGCTCGTTAGGTGAGTGGTTCGATCCAACACTTCGGGACGCGCTCGATGCACGTAGTCGTGCACCGCACGTCCTTGGGGCATCTTAACCCCTAAATATGCTAGATATTTGCATGTTAGGGTGGTATAGCTCGTATACTGCGTAGAACCCCTATTCTACCCTATACTTGCTTAAGTATGTATTCATGTTTGTATAATTATGATTTCATGCGCCCCTTGTGTTTCGGGCATGTATTTTCGAATGAGTTTATGGATGTATTAGAATATGGCATGTCTTAGGTAGTAGTGTAATACTACCCACACTATATTAATTATATCCAGCATGTTAAACCTTGGGTTAATAACCGGATGCGTACTAATATTCCTTTACGATTAGACTGGAGGAATGGTGTAGTTGTTGCACCCATCTGTTGGGGCAAAGCTAGGACCAGCTTTTCGGAGAGGATGAGACTTTCCCTCTCTCTCGCCCTCCCTCTTTGCGTAAACTGAGTAAGTAGATATGATTCCTACTTGACTCAGGTTCGCTTGGGATTATCGGTATGCATCGGTTAGTGCGCGAGATCACGCTTAACCCTCCCCCTTGGAGTTGGTGATATCCAACGCCTGCTTGAGTCATCCTTTACATGATTGAATATTTATTATGGCCTTATAAGCATGTTTAAGTGGGTCATACCCTGTATGCATATTGTATGATTTGTTGTTTATGATGTAAATCCGTGTTAGGGAGTACCCCTATAGTTATATATATTATCGTGCATGTGGCACATATTATCATGTTATGTTTCTCCTCATATATATATATATATGCGCGCATGTTAACTAATTTGGCCTATCCGTAATAGGCAAGGGTATGACCCGCGGTCGGGTCGTACCCTATTAGTTAAAGCGCTAGCGATGTAATCGTCCCTTGCATCCGAGTGATGCATTCGTATCGAATTCTGAAGAATTCATCGTGGCATCGACTTTGTTAAACCGATAGCTACGGCATTAACTTGGGCCTACCCGTGCTAGGCGTGTGTCTGAACCGCCTATTGGGTTATGCCCCTGGCTTTTCTACATGAGTGTAGAGATAGTCCTCGCGTTCGAGTGACGCCTCCGTGTGGGAATACAAGAGTATTCGATATCATCGATATATGTGTGTAAGTACCAAGGGTAGTTGGCTTTCCCATAGGGTTCGCATTGCGAACGCAAGGTGCTTCCTCCTGACATCGTCATGAGTCGAAGCTACCCGACATAGAAGCTGTCCTGTAGGGTGCCACCACTTGTAGGTGCTACCGATGCGTACCGCGGTACACATCTAGGGAATGTACTGATCATGGAAGGCCGACAGGTAGAGGCTGCACGGGAGAGAGCTACCAAGTGATATTTCGGGCTTCAAGTCGTTCTCCCCTTCGTCGGATCCGTGTTGAAGCTGCCCGGCTCGTAGTTGTCCTGTGGGGTGCTCCCAGACGTATTTATGACACCTATTGGTGCGCCCATATGGTAGAGATAGCGGTCATGGAGAGGCTACCAGGTAGAGGCTCCCCGGGAGAGGGCTACCGGATGACGATGGGTGTAGAGCAACTGAGTTCGTTTCAAAAGTCCCTAGTCACCCCTCCGGGGGCTAGGGTGAGGATGAGTTGTTGTCACGTCGCCACGTGACCCAAATACCCATCGAGTATACTCTGGGTTTGTTACTTCTGACGCTTGAGGTATCGAAGTATATCTCTACCTCGTAGCAGATGGATGCGTTGTGTCTCGTTAACCAGTAACACGTGGTGTTATGGTTAACCCTCGTTTGTCCCCGGGTCTCTTTGGAGCTCCCCTTCAGGGTCGGGGCGATGAATGTGTTAAGTCACGTCGCTACGTGACCCATTGGTTTGTTCACCCGTTCCCATATTGGTTGGGTCTGGTTAAGTATCGATGTTGAGAGATATCGATAACAACTATCTCTATGTAGATGATCACAATAGTGTTGTTTAGACCAGTAATTCCGCGTCTCCTTGACAAACGGTATGGTCTCTCCCCAAGAGTCCCAAGAGTCTCCCTTCGGGAGTGAGGGTGTGGGTGAGACGGGTTGCACCGCCGTGTGACCCTATTATCCATTGGGTTTCAACCCATGTCTTTCCTTGAAAGGAAATTGCCTTAACATTAAATTGTTATAGTGGTGTTCGGTTTCTGACCACTCACTGAGCTTGTAGCTCACCCCTCGCGTACTGTTTCTTTTACAGGGGCATTGTTGGGCGTGGAGCTGGAGTTTTCCTGGCGTGGTCTTGCGTGTGTGGAAACGTTCTGTCCGGCGGATTGGCGAGTGCGAGGCTGTCAGCAGTCCTAGAGTCTTGTGTATTGGTAATTCGTGCGTGTGGCACTAGTTGTATTTTATTGGCTAGACTTGGCTCTCACAGGACAGTGATTGTGTATTTGAGTCTGTAATAATATTTTTGGTTTACAGACTTATTGATAGTTTATGCTTCCGCTTTTCAGTTGTATTATCAATTGGCATTGCTTCATTAGCCTTGTGTATTGTTTATTAGAGTCATTGTTGACCTCTTGTTTATGATAGCTGATATTATATTATTGCCACGTCTCGGGGACGGCCGCCCTGGGGCGTGACAGATGTTGAGGTCGAGGAGGCCATGGCTAGGGAGGAGAGTATAATGGCTAGGATTTTTCCTAGTCGTTTCTTCATTTTGTGCATTGCACCTTATTCCTATCAGGTTTTGGAAAATTTATATATCTCTAAATTCAGAAGTTAAGATATGATTGGAATCCTTATTCTGTTAGTTTTCCAATACTTTTTACGGATCGTGGATCAGATGTATATTGATCAAGTTATGGGCCAAACTGTGCTGAGAGGTCGGGCAGAGGAAATAGCGACGGCTCAAGGGGGAGCCGTCGGTATTGTGACGTATCCAATAGGTGCCATCGGGTTTCTGGGTGACGGACTCAACCGCAGCCATCGGTTTTGCTGGGAGACGGCTGCTATATGAGCCATCGATCCGGAAAATCATATTTTCAAAATAAAGAACAAGTGCATTGATTGGGATTAATTTTCACTAATGGTTTCCTATTTTATATAAATCATATTTTCAAAATTTCATCCATTTTTGGAAACAAACAAGGGCAATGATTTGGGATTTAAATTACAATAATGGTTTCATATTTTTGTCTCCCATATGTATATGCCTATATATACCCCCTCTTTCCTTTCTCTTTGCATTGAAACCCTAAAACCCTAAAGGTCTCTCTCTTTCTTTCTCTTGTTTGGAGCTCCATTGTTGGGATCTTAAGGAAGGGTGTTGGGTGAGTATTTTTTATCTTATATAAATGTTATTCTTCGATAGTTGTATTAGTATAGGATGATCTAACATATGTTTTTCAGATTTCATTGATTTCTTAAGTTTTGTTCTTGAGTTTTTATAGTTTGAAGTATTAGACATGATTTTCGGATCCTTATGTTATAGCCATGAAATCATGATGTTTTCAAAGTATTATACAAATATTTCATATCAAAAGGAAGGGGATATGTATATAGTTGTTTATTAAGGGTAGAAAGAATGTTTATAATTGTTTAAGGTCTTGTTTTGACCCCTATATACACAGATCCGAACCTATAGATGTTTTTATGATTTTAAAAGTTTTTATCATAGATCCACGTCAGTTATTTCTACATATAATAGATCTATGGTCTTCAACAATTTTTGTAATATGATTTAATGGTTTTTATATATGTTCTATTTTTTAATCCTTTTAGATCTAGGGTTTTGAATAGACGAATATCATGCTATGAATAATAATATGTTATCTTTTGCGATTTTCAAATGATTTTATAAAGTATATTCAGATTCTTGGGTGTACCAAGTGTTTTATGTTTCATCGATTTTTTTTATAATTTTTCCATAAGCTAGGGTTTCGAATGGATTTTTCTTTATACGATCTTCGATCTATCGTTTTACTTATTTTACAAAGACTATTTTCAAAGATATTTTAAATGAGTTTTTGGATTGGTTTAATTTGGAATTTCTTGTACGCATGATTTGATTTTCAAGATGAATTCTTTTCTGTTGTACGTTGTTTTAAACGACTCATGTATGATTTTTCAATAATAAAATGTGTTAAGATATTTTTAACAGAATTAGGATTTTTATTTTTTGCCTCGGGATGGATCCCAGAGGAGCCGTCGATTTTGTCATGGACGCCCTGTGGGAGCCGTCGATTTACCTCGAACGGCTCTTAAGAGAGACGTCGGGTTTTCTGTAAGTATAGGTATCATTGGGTTCCATACAGTTTGCGCATTTCGTGATTGATTCGTACTATTTCAGGTCTGGTTAGGTTGCTATAGATTCTTCTGGATTGGTTTGCGTGTCGTGAATCGAAGGTGAGTGGGTCTAGTCTCTTATGTAGTTTCAAACTACTTATATGGTACATCATTCCGCATCATGGTTACTTTAAAATATACAACTGTTATTCAAGGTATGGAGTATTTGAGCAAGGCATCATGATTAGTGTGAGGTGTTCATTATATATACATAATTATATGCTTTGGAGACTATACTATTTTTATCGCATGGATGTTATTGGATAATGAGTTGATTATGCATGCATATCATCAGTCTATGTGACACCTGTCTGCGTGACATCGTCTGCGTGACTTAATCCAGTGGGACCCTGTCTGTGTGACATTGTCTGCGTGACACCGGTCTGCGTGACCAGGCTCTAAATGGAGCATCTTTCAACTGCGTGTCATACAGGCATGCGTGTCCGTTGCATCATACGCATGTAGCTAGTATGTGATTTGCGGATATTCCTCTAAAGAGATGCATTATGTTTTATCATTGTGAAAATTACATGTATATGTTATATTCCGTTATTTTAGATTTCTTTGGGATTTTTCATAATATTTCACTGTTATTATTATAGTTATTATTTTGATATATATTATTATTAACGGGATGCCATATGTCCATTCATTGAGCGTGTGGTTGCTCACCCCTCCATTTTTCCAACCTTTCAGATTTAATGACTTAGATTGGGGGATTTCGGGTAACTGCGAACGAGGTCGTGGTGCGAGAAAGTTAGACTTGCTTGGTCGAAGGGCTGATCAATTTTATTTGGCATGTAGTTGGTCCATCTTCTTAGTAACCATGTTTGTGTATCAAGTTGTATATATTTTATGTGTAAGTTATATCCAGAGTAATTGGAAGTATTGTGGAAAATCTTAGATGTTATATTATTATTAAAGATTGGAGTTCTTATAGTATTATATTGTATCTCTGGATAAAGGTAAAGGAAAAGTAGAACTCTGAGATTCGAGGAATTATGGTTAACGCACCAGGGTTCTACGCTTCAAAACGGAGTCGTGGATTCGGGGGGCGTTACAGAGGGAGACGATGACGGGATGGACGATTCCGACGAGACTAAGGTAGAGGCTCTCGGGGCCACACGAGCCATGGTATGCCTCTGTTTTCCTTTTGTCTAGCTTTATTTTCTTGATATATATATGTCTTTGTGGTATGAACAATGTATAGAAAATGTATATATATGTGTCTCTAATAGGCATGCTTTTTGTCTATATAGAAAATTAATCACGGTGGGATTTCATAAGCATACGAGTATGATATGTGGTCTTGGGAAGCACAACTCTCATATGTATGAAATATGCATGGTAAAAAAAGAGCGTAAGTATAGATAATTTTTGGTGGAATAACGTAGTATGCTTGCATGTTATATTATGGTGGGATTTGTATGTAGGGGATGGTTTATACATGTATTCATGAGTCTATAGGGTTTTTTATGGCGGAATTATGTCAATGTGGGTATGGCATGAGTGTTAAGGTTGGGAAAATTTATTTTGTATGTTTAGGTGATTTCAGCATGATAGATAGTGATAAAAGTACAAATTCATTCAAAGAAAAGAAATAGACTTGAAGTCCAAAAGTTAAATGACTTCGTATATGTTCAATTCAATGCCAAGCTCATAGATCGGAAGAAAGAAAGAAAGAAAGAAAGAAAGAAAGAAAGTAAAGATCATCTTTCTTCGCAAGATCACGCTCATACTTACAAGTGGATTGCTGAAAAGGATGCAAAGGATGAGGTCTTCCCTGAATCTAGACTCACAAGAAGAGGAGAGCCTTCCACGTCTACTTCATCATGATTGCTTGATATTGAAGAGGACATGCATGAGTTAGATAGAGTGATGATGTCCCTAATGATGAGAGTGATGATGATGTCTCTAATGCTACTATTGAATGGGAGTCTGACTGATTTATTTTGTTCCATTTGTGAAGACTATGTGAACTTCTGAAGTGTGAAATTTTGTTTTATTATGTTGTGTGAACTAAATTCTACTTTTTATTATATTTAAATGTTTCATCACTTTCATGTCTCATTGCTAATTTGTGCATGTCATTTTGAATTGGATATTTATGGTTAAATAGACTTTTATATCTAATTTATGCATTTTCATTGTATTATAGGTGCCACTGAGCCACCATGTTTTTATTGAAGTATCGAGTGGATTGTTGTGGGATATTCTTTTACAACTCCTTTGGATTATTGACATAAAATGTTAGATTTCTTTAAATTTATGATATTTATCTTGTTAACTCTTGTTTATAAATCATCACCATAGAAGAATTCATTCTTTTATTTTTATTAATAAAATATTATAAAACCGCATATACTCCTGCATGCTACATATACTCTGCGCAGTATCCTAGCAGCACATAAATCACATACCGTATATCAGAACACTGGTTTGAACTTTGCTTCCCCTGGGAGCGGGCCTTCCGCCGTAGCTGTCCTCAATGGATGAGGAGTCAATGTTCACTCTACATGATTGTGGAGTCCCTCTTGGGGTATCGGAGAAGCATGCATGTCAGCCTGTCTGCGCTCAACCATGCGTCTAGGGAAGTGGGGATGGAGCAACAATTGGCAGCGACTCCCACATGCTGGTGACCCCCGCTGCAAAGACTCGGACTCTGACCAAGATCTGGTCCGCCCTCGTGGAGGGTTCCCATGTCCGGCACAAGGCACGATCTCTTAGGAACTCGATTTTGCTACCACATCTGGGATCAGTAGTTGCGATTGAACCTGGTCTGCAATGGACCCACTCATGCACCAGGTACCCCTCTGGTATGACTAGAGTTGCATGAGGGCGAGGCCGTCGGGAGGTCTCGTTGATGGAATGGACCTGGATTTCTTCTAGGTCAGTATGAAAACCACTTTTGGTTCTCGTCATCAAAGTGAAAGGTTAGGGCACGACTTTTCACTTGAGGTCCCACAGATGGCATCGATTGAGGGTGGGTGTTTCCTTCAATAAGAGTTGTCATATCAGAGATCCGCCTTTGGATGAAAATCTTGGTCGTTGCGCTAAAGATGCTGCACCAAGAGAGCCTTGACGCTCAAATCAATGGAGTGAATGAATAGATAAGATGAAAAAAATACTCTAGAATCAGAATTTCTTATTTGTTAATGTCCCCTCTCTCTCCTCCTATCCTTGCCTTTGTAGCCAAGTGAGTGGCCATGTCATTTCCTGTCCAAGCGTCTCTCTGTCCAGGTTGGAATCTTTCAGAAGATTCCATGGGATTCAAGACTAAGGTTTGTTATGATATCGTGGCCATGTGTAGCCCTCTTATTGGCCCTAACTGCGACTACAACAAATAGTGGCATGCGGCTTGTCAGGGTCAGGGTCGATTTCTGCCAATTCGGCAGAGCAGAGCAGCCCTTACCACGCCTTGTAGTGTCAGCAGTCGCTTTCATCCTTTGGTTGAGGCCAGGTTCGAACCCTAGTCAAGGTGACTATCCCGGGGGAGGCCCCAATGGTCATGTCAAGTATGAGTGGCTAGTCTGATTGACTGGCTTCAGTCATCTTGGGAAGGCGTCAGTCTAGTCACAACAGTGGTCTTCTCACCATAACGCTTTTGGCAGAGGAGACTTAGCCCAAAGTGTCCTGCTCGGTTATATGGCCCCCGAGGAGGACTTCGCGAGCAGGATTCCCTTGCCGTGTCACCCTGCCACTCTCCACGGCTGAAGGGTACTTGATTCTAACCTAGACAAGGTCATGCTGCCCGATTGCCCGATTAGCCAAGACATGTGGCACCCTTAGGAAGAGCGCAAAAATTTTCCTCTACACCTTCCAAAGTCTAATCAAGATCCCACAATAGTGTTGCAAACTGCGTCCACCTAGGTCCAGGGGGAGATCGGATCATGTGCATCTAACTACAGGTTCCTCTTGTAGCACCGTAAATAAATATACTTAGGTGAGAATGCGCCACCTAAGTCAAATGCACTGGTAATAAATAGAGTTTTAATTGACCCTTACTGGTAAGAGTCTTTTATTTGGAGGATTAAATATTTTCCCCTTATACGTGACGCATTCCCATTGGTTTGCTACAGGAAACTCCATGTAGCGAACCACAGACAATCCAATCCCGTCCTTGGGGATGATGTCTCTATGAGGTGATCCAAATTAGTTCGTCGTGTATTGACAACTAGAGGATCGTTTTTGAGCTGCAAAGCAAACTGAGTGTATCAATGCTCTTGGGAACATTCAATGCTCTAACATTATTCTTTCTAAGATCATTGATATACTCAGTTGCAACCGCATCTATAGTTTTGTACATTGTCATATTCATTCCATTATGGCAATGTACACTACAAGAAATATAGACATTAGCTGCGAAATATTTCATAGCTAAAAATTACTATTTCACAGCAAATAGTCATCCTTGACGAAATGATTTCGCAGCAATTTTCGTAGCAATTACCTCGTCTGGGAAGACCTTTTGCTGCGAATTTATATTGTCGCAGCTAAAACTTATCTATGGCTACGAAACAAATGTCGTCACAAAAGATTATTTTTCGCAGCAAAAGATCATCTTTTGCAACGCATATTGATTCGCAGCAAAAAGATATTATTTAGCTACGAAATTTATTTAGTAGCAACATATTATCATTTGCAACGAATTATAATGTGTTGCAAAAGGTTACCTTTTGCGACGAAACAGCTTCGCAGCTAAATGTATATAAATATAATTAATAATCAAATGCAGACCCTTTCCCTACGAACTGAATTCGCAGCAAAAGACACCTTTTGCAACAAAAAATTAATTCGTCACAAAACGTCACTTTTTGCAATGAAAGTATGTCACAACTAATGGTAAATAAAATTAATTAAAAATAAAATACAAATCTTTCCCTACAATATATTTCGTAGAAAAAAGTCACATTTTCACTGGAAAAACTTTTTAAATATTTTTATATTATAATTAAATAAGTATTTAATAAAGACAGTAATAATAAAAACATTCTAAATTTCTAATAAAAATGAATTGTATAACATTATATATTTTTATAAGATCTTTTAAACAAAAATACAACAAAAGACTCAAGTCATGGATCTGATGGTAGAGAAGGATCTCTAAAAGAGTCCAGGTTGCTGAGAAACCCTAGGCATCTGAGGTTGGGGACTTACGTTGGTGAGAATGCCTAACACAGGAAATACTTGCAGTAATACAGTCATCACTGGCTGGTAGCTAGCTAATGTCTCCAACTGCGCTCGCTGAGTCCCCAACTGCACTCGCTAAGTCTCCAAGTGCTCTCATAATCTCCCCCAACTCACTGGCCACATATGACAGCTAGCGACATTGTGGTGTTTTCGCTGCACTGGCCATAACTATATCTTTGAATATATAGATAAATTCTAACAATTTCAAACATTATCATAAATTATAAAAGAGAATCTATTGAAAATAATGATGCAAACATCATATATACTCAACGAATTCAAATAACATTTCATTATAAAAGACTAAAGGGGCCATACATGTTGGGTCTAGTTATATAATTGGGTGTTGGGATTGTTGGTCTCTGTACAAAATATAATAAAATAAACTCAAATAATATTTTATTATATTTTTTTGTATATGTCGTTGTCATTTTGATTTTACATTGAATGAATTTTTCACCTATTTTAAACATCATTGTTGATAGGAAATTAATATAAAATGTTTATTTTTCCCTTATTCACCTTTTTATTCGCAAAACAAACACGGGCTTGTTTTGATTCTCTGCTCTTCTGATGCAATCTCATAAATAAAGTGTGTTTGTTTTTATTCTCTATACACATTCTCCCAATTATGGAAATATGAATCACAATTACCAATAAAAAAAAAAGCATGGGTTAAGTGTTTATTTGGTTTGGGTTTTGGGTTTGGCTTTTTATAAATTTGTGCTAGATATTATTTGTGTTTGCTTCTATATATACACATTATATATATGTAAACGATAATTAAAAATCTAACTTGGCATTGAACTCAATAAAGACAAGAACAAGTGAATTGTATATAATGTCAAAATGAATGTACTCAAATTTGATATCAACGAACCTCGATCAATTACTTAATGTCCTCTGCAAAAGAATTCATCAAGCACATGTATGATCCAAATTCAAATGTCATTTTGAATATTTAATTATAATAAACACAATTAATAAAATAAATCATCTAATTCAATGATGGACTAGTGCGAAAAATAAAGTACATATCTGAATATACTAATGATTTCGCAGGGAAAAGTTACTTTCTGCAACGAAATTTGATTTCACAGCTAAAAGTTCGTAACAAATAACTAAATTTGTTGTAGTGGTATGAGTTCTATCACAATATGGGGTTGTAGTTTCTTTAAATTTTTAAAGGGAAAATACACTAGTGTATCTCATTGTGTATATCAAGTGTATCTATTATTTAATTATTAAAGAAAAATGTGACATATTAATATATTCAAATTTTTCTATTTATTTTCATGTTTATCATTCCATAAATTTAGCAATTTCTCATATCAATTATTCAAAATTTAAGATTTTATATTAATATTTCAATATCAAATTTAAGTAAATCATATTAATATATTCAAATTTTAATTAAAAAATATACACAAAATCTATTTCAATTGTATTCTATAAAGATTTTATGTTATTTTTATTATAATATGCAAAAATATATATTATATGGTATACAAATTTGTTACTCTACATGTCAAATGAAATGATATTTTTGGATGATTCAATTTTTTTTTTAACATTTCATTTATTTTGTTCATTTAGGTCCACTTGCATTTCACAAATGTCTAAAATTAATATTTTTTTCCAAAAATATCATTAATGACCGTAGATGCACTGCACTAAGATCTACAAACATCATTTTCATCTCCCCAAAATTACATCCCATGCCCCAGACGAAGAATTTTGTGGGCCCACGGATAGGCCAAAATTTGAGTTAAAGAGTTCTCTTAGATTCAATCTTTATTACAATCTCAAATATAGTCTTATATACATCATTATCTCCCTCACTCATTATATATCAAAAAAATATTTACATTTTCAATAAATGATATCATTCAATTTATTAGAATATATATTTCACATTTTATAAAATATATACCTCATTAGATGGAGCACATAATAAAAATAATAAAAACATATGTGGTCCGCGTTTTGAACTTTAAAACATGTCAAGCCCTTTGTGTCGCCTCCATAGTCCAAACCGATTTTTTTAAAAGAAAGAAAAATCATACTCCTATTAAAGTATACATTGTTATATGAAATAAAATATGTACTATTATATATACAATAATATATTTTTCTTTGAAGAAATGAATTCAATACACTAAGATAAAATATTATACGCTTTAACTTAGTATATATTTCATACGAGCACTCACACGCAGTCATTTTACAGCTCATTTTACAGGCTCATACCCTATGATAACATAGTATATACTGCACTATCATAGTGTATGGGGTTCTATCATAATACGACTTAAATTTTTTTTCAGTTTTTCACAATGAAAAAGAATACACTGATATATCTCAATATATACTTTTTTTTCTTTTATTTTTTTGCTTGATAAGTTGAGTATATCATTCATTTGTCAAAATATACATGGTACAAAGGGGAGTGAAAGCAAAAAGCAAAAGGTGCTGGCAACAAGGAAGTTGGCCAGACATTCAGTGGAGAAAGAAAGACCACATGTGAGTGTAGATACAGATAACACAAAATGTTACGTTTGGGGGCTGAAATAGAGCAGACAGCCAAGCCCCATAGCAAGTCAACAGTAGCGGATTTGGATCTGCCCCGCACCATCCTGTTGAAGAATTTACGCTAATTCAGTCCAAATGCAAGTGGAATCATATATCATACTCCCCATAAGAGATTGATGAGCAACTAAAAGATCTGCAGCTCGATTGCCTTCCCTGTAAATATGGGATATTTTCCACTCCTTCAACTTGTCAACTAATGTATTAAAGGCTCGGATGTCCCTCACAGCAGTCTAGGGGAGTGAGCCACAATCATTAACCCAAGCAACCATCGTAGTGGAGTCAGTTTCTAACCAAATTTTTTGAGTTTGAAGGTTGGAGCAAAGCCGAAGTCCTTCAACCAAGCCTTTGAGCTCCAAAATATTGATGGATGTTGTCCGCACCCGTGCAAATAGTGCTTTCAAACAAGCACCCCTGTGATTCTAACAATTGCTCCATAAGCATAACGATCATCCGACTTAGACCCGTCTGCATTCACTTTGAGCCAGCCATCCAAAGGAGGATTCCAAATCACTTCTTTAGTACTCATTATCTTTTCTTCCATGGAAATATTGAATACATTCGAAAGTGATTTGGACAGAGGAGAGATGATATCAACAAAGTGATTCCCAAGAAAAACCCACCTAGTAGCAACTATAATTGAACGAACTAGGTCAGCTTTAGAGCAACGAGTGGAAACATAAAATAATATATTATACCTTTCAATCCAGATGGCCAAATCACTTGAGCAAGGAGGAAGCGCAATATCTTTTTTTCTGTCACCGTGATATCATTGGAAGAGAACCATAAGAAGTGATCAGTGAGAGTCGTCTGCCACACTCGGACCACTCGCAACTTCTTAAGAAGAGAGGCCCACACATAGGCCGAATAGCTACAAAGAAGGAAAAGGTGATCCACATTTTCGCCACACGAAGAACAAAGTGGACAGCAATCAGTAATCACCAAACCCATCCTTTTCAGCTGAGAAAGGGTGGGTAACCTGTTCAGCTCAGCTTGCCCACACACAGGCTAACCTGTTCAGCTCAAGCAACCAGTTCTTGACCCCGTCCAAACTAACAAATCAGGGCCACTTCCTCCAATTTCTAAGTTTGAGATCTCCTCCCATAGCACATCAAATTTAGCAGGCCACTGAGGAGGTTTCCTCCAAGAATTGTCAAAAATAAGCTTATTTACTTTTGTTTCTTATGGAGGGCCCCAACCAAGAAGATGAGCTCCATTGAAATGATGTTGCAAACCATTCCCTCGAAGCCATGGGTCATGCCAACGGTTAATAGAGGCCCCATTGAAAATTACATATTGAGTCTTGAGCCGAATCCATTCCCGAGCCTTGAGGATCTTCCTCCAAACTACTAAACTCGAGGAGATCGGTTGAGCTGTCCAAATAGAAGCTTTCTGCAAGTACTTTAATTTGGTCCACTTAGCCCAAAGGGAAGGGTGATCAGTAGCAATATCCCAAAAACGTGAACCCATAGCTGCAGCATTCTAGTCCTCCAGTCTTTTTAAACCCAAACCACCATCTGCTTTAGGGGAACAGACCAGATCTCATTGCACTGGGTGTTGTTTCTTTGTTTCTTCATCCCCAGCCCAAAGGAACTTTCTGAAGAGTTTTTCGAGGACTTTAATAGTTCACTTGGGCAAGGAAAAGTTGGTTGTCCAATAGTAACTGAAGCTCATAAGAACATAGTGAACAAGTTCGAGTCGACCAGCCTTGGAAAGCAGAGAGCAAGACCAAGAATGCAGTCTTTTTCGCACCTTATCAATCAAGGGAAGGCACATTTGATGTGAGAGAGAGCTAGAAGTCAATGATAAGCCAAGATGCTTCACAGGAAGAGAACAAGCTGGGATGCCCAATATGTCTGAAATTGCAACAGGGTTGCTAATATTGAATAATTGGCTTTTGTGAGCATTTAGCTTGAGACCGGATTCAAGCACAAAGGAGTCTAGAAGAAGTCTCATTTGGCGAGCTGAGTCCGTGGAACCATCCATGAAAATAATGAGTTCAATATATACTTCATTTCATATAACAGCATACACTTCAAATAATGAGTGTATGATTTAAAAGAAAAACGGGATAGAGTACAATTAAGACTGCAACGGGGCTGCATGTATCTTTTTCCATTAGAAAATATTAGGCTCAGTTACATTTACCAACCAAAATTCAGACCTCACATGTTTTGAAATTTTTTTTAAATAGTAAACATCAACTAATTAGGTATATGTTTTAATAAAAAGTGTATATCGCTTCATTTCAAGTTGAATGAATCCATTTTTAATAAATGTAAGAAAATATTTAATGAGACATATACAACATCGACCGTAGTATATGTTTCACGGAATTTCTAATAAGCATGTAAGATTGTATTTTAGATTGAGAAAAAAAATATAACAACACTCTTTTCCATTTCATACAGTATCGTTGTGTGGGCAGGCCCAATACCATCGGGGCACCCTCACGATACTTGAAATCCACACCGCACAAATCTCGAGACCCATCCCTCCCCCAACTTTTCATTCCTTCCCAAATTCCAAACACAAAAAAAATTTGGGGAGCCCATTTTGAGAATTCATTCATTCTTATAGGAAAAACATTGAAAAGAAGAAATACTTGTTGTAAAATCTTGGATCGATTTCATCATCACTCGGAGAGAGGGAGGGAGAGAGAGAGAGAGAGAGAGATGGGTCGTCGTCCATCGGAGGAGGAGTACGACTACCTGTTCAAGGTGGTTCTGATAGGCGACTCAGGCGTTGGCAAGTCCAACCTCCTCTCCAGGTTCACCCGCAACGAGTTCTGCCTCGAATCCAAGTCCACTATCGGCGTCGAATTCGCCACTCGCACCCTCCAAGTCTCTCTCTCTCTCTCTCTCTCTCTCTCTCTCTCTCTCTCTCTAACTCTATTTGAACTTGCAATGATGGCTTGTTGGGGTTTTGGTGACTGATCTGTTTTCTTTTTCTACATTTGTAGATTTGGATCTTTAGATGTGTTTTTACTTTTATTTGGATTTGTGGGTGTGGGTTTGGTAGATTTGGTTGGACTTATATGTCTTTCTAATAAATCTTGAGGTGCTATTGTAATTGGGTTTCTTGTTGGAGTTCCTTTGTTGGTGGATTTAGTTGGATTGTTGATTATGGGTTATTAGTTTCTTGAGATTTAATGATGGGATGTCTAGATCTTGAGGTTTTGTTTAGGTCGGGCTTGAGGTTTAATGAGTGGCGGATATGTTTCTCTACTTATAGATGTGAATCTTGAGGTGTTCTTATAATTGGTTTTCTTGTTAGTGTTCTTTTTTGGTACATTTGGCTGAACTGATGGTGATGGTTTTCAGTTTCTTGAGAGTTTGGTTGGTTGGGAATTTTGAATTGGCTATTTAGATACTTATGTTCATTGGATGTAGAAATTGAGTGGCCAATATGTGTGTGTACACTTTGGTGTGATTTTTAGCTATGTTAAGTAGTTATAGCCTTCTCTGGTGGATTTGGTTGAATTTGCAATGAAGGGTTGTTGGGTTCTTTTCTGTGGAGTTGGGTACTTAGTTAGTTTAGTGACTGATCTGTCTTTCTACTTGTAGATGTGAATCTTTAGTAGATGTTCTTGTGATTGGGTTTTCTTTCTCTAATTTAGATTTGAACCTTGAGATGTTCTGGTAATTTTATTTCTTTCTCTATTTGTTTATGTGAATCTTAGAGGGTTTCCTTGTGAGATTTTTTTGTCACATTCGGATGAATTTTGTGATTATCATTCTACTTGTTTATGCTTATAATTGATATACACAATATTATCCAGCTCTTTCCTTCCCAAGGATCATTGCAGCAAGCTCACCTTTTTTATTTGGTGATCAGTTCACCTTAGAGCTTTGAATAATACATTGGAGTTTTTTAGTCCTATGATCATATCCAAGGCATTAATTTCTGGGAGGCAGTTGGATATATAGAATTCTGGGTGTAAATTACTTGGTTTGTTAATATTGTAGAGAAGAGTTTAATTAAGTCAAGAGAAATAATTGCACAGTAAGTGCCTAGAATGAAATATCAGATTACTAATTATCAATTTAGACTCTCATGTATATATTATGCCTCAGGATAAAGGCTTTGTTTTCGTAATGAATATTGGATGAAAAAAAAAATAACAGTCCCATGGCATTGACCAAAAAAATGTATAGGTTATTCATCCACATGTTGGTAAAGAGCTTCTCAATTGTTCATATATGAATTAGTCTTTCACATCTACACTGTGTCCTCATTTCAAGACTTCCTTTCCTCTATGCCTAAATTCATATCTTTCATCATTCTCACGAAAAAAAAAAAAAATTGAACGAAATAGTAGGCAATTGCCCTCATATATATATAAGAGTAAAAGCCCAATGGGAATGAAAAAGGAAAATAAACATCTTATCAGCCCGACACACAAGCCAGTGAGAAGGCCTCAACTAAAAGGTGTAGCCGAGCTGAGGAACCACAAAAAGATTAACCG
Organism: Acorus calamus; assembly: GCA_030737845.1. Lineage (NCBI taxonomy): Eukaryota > Viridiplantae > Streptophyta > Magnoliopsida > Acorales > Acoraceae > Acorus > Acorus calamus. The sequence continues at coordinate 11,183,675 of CM060859.1, read as the reverse complement.
TGTATAACAAAAGACCCCCCCCCCCCATGAGGGAAACCACACTCGCACCCACAGAAACAGCCCCACTCCGAAATGCAATGAAACGCCAAGTGCCAAATATATTTTTTTTTGAAAAAAAGGTTGGCTTTCGCCTTTGTATTCAAAGTGAAAGCCCGAAGGACAAGAGAATTACAAACCCATCCACCTCATGTGGACAGTACCCACATCAGGACACAAAAGGCACGGACAAATGTTATCCACCTACAAAGCACAGACAAGTGCCAAATATTATCCACCTACAAAGCACAGACAGTTCCCCGGACACATGTTGGACATGGATCCAGCCGTGTCTGCCTTCATTTTGTCTGGATACGGCCTAGTCAGTTTCAGCCCAAAAGTAAAAAAGGGAAAGAAAAGGAAGGCCCAAACATAGCCCACAAGCATTCAACTCATTTAAAATAATCTAGAACAACTCATTTAAACAAAATCTCTTTCTTAAGGTTAAAAAAAATAGTGATTTATTAGTTTAAAACAGTGATTTATATAGTTTAAAACAATCATTTATAAAAACAATGGTTTATTGGTTTAAAACAATTATTTATAAAAACAGTGATTTATTAGTTTATACAATTGGTTATAAATAATGAATTAAATGAAATGTGTTTGTTTATATAAAATAGTGATATATATTTATTTATTATATTAATTTATTTGTTTCCATGTCCTAGTCGTACCCGTGTCCTATTTTTTCAAAAATTGTCGTGTCACCGTGCCCGCGTCACTGTGTCACCGTGTCCCATGTCCATGTCCGTGTTTCATAGTTATCGACATATGGGGAACCTCCTTGGAACACCATGTTGTTGCGCGAAAGCCATATGGACCACAAAACTGCTGGGATAAAAATCTGAGATAATTTGGACCGGATACTTCTATCACCGTGGCCCCTCCATCTCCTCCCTGACTCCTAAAGATCCTCCAACGACCCAAAAGATCCCCCCAACCCCGTGCTATGTAACAACCTCTTCTAGATGCACCACTGTCTCATCTTCACCCCGACACAACACACGTCATGTCCATGTCCACAGCCCACCGTGCAATATAGCATTTTGTCAGTATCTTCTGCTGATAGAAAGTCCAAATGAAAGCCTTGACCTTCAAAGGAATTTTGACCCCCCAAATCTCCTTATACGTCCTTGCCACCTCCGTGAGAGTCACCCTTGCTCGCCGCAACCGATCATAGAAACTCTTCACCGAGAAACCCTCCACAAGCTTGGGCTTCCACACGATCTTGTCCATCCGAGAGAAGTCCACCTGGAAGCCATGAAGAAGCTCCAGAAGCGACGAATACTCGTCAGTCTCATCATCATTCAAGTTACGCCGCACCTGGACCTCCCAGAACCCCGACCCCTCTCACCGACCAGAACTGGTCTGCTCTCCCCTCCCGTGAGGAAGTAATCTGGAATATCTTGGGGAAGCACACGCCTAAAGGATCATCACCAAGCCATACGTCCTGCCAAAATCGAATCCGAGAACCAGACCCGAGCTCCCACCGAACCACCTTTGAGAACTCTTCCAACCCTGCCAAAAAACCACGCCATTTTATTTTAGAATGGAAATTGGGGGCTGAGGCACAATTGATCTATCTAGGAGCACAGAAAATACAGTTCAAAATGGCTGGTGTTAACCGTTTAATGTTATATTTCTGTGCCATGTCACTGTAGACTGGGAACTACCAAACTTTGGTAAAGAGATTGATTGCCTGTAAATTAGACAAGTTATATTCTTTCCTAATACTTTGTTACTATATGCTGAGTTGATCGGATTGCCCAATGCATGCTGCATTGTATTACTATATTAAATTTCTTGATATGTTAATATATGTAATATTGTAATGATAGTCCATGTCTACCTACATCAACTTGTGTCAGGCAATCATCAGCCTCAGGCATTAGTTGCTTACTTTTCATTGTTACATTACAATATCAACCCGTTTGGAGGTGCTCTTTCTAATCCTTTTGTTTTGTCATAAATATGTGTCTTCCTCATGTTCGTATCAATCTTTCCCTAGTCTAAATTATGATCACCAATCATCTATTTTTCTTATTGGCGTGGCTGTGATTTTGTCAATACTATTTTAGCTGACCATATAATTGCAGTTACTTCAGAATATATGTGCCACACACAAATGTTCTGAATACTGAATTTTCCCTGAATTGGAAAATAGAGTTCATTTCTGGTTTCTGATCTGAAAAATGAATTTGCAAATATTGTAATGGAAACAGATTTTATTGACTTACCATTAAAACTGGATGACTAATGACATGAAAAACATAAAGGGACTTTAATGCAGAATATTCTTGTATGTGATGCCATTGTTATGAAATTATGATGTTTATCTTTGTTGAAAGTTGGATACCGTCTCACATCTTATCTACATTCAAATGTCCTGTTCTTTGTTATGTGTTGAATATCTACTAGTAGTATTATGTTCTATAATTGGTGATCATGTCAACTTTCTAGTATATCCATGTGTTGGTTTCCCATAACTTCAAGTTTACATTTGTTTGTTGAAAATCCAGATACAAGCATCTTTCCTTCTTTTTTGTAATTAAATTTTTTTTATTATGTAAAACTAGAAATATACTATGCCTCTACCCTTCCTGTCTTCCACTAACTGACAATCAGAAGACCATTGGTACCAGTTCTTTGTAATCTGGATGTTTTTGGATGTTGGTATGCATGTCTTATATTGAACTTCTCCTTGTGTAACATAGTGCTCTTTGATGTCATTATCAACAGTAAACTCTCAGATTGTTGGCAGTGGGTAATAAGAATAAATAGTACTAATGGATACTGCATTATGTTGCCATCCCTGTTATCTGGTCCACATCATCTATTTGGTTGATAATGTTGCTAGACATTCTTAAACTGAAAATCACTTAGATCGGAACACTGACCAAATGGAAGAATGAGGCCAACCAAAACTACGTAACAGCATTTCTAACAATGTACACAAATTATCGAGCCCTTTACTATTTGACTTTCCCATTGCAAAGAGTAATTGGAAGATCTGAATTTAATTATATGATTCCCAGTTAGCCTAGAAGTACTTTATAAGTGAAGCATATAATATTCTGGGCATATGTTATTAATTTGTTTTCCCCAAGAACTTTGAGTCATCTACTCATCTGCAGATTTCATGTCCAACTCTTAAAATGCTTCAATATTATTTTCCATCTCCCTATCTTACCATGTGTTATGTATTTCTGAGGCTTTCACAGTTCATATTTGTTTATCTTTCCCTCATCCATATCAGGTTGCGGTTCATGTAAATCGTCTTTGTCTGGAAATATCTACTATTTTTCTGTGTCTAATTATTTTTCTTGTTCAGGTAGAGGGCAGGACAATAAAAGCTCAAATATGGGACACCGCAGGCCAGGAGCGCTACCGAGCAATAACCAGCGCTTACTATCGTGGTGCTCGAGGTGCCCTTTTGGTCTATGATGTGACAAAACCAACCACATTTGACAATGTAAGTCGGTGGCTGAAAGAGCTGCGTGAACATGCGGATTCGAACATTGTCATCATGCTCATAGGCAACAAGACTGATCTTAAACACCTTCGAGCAGTGGCCACCGAAGATGCCCAGAGCTTCGCTGAGAGGGAAGGGCTCTCATTTATCGAGACCTCTGCTCTCGAGGCTATCAATGTTGAGAAGGCCTTTCAAACCATCCTTACGGAGATCTATCGTATATATAGCAAGAAACCCCTCTCGTCGGAGGAGTCTGCGCCCTCAAGCATCAAGGATGGCAAAACGATTGATGTTACTGCTTCGGATACTGCCACGAAGAAGACATGTTGTTCCACCTAAAGTTGATCCATGCATTGTATTCTCATGGCCTTCAAGGGGGGTCTTGCATGAGTTGATTCATTGTTACTCTTAAATTTCAAGTGTGGTCTTTTCCTTGTTTTGTGTGTAAAACAACCTGTTTTCATTGGATGATTCATTTTAAAGGATAATTGTGTGCCATTGTAATACAGGAAGTTTTGGAAATCAAATATGGTTACACTGCAATGAGTATGATTTTACATTTATAGCAGTAAAGCAAAGGATTTGTATAGATGAAAAAAAAATGATTTGTTGGATGCTTTAACAGGAAGTGGAAAAAATGTTTGCATCAATTGCTTGTATGCTATATGGCTGAGGAGCTTTTTTTTTTTAAATCTGATTGCAACTGATGTATAAAATCCAAGTGAATTCAGTTGGCCTCTCCTTGGAGTTGATATATTGCCTATTTCAGTTGGAAAATGCTTTCTTCCAGAAAACCACAAACCTGTTCCACTTCATTACTGTTTCATGCGAGTTGAAAATGCAAGTTCATTTCAATTTTAATTTTATGGAAAATATTACACTTGCTCTTTTTTACTGTCCCAAACTCTATCCATCCATATTTTCATTTTTTTTTTAAATCGTATAACTTATGAAATTGCATTGTAATTGTAAAAATAAACTACACTCTAAATTTATTGAAAAATGAAAAATGATGCGTTCAATCTCATTTATAGCCCACACCATTTTTTTCTTTTTTTAAAAAAAATTATATACAATTCAATTGAAATACATGTTATATGAAATGAAGTATATTAAAAAAAAAAATTCAAATTGAAAAAAAAAAAATTGTATCGTATACTATCATAGAACCTAATACACTACACTATCATAGTATATCGAGCTATAAAATGGATTGAATGTATCAGCACTCAATTTTATTATATTATTTTTCAGCTGAGCCTTCATGAGGACGAACAAAAAGGCTTTTTAAAGTTCAAATAACACTGAGAGTCGTCTCTCACAAGGAGCAAGGCATTCCATACCCTGCACATTTACATATACTATATCTCCAGAGCTGTTGAATGAATGAGGCAATTAATGATGGTATGCATAAAAATTTAAATCACTGCAAAGCATATAAGTAGAATGTATCATAACATTTCAACATCTATGGATTCATCGAACAAAACAAGAAGATACGATGGAATTTTGATGTCTTCCAAGAGTTACAGAAAGGAGGTTTCGACACAGCATGTCATGTATGTCAAGTTGTAAGATTCCCCATATGAAATGTTTATGTCTCAGTTAATATATAGGATATCAGAACATAACATGGCTAACTGCAGCAGCTGCTTTTCTGTTCAATTGGCCGTCCCTTCATTTGGACGGTGCTTGCTTGGTTCCTCAATGAGCTCGGTTGGTTCCCCATCCTGCAATAGATAATAGAAAAAAAATTACATAAAAACCCATCTCAATATTGACAAAAGAATTCAATTATGAAGTTACTGTATATCGATCAGCTACAGTTCTCATGATTGCTGCTCTCCTCAGCCTACTTTCCAACCATCACTATTTTTTAAAATTTTATGAATGATGTATCCTAAATCGTTAAGTTCTAGATGCAAATCCTAATGAAATTAAGATGGGCTTGTGTGACAGAAATGAAACGCAAAACATTTAAATAAATTATGTCCTTGCTTTTAATTATTTTTTATTCCCACCAAAAAATATGTTTTATTCACCAATCCACTGGGGCACACGCTACATCCAGTTCAGTACTGTTTTGATTAGACTAAAAATTACTGTGTGTTCATGATGGAAAGTATAAAAATAGTCAAGCATCCACTCAATACTTCACTCACAGCTACATATACTAAGATTTATAGTATTCTGATTTTCCAACATATATTATGACTAGTCAATTAAAGTCAACTAAATTCACATATTCAACGAACCAAGATATGTCAAAGTATAAATTATTTCGAAAAGGTGTCAAATTTGTGAGATTATCAAAGTTGAATCATGAAACATATAAGTTTTCCAACATGCCCACCTTTTTATGGATGGAAATACCACCCATACCAAACCAACTCCCTTACCAGTTTACTTGGCTATTAATGACAGATAGATATTACAAATTAGTGACAGTAGAACATCAGGGAATTTACTCTTTTTTTTCGGTCTGTCTTTGGGACTTTTACACTCTTCAATGAGTCAAATAAAGTGCGAGAAAATGTATATGAACTCATTGGATAGGATGTGAGGTCAGAATATGCATATCCACTCCATTAGGCCCACCAAATAGAACCCCAATTTCCTCATACATCTTTGGATGGAAAAAAAAATTATATGCAATTCAAGAAAATGTCATGCGGTGTAATTCGCTACATTTAATGGCACTCAATTGTCAGAGTGCCCAAGCACACCCATTACATGTTGTACTACATGCCACTAGGAGAGCAATCAGCATACAATGTAAGCTAATAGGAACAACCACTAGTGGTAAATCAGCAATTGTTGCAATTCAAAGCATAGGACTCAAAGAAATATGCCATGAATTTGAGGCAATTAAACTCCAAAACTATACTAGAGAGCATAAGAGGACTGAAATGAGAAATCAAAAGTTGTATTTGTCATCTACCTTTTTTTGATCTCCCCAGCCATTGTCAGAAAGGCCTGTTCCACATTTATTGCATCTTTGGCACTTGTCTCAAGAAAAGGAATTCCAAGCTCATCTGCAAATGCCTGCAGTTCATCAAATTCACTGCCTTTATCAGATCAGATGTGCATATCATCCATCAATTATTGTTATAAAAGCAGCTTCTCACTATCCACAAAAGTATGCAATTAAACTAACCAATTCATAATATGTGAGTTCTCAAAATACAATAGGATTTATATTAGTATTTAGTAGAAAACAATCTGAGATCATAAAAATAATTGGTAAGGATTATAGTTACCTTTGCTTTCTCTGTGTCCACTACCTTGTTCTCAACCAAATCACACTTATTTCCAACAAGCAGTTTGCATACACTGTCATTTGCATATCTATCAATCTCACTCAGCCATTGCTTGACATTGTTGAAGCTCTCCATTTCAGTAACGTCATAAACAATCTGTAACAACCAGTTAAATGGGTACTAACTTATTAGCATCTTGCATCCAGGATATTATTTAAATGATCACCTTAGATTAAAAAAAGGACAATAAGTCCTTGTTAAAATTATGGAAAATGGTCATGTCAACATCAAAAGAGTGGCATGTCTATGATATATGGCAGGTAAGTGAAAAAAATATAGTTCATCAGTATGTTGATAATTGTTAAGGAATCTGAGTCAATAAAATGGTCAAATAGTTAGCAATTAATTAACTGCTAAACATCAATTTAGTCAAGAAGATTTTCTCACAATGATGCCATGTGCCCCTCGATAATAACTGCTGGTTATGGTCCTGAATCGCTCCTGTCCTGCAGTATCCCACTACACAAACAAGACACTTGTCAAAATAAATGTTGCAGAAGGAAAAAAAAAATTAAAATGAATAAGCCTGGATAAAAAATCATATAACAGCAACGTCTACATCAGAATGTAGGTTCCTTTTATATTTCTAAAAGAATGACATTTAAAACTACTTACAATCTGCAACTTGATTGTCTTCCCATCAAGCTCCACGGTTCTAATTTTCTAAAAAGGGGGAAATCACAGTGATAAAAAATTGTAAAGATAAATTCCACAAATTACCCTGAATCAGAGATCACAAACTTACAAAATCGACACCAATCGTGCTGATATAACTGTCCACATAGGAATCATCCTGAAAATGAGTTTCAGGCCACCATTAGCAACATTGAAAAATTATATTCAGCATAAAACTAAACCATAGATATTCATATTCCCTTGTAAGGGAATGAAAACTAACCCACACAGCCAAACTTAAAAAAAATTTATGCAATTATGCCACAGCTAATGCAGTGTGTGTGACTTTAACACCCGATAAGTGTATAGTGTGATGAACAATCATCCTACAAACCTTCATAAATATATATCAAAAGAACACATTGAAACTGAGGCTCAAGATTCCATTTAAGTAACCATGACATTTTTTTTTATAGAAAAAATAACCACAGGACCCCTCGGCCATCGGTAAAGAGGGAGTATCTCTACCAACCTATCAAGAGATGATTCGGTTATATATGTCGTGGTCAAAATAACCACGATTTATTGATATATTGATGATGAAACCAAACTCATCACTTACCATTTGCAAGCATTTACTTCGAGCAGATGAACCCCATGAATTCTAGATATATTTTAGATACAACATCATGAGTGTCCATGCCATTCACTGGCCTAAAAATTTAAAAAAAAAACACACAAGTAAAAAGTACAGACAAAAAAACAAATAGACCCAATTCACAAAACATTTCCAGAACAAACCAATACGGAAAGAATGACACCATAAACCACAACAAATACACAGAAATAGCAAAAACCCACATGAAATCATTCAAATAGGAATCTTGGGGACCAATAAAATGAACCCAAAAACAAATCTTCACACGCAAACCCAGTATTTGGAAAATCCATCACAAAGAACAGATTTTGATTGGTACCCACAGCGAATCTCAAGAGAAGGCACGATTTCCCGACGGAGGAGTCCCCGATTAGCAAAAGCTTGAAGAGATAATCGCTGCAGAGATCCAAAAACATGTTGTCAATGCTTAATTCAAAAGGGGGGAGGACCAAGAGAAGGTGATAAGAGGACTTGAAATCACTCACTATTCGTTGCTCATTTTCGATGAAAAGATGATCAGGCGACAGAGAGAATGTAGTGAAACTAATAATAAAAATGGAGGTTTTGATTTGGTTCTCTTCTTCTTTTTGTGGGAGATGTTGAGGTTTTCGAAAAAGGTGCTTTCCTTTTTCTTTCGTCACAAGTTCACAGTGTGCCGTCCAATGTATGAGAGAGAAAAGAGTGCTGATACACGCCCGTTTTGCAGCCCGTACGAAAGTAGTCTATCACATGTAAATGGCACTATATATATAGTACATTTTTATTTATTTTTTTATTGTAAAAAAAAATATATGTTAATGTATCTCAATATATACCTTATTTCATATAATAATATGTATTTTAAATAAAAAAATATAATGAACTGCAATTGAGGCTATAATGAAGACTACGTTTATCTTTTTTCAAGACAAAAAAGTCATCTTCCCTTCTCTCTCTCTTTTTAAATGATAACAATACCCAAAAGACAGATTCAATTGAACCCAAGGTCAATGACAACAAAGCAAAGGTTATGTGCATTTCCTTTTCACATAAATATAAAATTTATCAAGCGAAAAAAAAAAACAAGGCATACAACACTCCACGCAAGGGGTTTGTGATGCAGCACAATCATGGACCATTTGATCAATATTGAGGACCATCAAATGGATGATTATTGATGATTTACACTTTTAGTATTTTAGTTTATTTATTAGATTTCTCATATTTTTTCTGGATAATTAGGATTATTAATATTCATATATCATTCATATATGATTTTTTTATTTTTTAGTTAAGATTTGAATTGAATTCAAATTTACTTAGCTAGGATTAGGACAAATAAATTTGTAACTTGAGAGACTTGTTGAGATCCTAGTTTGTTAAGGATTATCTGCTCTATAAACAAGCTTATAATCATATGATTAATTAAGATTTGGTTAATACAATTCATTTTTGTTATTCGTGGTGAATATTAATTACGTAGAGTTCCATCATCTGGTATTTCTTGGAGAAATCAGCAGATTGTTGAAGTTCAATGTCTTGACATTCTTTGTAAAGAATCAATAATGTCATTAAAGCTTGTAGATCTCGCATCCTTATAGGTTGATCGAGTCAACAGAAGAGCGTAATCTTACGCTGCATCAGTTTGACTAGGGATCGAACCCCGTCAGCCACTTATAGCATGTGCTCTTCAACCACCTCGCTAGCTGGTTCATGCCCTTGTTTTTATTTGACTACCGACCAATTATTAGTGTTAATTTGATAATTTTAGTCCAAGTGAAGAAAATTTTATTTGTGATATAAAAAAGGAAAAAATTCACGTAAACCAGTAAATTATATGAAATCCATATAACTCATTGACTTTTTCTGAAGTGAATACAACCCAATGAAAACACATATGCAAATCTAAATAGCCCCCTAAGTTAAAAACTTTCGTTGACAAATTAGAATTGTTATGTGAATATTATGTCTGCGTTATTAAAAATATAGCATATCAAATCCCTTACAATGTGTTAAAAATGCAAAAATCATTTGTAAATGATGTTTTCTCCATTCGGATAGAGTTTTATAATATATCCGCGGGGTAAAATAGTCATTTATAAATAAAAAAATTGGATTTTTAACAAATTATAGGAGGTTTTTGGTTTTCTATGTTTTTAGTCATGATTAACTAAATAAAATATTGATAGAATGTTTCTCATTTATCGACTGAAGTTTAACTTAAGGGGTTATTTGGATTTATATAGGTATTTTCAATGGATTACATAGATTTTAGATAATTTATAGGGGGTTACTTGGATTTTTTCCTATAAGGTATGATAACATAGTATATACTGCACTATCATAATGTATGGGGTCCTATCATAGTATATGACCCAATTTTTTTTTCATTTTTTCATTATGAAAACAAATACATTGATGTATCTTAGTATATACTTCATTTCATATAACAGCATGCACTTCAAAAGATGAGTGTATGATTTAAAAAAAGGGGGGGGATGGACTGCATTTGGGACTGCAATAGGGGTTGTGTGTATCTTTTTCAATATTAAAATGATATATGTCAAATATGCATGATTGAACACATAAATGGAAGATTTAAAATGTAATTTTTTTTTATATAGTTTTTCAACATATGAAGAATGAGAATGAACATCAAATTACACAATGCAGACTTCTAAAACATGCTGAAAGGCTTGAGGCTAGTGGTTAAAAGGGACAACTCTTTTGGGGGATCAGGTTCAACTCCTGTCAAGAACAGGATTATTAAAAGGGTGTATATCTTATGGAATGTTATCTTATGGAATGTTCTCTTGTGTCGCCTGATCTACTACCATCAGGTTGGGTCTATGTTAGTCTCAAGTTTCGTGTTACTAATAGTGATCTCCCCATTGGATGCAGGGGGCTGACTCTGTAGCCATGTTTAAGTAGAGGATAAGAACATAATATGGTGGAATAAGGGTGATTTAGGTTCAAAAAATATGTTTGTTTACAAGGAATAGATGAATATAACTATGTTATAATACATGGAAATAAGTTGATATCGGTATTCTAAGTCCCCATTGTAATTTTCACTCATTTTATTCTAATAAAAAAAATGATACTCACATATGAAATCATCTGTCATCATATTTTATAAATCAAATGATGCATATGTCAAATTTTATTATGCAAAATGATTGACAAGCCCCATTTCGTAGGCCCCCCTCGCAAGCCCCATGACATGGCATAGTTTGGATTACTCTAAATATCCCTGAAGTGTTTTGTTAATGTTGACTGTAATTAATGGGGCGGTTAGCAAAATGGGATGATAATAAATTACTAGAATCACCCATAATGGTATTGAAATATGTTGTTTCCCATTTTTAAATTTCAACTTTTGAATTGTCTATTCATTTTCGTATGAAATTATTTTTTTTGTTCAGGCTGCGTGAAAAATAGGATTTATTTTTCAATTTTGTATGTTAATTATGGTTTTTTTTATATGAAACGTGGTTCTCAACATGATATATCAGTAGATTAACATTTTGAATGTCAGTTACATATTTATCCCTTTTTGGTCTTTTTTCCACTTATTTTTTATTTGCATCATTGACAAATGTAACTAACTGTTAGAACAACGTAATTGTGAAACAAAACTTCTGTACAAAATATGAACGACTCTTAATATGATCTTTAGTGAAACTATGAGTCTTATTATTCTTTTTTTAGTTTTTTATGTTTGTCTGATTTTTAGTGATTCTAACAGTACATTATTTTTATTTGACAATTTTTTGCATTTCAATGTAGTAAATACAGTGAACTTAGTTACATTTTCTGAGGATGGCAGTTCGCAAAAAGATTTCATTGTTAAAGTTGAGCAGCAATGTAAAGAAGCAATTGCTCCAAGTGTTGGAATGACATTTGATACATAAGAATATGTGCGATTGTTTTATAACAATTTTGCTTGTAGTGAAGGTTTTGGTATTGTAAAAATCCACGGAAAAAAGGATGAAACTGGAGGAGGATATTGAAAAATTCTTAAAGTTGTAACTTGCAGAATGCTGGTGAAGCTGCTGGACATGCTGACTTTTGATTTCTTGTTTATGTCCTTAAGTTTTGTTATATTGACTTCCCCTGTTTATAGAACCTTTCATGGATGTTTTTTAATGTTTTTAATCAGTTACATTTATCCTTTCATGGATGCTTTTTAATGTTTTAATCAGTTACATTTATCATTTATTAGTTACATTTCCTGAAAATTGCTAAACCAAAAACAGTTTTTTACCAATAATCAACCAATGTTTTTGGCTTGACATTTTTCAAGATTACAAAAAGTGATTGAATTTAGAAACAGCTACATACAGTTGAACTTGTCTTGTTTCATCTTTATACATGACAAAATTTTATCAGATGAAGCAGATAAAACACCCTAAAGTCAGTCATTATAGTGCATTGTTAAAACTCTGTGATCCTCTGTTATATATGTTCTGGGCTCGTCGTTGAGGAATTTTTTGATGAGGCGTGATCTTATGAACTTCAACGAACTCCTACTTATGGTAGCTAGTATTTCTTCACGATGAACATGCAATCTCATAATTTGAATGATAACTGTTCCACATTCAATCCTGCATTTTTAAATAAGATACATTACGTTAATGTTATGTTTTGAGTTCTATCTTGTCTGTAACAAGTTTTACCATTAATATACTTACGTAAAATTGGATTGTTGAGGTGAATGATTCACTGATATGATATTGCCCTCCTTAATCCAGTCAAAACACTTCAGGAATTTGGTTCTCTATAAACATTTAAGTTACATTTATATATGATAATCTACATTTCAAAAACATACAAATATTTTGCATAACAACAACAACAACAATCATGTAATGTAATGATTAAAAAAATATAAATCACGAGATACACAATCACAAAACTAAATAAATGTACAATATATAATCACATTGTCAATCAAGTTACATTCAGGATAACATTATCATTAAACAACCCAATACAAAAAAAAATTTCCTAATACCCAATTACATTTACTGAAGAGTTATTCTCAAACTGTTGTATTTCAAATAAAATTACCTTCATTATAGCAGTAACACGAAACAAACTTAAAACAAAATTACTGTAGCGACTCTGAATTTTTTATCTTAATTTAACATGTTTTTATGATATGTTTACTATTCCAAATTCTAATAATTTGGCATGGTTAGATTCATCGTTTCGTTGCTTTTTCAATGCATTACGGATCGTCAATCGGATGCGTATAAGTAAAGTTATGGTCTAAACAGTAACAGGGTGTCAGACAGTGTGTGACGGATCATATAGGCTGGGCAACGACTCTTGATGGAGCCATCTGGTGCCTGGGCGACGGATCATAAAGGAACCGTCGGAAATCCTGGGCGACGACTATTGATGGAGCCGTCTGGTGCCTGGGCGACGGATCATAAAGGAACCGTCGAAAATCCAGGGCGACGGCTCTTGGTGGAGCCATAGTCATGCGACGAGCTCAATAACAGCCGTCGATCTGGGCGGGATTCGATTTCAATTTGGTCCGTTTTTTGAAAGAAACAAGTGCATTAATCGGGATTAATGCGAATCGTTGGTGTCATAATTGTGTCCTCACGTGTATGAGAAGTTTATAAACCTCTGTTTTTCTCTCATTACCTTGAAACCCTAGAAATTTCAAACCCTAAGCCCCCGTTTGAATACAGAATAGGATTTATTCTTGGGTATTTATTTATCCGAGCATATGTGAGTATAAATAAGGATAAAGTGATTTTGTAATTGGTTGTGTTTTGAATTATTCTCATTGGAAATCGTAAGAATAAATGTTTTGTTGTTTGGGTAAAATGTGAATAAAGTATGGATAAAGATTTATAAAAGGTAAAAATGTAATGATAATTGATTTGACAGGTGATTTATAAGAGATGATAACAGTTGATTTAACAGTGGGCCCACTTACTCGTTAGGTGGAATAACCTATGATAAATTTTATTCTAGGGGTTGATTGAAATCCATATACCACTTTATACCAGTTATTCTAGCACACTTTATCTGAGTTTATCCAGGATTTTCAAACGGCATTCAAATTTTATCCGGGGTTATCCGGGGTTTATCCGGCATCCAAACGGGGCTAAAACTCGTATTCCTTCTTCTCTTCGGCATATTTATGAAGAAGCTCGGGAAGGGATCGATCTAAGGATTCTTGTGAGAATTTTTTGTTGTTTATAAGAAGTTTTATCATTTATAAACTTGCTTTAGGAGTTTTTTCGTTTTATAATTTTGTTTTCAAGACTTTCAAAACAAAGAGAAAGGGTTTTTCTTCAATGATCTCGCGTGGTTTCAGTCCTTGTGTTATATCAGTGGTATGACAATAATTTTAAATGTTTTGTAAGCCTTTCATGTAAAAAGGAATCTGTTTTATATATATATATATATATATATATATATATATATATATATGCCGAAGTGATTAGGTGCGGTGTGCGGTCGGTGCGGTGTGCGACGTGGGCCGTCCGATCGCGGGTGCATCGCATCCAACGGTCGACGTGAATCGCACCCGACCGTCCGATGCGATGGACCCGTGATCGCGCACCGCACCGACCGCACACCGCACGTAATCGTAACTATATATATATATATATATATATATATATATATATATATATATATATATATATATATAGGGAAGTGATTACGTGCGGTCGTGCGGTCGGTGCGTCCGCGATCACGGGCCGTCGATCACGGGTCCATCGCATCGGATGGTCGGGTGCGAATCACGTCGACCGTTGGATGCGATGGACCCGCGATCGGACGGCCCGCGATCGCGACTGCACAACCGCACCTAATCATTTCAATATATATATATATATATATATATATATATATATATATATATATATATATATATACGGCCCGCGATCGCGACCGCACGACTGCACGACCGCACCTAATCATTTCAATATATATATATATATATATATATATATATATATATATATATATATATATATATATATATATATATATATAGTCGTGATATTATACGGTCGTGCGGTCGCGATTCACGGGCCGTCGATCACGGGTCCATCGCATTGGCCAGTCGGGTGCGATTCACGTCGACCGTTGGATTCGATGGACCCGCGATCGGACGGCCCGCGATCGCGACCGCATATTATCAGAAATATATATATATATATATATATATATATATATATATATAGAGGGCCGATTACCTGCGGCGAACGGCAGGTGCAGCGTCCATCGTGGGCCGTCGATCACGGGTCCATCGCATCGGACGGTCGGGTGCGATTCACGTCGACCGTTGGATGCGATGGACCCGCGATCGAACGGCCCACGTTGCCGCCGCACCTGCCGCACGCCTCACGTAATCGCCCCCGTGTATATATATATATATATATATATATATATATATATATATATATATATATTCCGATAATATGCGGTCGGCGCGGTCGTGCGAATTCGACGTGCGTCGTCCGATCGCGGGTCCATCTCATCCAACGGTCGACGTGAATCGCACCCGACCGTCCGATGCGATGGACCCGTGATCGACGGCCCGTGAATCGCGACCGCACGATCGTATAATATCACGACTATATATATGTATATATATATATATAGGAAGATGATGGGGTGCGACCATGCGCACTGTGCACCACCCCATCGTGCGCCCGGGCTCGGGACCGTGCGATCGCTGATCTCGCGATCGCACGGTCCACATTTTCTGTTTATTTTTTTAAAAAAAAACCTTGTCGTGGAGGCCATAAAAACCACCTCGGGAAAAACCATGCAAAAAAAAAAAATTAAAACCGGATGAACCGGTTGTGATGGAGACCCCCTGACCCCCCCCCCCCCAATGTCTCTCATCCCTCTCTCTCTCCTCTCATTCTTCTCATCTACTCAGACTAAAACAGAGAGAAAAAAAAAGGGGAACACCACCTGATGCACCACCTGCTGTGCTGCGTCCCCATCTGTTTGGCCACGCCCACCCCTCCCCGTGCTCGTCCACCACCGGCCACCCCCACCCCTCCCCGTGCTCCATGACCACTGGCCACGCCCACCCGATCTGTAATGTAAGTTTTTTTTTTCATTTTACGAATTAGGTTCTGATTATCTAGGTTTGCATATGATTTGAAGTCAAATTTATGGTTTTGTTTTCACATTTATTTTCAAATCTAGGTTTTTATCTGATTTTTTAGATTTAGGGTTTCTTTTAGATTTATTTTCAGATCTAGGGGTTCTTTTTCAGATTTATTTTCAGATTTAGGGTTTTCTTTTCAGATTTATTTTGGGTCTAGGTTTTTATTTGATTTTTTTCAGTCATAGGGTTTTCTTTTCAGATTTATTTTATAATCTAGGTTTTTATCTCATTTTTTTCAGTTATAGGGTTTTTTCTTTCATTTTTTTTTTTGATCTAGAGTGGTTTTTTCAGATTTGTTTTACTTTGTAGATGCTTATTGAGGAAGACATTTGAAGCAAAAAAAAATGATAGATGAAGCCGGTGGTTGACGAGAAGATCGGTAGCAGCACGCCCTGACATTATTTAGAAATAGGTATAAGTGCATACTATACACATTGGATTACTTTTGATGTTACATCTGAAATGAATATGATTTTTTTTTCAAACATAGAACAATTCAATCAGTGTGGCGCACGTCTATGTTTTTTTTCTGGTTTTTTTTTAACCTTTAGATGCTTATTGAGGAAGGCAATTTAAACCCAAAAAAAATTGATAGATTAAGCAATAGATGTATTACCTTTAGATGCATTGTTGGGATGTTTTGTTTCTATGATTAGTGTGACTGATAATCTGAATTGAAGCATGAAAAGCATTGTTTAATGGATTGTTTATGCAAGAAATAGATTGTAAATATTTATTGTTATCTTCCTCCAATTGGATATGATTTCATTTTATCTTCATTATTTTCCGGGACATATTCAAGTGCTTTTTTTTCTTTGTTTCATATTTTTTCAATGATGAAAGACGATTGAAAGACATTCTTCATCATGTTTTGTTGAAAATGTTGTGTGATATAACTAATATATATATCATATATCTATTAATTTTATCATAGAAAATTAGAAAATGAATTTTGTTCACCTATCTATTCTTTTTATGGTATGAAGGGCAATGGGAGATATTTCAGATCAAGTAGGTCGACCCTCAGATAATGGACAGGTACATGTAATTTTTACTCATGTAAATTTGTGCAATCTCTAATGTTGTCCCAAAACCCTATTCTAGACTTATTTACACCTTAATACCCCATGTGTCATGCATAAGATAAGAGTTCAAAGAACAATTGTCTTTTTTTTCCACAATGACTCACTTGGAGATCATTGAAATTCGAAATTGGTCAAAAATTAAGTGGAAACTCACAAACGTATCATAGGCATTTAGTGTGGAAAAGATCATAGCTGGTACTAGGTGAACTTGAAGACAAAATTCCTGAGGAGAGATTACTTCTAAGTTTATGTCGTAGGATGGCCTACCAACATTCAAAGACCACCACACACACCCTCACCCACTGCATCTCAATCATGTATAACTCCCTTTTTACATGATGAAGGACCTTAATTTCCCCTTGATCTTTTGTTACATATTATATGCCTCTGATGAGGCCAGTGACTAGGTGGTGTAGATTGTAAATGTTTATGTTTTTACAAATTCTCAGATTCATTCAGAAATAGTTTGAATGAGCAGTTTGTATTTTTATAGAGGAGTGTTTGTGGATAAAAACTCTGTCTACTGCTGTTGATAGTCAGTATAGAGGCCTGTTTGTGCCTTCCTTTTGAGAACATTCTTGTATTTTATAGAGGCCTGTATGTGTTACATGATTTTGATGACTTTATTTGTTGCAAAATTTGAATGCATTTTTAGTTTGAACTCTTCAGGTACTTAATGATTTTCCCTGTTGCCTAGGTTCTCCTTGTGTTTTTTTTTTTTTTACTTTACTTTCTTGTAGTTAAGGTATTTCCTTGTTATTGATGCCTTGATTCCTTCCAATGGAAGCATTTCAAATTGATTCACAAGAAAGCTCGAGGTTATGAATTTTATAGACAAGGTGTGCCCAATCTTTCGGGGACAATTATGTGCATTTTTGGACATCTACAATAATTTCAGAAATTGAACCCAATACATGAATATGACTCTCCACAACTGCAAAAGCCAAAGACCTCTACTTTACTAAAGGAACTCTCTAAAATAAATAAATAAAAGTCAACCAAGACAAACTCAATTTAATGAGTGATATCTTTAGGACTCATATGAATCAATTATTGAAGCACAATACGTGTAAACCCACAGCCAAATGGGGAAAACAACGCAAGCACGGTGTATAAACTGCACTGCATATTCAATTTCCCCTAACAAACCTTTTCTATCAGATAATTGAGAACTCTTAAATTACCATGCCAAATAAAAATACCAATAAACCGAGAGAGAACAAAGTTGAAGAGAAGAAAGAAAGAAGGAATGTTTATTAAGTAAAAAACAACCAAGACAAATACTCCAATTACTAATTATCATTGTTTTGGGTTCCTCACTCACAATCCAACCATTACAGCAACAACCAAAATATCCAACCTGTTCAACAACAACCAATTGAACCATTAAAACAACATTTCAACATGTCTAAAGACAAAACATTTCACATTGATTTGAAGACAACAAGATGCTACATGAATAATAAGTTGTTCTCAATAAGGTTGTACACAAGTTCAAAGTTCTTGTTTTCCAGTGATCACATGTGTGCTCATATTTCCACGATAGGTAACAACGCCTCCAAGCTGATCAACTATCTACACAATCCACAGAGAAAATCATCATGAGCTTAATCATTTAATCAACCAAATCAGCTGGTAGTAGTTATATCACGTTGAGAAGAATATACAGATGAATCACATGTATTGTTACCCTTTCACTTACATTGAACTTTACAGAGGAAGAAAAATCTCTATTAATAGACAGCAAGATTCCAATTCAACCAAATCTGCCAGCTCATATTAATAAAGAAGACTAGGAGGGACTGATAATCCATTAAACATTTTAACTGAAATATAAAGACCAAATGTGAGTCAAATGCTCAACAAACCTGAATCATGAGTAAAAAAAATGCACATTCCATAAAAATAATCATACAAAAATCCCTGATGTTTATTACTATGCACATGTACAAAATATACTTCATTCAAATATCAGATATTCAAACATTCATTCATTCAAATATCAGATTATTAGTAGAATGAGAATAGTAACATTTTCATTGCAAACAAAAAAGAAACATTTATTATGTAACATACATATGAACATGCAAGCATGATCCGAGGAAGTCAATCCACAAATTCTTGTTCCCATAATGCCATATCAATGACTTATTCATTCTCTGTCACATGAGTAATAGACAGTTTCTTCATATATGCTTTTAGATTGTCTAAAAACAATTAAAAATCTAAGTACAATCTTCTTCTAATAATGATATCACTAATTTTAATGAATAAAACATTATATAAAACTCTCAGTAGATCACATGAATACATGGATGATGACAACTGTCTATTGCTATTGTTTAAATCAAGTGCTCTGCTAAACTGGATGTCTATAATCAAATGAGGGTCCTAGGTGAACTAACACAACAAAACAAAAATGAAAAAAAAAAGAGAGCCTGAACACAAAGAATCAATCATCTCTTGATTCATTGTTTTTACACTGATACCATCACATGCCACACCTCCTACCAAGATCATGAAGCACCCTCCGCAAGCAGAACCACCTCTGCCAGAGGCATGGACAGTGAGGTCGGCAACAGAGAACTCAGACAAACAAGCCAAGTTGGATGCAAGTGAAGCCACCATCGACGCACTTCAGGTGGAAGAGGTGCCCACAATCCAGGAACACCCTCAGCATGTCTGAGTCCTAGATCTGAAAAGAATATGAAAAATAATAAGCATCTCTTCAACACAAATCAAGAAAGGTTTCAAAATAAATTTGAAAAGCATCTCTTCAACACTAATCAACAAACCCTATAACTGAAAAAAATGAGATAAAAACCTAGATTTCAAAATAAATCTGAAAAGAAAACCCTATGACTGAAAAAAATCAAATAAAAACCTAGACCCAAAATAAATCTGAAAAGAAAACCCTAAATCTGAAAATAAATCTGAAAAAGAACCCCTAGATCTGAAAATAAATCTAAAAGAAACCCTAAATCTAAAAAATCAGATAAAAACCTAGATTTGAAAATAAATGTGAAAACAAAACCCTAAATTTGAAAACAAATCATATACAAACCTAGATAATCAGAACCTAATTCGAAAAATGAAAAAAAAACTTACATTACAGATCGGGTGGGCGTGGCCAGTGGTCATGGAGCACAGGGAGGGGTGGGGGTGGCCGGTGGTGGACGAGCACGGGGAGGGGTGGGCGTGGCCAAACAGATGGGGACGCAGCGCAGCAGGTGGTGCATCAGGTGGTGTTCCCCTTTTTTTTCTCTCTGTTTTAGTCTGAGTAGATGAGAAGAATGAGAGGAGAGAGAGGGGGATGAGAGACATTGGGGGGGTCAGGGGGTCTCCATCACAACCGGTTCATCCGGTTTTAATTTTTTTTTTTTGCATGGTTTTTCCCGAGGTGGTTTTTATGGCCTCCACGACGAGGTTTTTTTTTAAAAAAAAAACAGAAAACGTGGACCGTGCGATCGCGAGATCAGCGATCGCACGGTCCCGAGCCCGGGCGCACGATGGGGTGCACCGTGCGCATGGTCGCACCCCATCATCTCCCTATATATATATATATATATATATATATATATATATATATATATATATAGTGAAATGATTAGGTGTGGCAAACGGCGGGTGCGGTCGCGACGTGGACCGTCCGATTACGGGTCTATCGCATCCGACGGTCGATGTGATCGGATTGATGGACCCGTGAACGATGGCCCATGATCGCTGCCGCACCTGCCGTTCGCCGCGGTGCGCGATCTAATCCATCGTCGGACGGTATATATATATATATATATATATATATATATATATATATATATATATATATATATATATATATATATATATGAGCGCGATGAGGTGCGGCGGCTGCACGGTGCGGCAGCCGTCCGATCGCGGGTCCATCGCATCCAACGGTCAACGTGAATTGCACCCGACCGTCCGATGCGATGGACCCGTGATCGACGCCGCACCGTGCGGCCGCCGCACCGCATCGTCTCCATATATATATATATATATATATATATATATATATATATATATATATATAGGGACGTGATTACGTCCATCGCGGCGAACGGCAGGTGCGGCAGCGATCACGGGTCCGGTCGGTGCGGTGCGCGATCGCATCGGACGCATCCAACGTCGGGGGCGATTCATCTCGACCGTTGGATGCGATGGACCCGCAATCGAACGGCCCACGTCGCGGCCGCACCTGCCGTTCGCCGCACGCAATCATTTTCATATATATATATATATATATATATATATATATATATATAGGAAGTGATTACATGCGGACGTGCGGTCGGTGCGCACGCGATCACGGGTCGTCGATCACGGGTCCATCGCATCGGACGGTTTCACTATATATATATGTGTGTGTGTGTGTGTGTGTGTGTGTGTGGATCTATTTGTTTTAAGAATGATCACATTTTTATCCTTTAAGCCCTGTTCTAAACTTTATATGCTTAGATCCAAGTCAATGATGTATTTTCTTGATTTTTAAGGATTTGAACGTTCATCCATGTTTGTATTTGTAGCTATGATAGACCTATAGTTTTTGAAGATGCCTCAATGGGTTTTGATTCGGTTTCCATCGGATTTCCGTACATATGATTCGATTTAGATGTCGATCTTTTATGTTTAACAAACATTTTAAAAACGATTCATATTTTGTTTTCGATGATAAAAGATTTAAAGATTTTTACAAAAAATAGATTAAGGTTTTGTGTTTCTGCCTCGGGACAGCCCATGTAGGAGCCGTCGGGCATGTTCGGGACGGCTCGCAGAGGAGTTGTCGGTTTGCTAAGAAGCAGCCCCAGTAGGAGCCATCGGGTTTGTTCGGATAGTCCATATGGGATCCGTCGGGTTGGTCAGTGACGGTCCCTGTGGGAGCCATTGGTTTCTGTGTGTACGGATACATCGAGTTTCATACGGTTTGTACACGTTGTAATCGATCCGTATCATTTCTTGTCAAATTAGATTTACTGTAAGGCTTGGATTTGGTTTACAAATCGTTGGACCGAATTAAAGGTGAGTGGGTCTAGTCTCTATGTAGATTTTGAAACAATTTATATTCGTATATATCATGACCGCATCATGTCTATTTTATAAATACAATTGTTATCTTGATTATGGAATTACATGAGCATGACACATGATTTTAAGGTATTATTTTACGTATAACCTATATTGGAGACTATGTTGCATGCAAATTACTGTTTGATAAATTGATCTTGCATGCATATTATATGTCTGTGTGACACCTGTCTGCGTGACCCAGTCCAATGGAACATTGTATGCGTGACGACCGGTCTGCGTGATCAAGCTCTAGATGGAGTACCTTTTGGCTGCGTGCCATATGGGCATGCTTGTCCGTTGCATCATACGCATCATGTAGTTAGTATGAGATTTGTGATTATTCCTCTAATGAAATGCATTATGTTTTATCGTTACATTGTGAAAAATTATATGTATATGTTATATTCCGCTATTTCATATTTCTTTGGGATTTTTATAATATTTTATTGTTATTATTATGGCTATTATTATTGGAACGTTATAGGTCCATTCACTGAACGTGTGGTAGTTCACTCATCTTTTCCTCAACTTTTCAGAGTAGCTGTTGGTGATCGTCGCACGTGGTGAGGCATCGGTGTCTTAGTTCGCGTTTATTTTCGTTGCATCGTATGTGTTGAATAAGCCTTTTCTTGACATGTAGTGGACGTCCTTAGCCTTATCAGTAAAACTAGAGGAGTTATTATAAGTATTTAAATAAAGAACTTGTGTGGGTTCATTCAAACTTAAGAATGAATTATTGAGATCCTGTGGTTGGTTTATGTTTTAAATGCTTAAAAGTTTTATGAGTTTATGTTACTCATTATTTTCAAGAACGTAGAATGTGTTGTTGTAGTAACGCACCGTATCACATGTTGTAATAGAGGATAATGGGTACAGAGGCATTACAATTACATTCAGCAATACATAGTAATAGTTAGTTACATTTACTCATCATTTTATATACACCGGTAAAAACTGCAATACATTATAATAGTTCGTTACATTTACTGATAATTTTATATACACCAGTAAAAACTTAAAGTCAGTTACATTTACGACAAGGTCACATTGCGCACAGTAATACTATTAAACATAATAAAAATACACGATAACTAAAATCTGATTACGGTTATCTGATTTGTCAGCTACATTTTAATAACAAACACAAAATGAATTTAATCATACATTTCAATTTTATGGAAAACAAATCAGTTACTTTTTTTTAATATTCGCAAAAAAAAAACCCTAGGAAAAAAAACAAATCGATGTAACCATAAGATTTCAAATACAACACAGACATATTGTGAAATAGCAAAAAAGGGTTGCATACCCATTTTTTTGCTGTAGTTGAAGATCTTCGGAAGAACTCCTTCGTTTCAAATCGATTCTTCAATGATATATTAGGTTTTCTTCGATGTTTTTGACAAAAGGGGGTTTTATTTTCACTGATTTTCAATTCAAATTTGATTTTCAAAAACCAAAAAAAACCTTTCAAGTGGTTTGAATAGGAGAAAGGGATGGTCTTGAGTGGGAAAAAAACAGAAAAATAGGGAAAACATGGAAACCAGGAGTGAGTTTTAATTAAAGTATTTTTGTATTTAGCTTTTTTGCCCTTTTGTAAAAAACTACACCATCAATTAAATTGTGACACGTCAAGGAGCCTGTGGGAGGGGTCTATTTGCTGAGGCCTGTATAGCAAAGCTATTTTATTATTCATGCTCAACACAAACAACAAAAATTTCATTATTACTTTCCCAACAAAAATAATTAAAAATACAACCACAAAACAATGTTTTATTCTTTATTTGTAATTGAAAAATTATCTATTCAAAATAATTTACTTCGCTATTCAAATAGATGCGCGGACGTGCACTACATTGAAGTCATTTGTATCTAGGGCTAATAAATGAATCAAGCCGCTCATGCTCGACTCGGTTTAAGCTCGTTCAATTAAACAAATGAGCAAGCTTGAACAATTTTTAAAGCTCGGTTAGGCTCAGGATCTGAATCGAGCTTCATTTTGTGTTCAAACTCAACTCGTTTGTATTATGAAAAACTTAGTTGAAACTTGACTCAACTCCTTTGTAAAATCAAAACATTAAATCAATACAAAATTATGCTCGTTTAAGTTGATGAACTTGACTCATTTAGTCTAAATTTTATTTTCAACTCCTAAAAACCCTAAAATGAAGAAAATGTTTGGCTCGTTGAAACTCGTGAGCTCGACTCAACTCATTTATAAACAAGTCGAGCTTAAACATGTCAAAGCTCAGCTCGTTCGGCTCATTTACCACCCCTGGTTATATCAATGAAAAATAGAAGTGAATAACATACATGATTGGTCTAAGGTCGTCCCCTAATACCATACTTAGCTTGAGAGTCTGAAATATATATTTTTTTTCAATAAAAAAAAATTACATTTTTGTGTTTATACAATTTATTGAAATATATATTTCATACTTTATAAAAATATATACATCTAATGTCTGTACTTAAAAATTAAAATGAACGAGGACTGGATTTAATGCCGAAAAGGGACCATATGTAACAGTATTCTTAAAGAATTGTTCCTTGGTATAAATAAGGGAAAATGATGGAAAATCAAAGACCGGCAATGAAGCCCACTGCACATTTTCAGCATTGGCATTTCAGTTAATGACATGATTAGAAAATACTTTATCACGTTATAAGAAAATTATTCAATGGTTTGCCTCTGTTCAAAGAGCTAGTGAAGGCAGTAATAACAGTCATCAAATTTTCAACAGTTTGCCTTGTTCAGTTAGATTCAGCACTTTCTTTACAGATAGTTAACGAAACTCATTTTGGTTTTAGAATCTCCGTCTCACCATAACCATGTTGTTTCTTCTACAGATGCTGGTATAATATATTCCGATTCAAACAGAGGAAAAGAAACACAAAACAGAGAATAGACTGCATGCATGGATAGAATTCACTTCAGCCAATCCAGGAAGAAAAAGAAAGTTCAAATCTCCCCAATGAAGAGAAGCCAGGAACGCACACGTAACTGATCTCCACAGGTTCTGCAAGAAATACTTAGCGAACACGACGTACCTTATCTTCTTGTCCTAGGCCAAGTGATTTTTGAGCGTTGGCGATGCCTTCAGGATCTGTATCGCAAAAAAATATAATTTGTTGAGGGAAGAATTTTGTAGGGGAAAAAACCCAGTGGAAATGAAATCCTATCAAGTAATTGGATGCAATGATCTGAGCATCATTTCAACCTAGAAATATATCTATACGCCACACATGAAGAGTGAGTATACATGCATCACTCATGTCAAATATCATGTCTGTTAAAGGTGTTCCAAAAAAGCATCAAAAGAAAGACACTTTGATTCACAAAATAGACAAAATCACATCTTTTACAGCATATCCATGCATCATAGCATCTCCTGTCTCTTTGAGACAGTTAATATGGGAAAGGCATTGAATTCTATCGATCTAGCAACAAACCCAACTGTGATTATTTTTTTTAAAATTACTCTGAACAGTGATATAGCATAGATGCTAAACATCTTCTATAGATTATACACACTATCATATGGAAACTCCCAAGGCCTTCATCTAATGTGCATGCTTTCTAGTGTATAAAATACAATGTACTGTTTAGATTGTTATTAAATGTGCCGCATATCATTTGATACAGAGTGTTGCTCCTGATGAAGCCAAACCTATGAATTTCCAATGAATGAAAGAAGTATTCTTTGTAGGCCCAAAAAATAAAAAGATCGGACAATTGTGGAATTGAAGGCAGGAGCTTGGCAACAATCAACACTCTGCATCTAATCAAAATTGTCAGTGAAAAAAAAATTGAGAGCTTGTGCACAGTATACGCACACTTCAGTAGCCAAGTGCCTTTCCTGTATTATTAAATTATTATCTTTTTGCAAGTACTAAAGATTTGCTTCCAGATTGTATTTTTAATTCAAACAGTTAAAAGAGATTGAGTAAGCACACTACATTGTCTATTCAGGACATGCAGTTCTAAATGGGAGAAGTTTGCAATTTATGCATGATTGACAGTCAAAGGGTTTTAACATTTGTTGAGTGGTTGACTGAAAGTGCTTCCTGAGCTGAAATTCACCTTGCAAACATTGTGCATTTGTGTGTCTTAACATGAGTAATCAGGAGGAAATTTCAAATAATGTAAAAGAAAGCATGAACTCTATCACTTAATTGATTTCACCACCACCTTAACTATTCTCGACAAGAAAATATTTTAAATAGTGTAGATAGGAACATGCCAACTTACCAAAGAATTGAGTGAAAATGCGAGTGAAAAAACTCAAATTGCGAGAGACATTATAAGCTATCCCAGGAGGAAGAGGTTTCACAATCGTATCGATGCTAAAAACACGCCTGAGAAACTGTAAAAGAGAAAACATGATATCAATATGTCAACTAAGGATGACAAAGTCACAAAAGTATCAACTGTTAAGAATCTAGCCTCCAAATGAGAGAATGTTAGAAAACTCTACATAGGTTGTACAATATTATTTCTAATGCAAAGATAATAGTGTACTTGGTATTATGAAACCAGTCACAGAACAAAGAGCAGTCCTCAAACACCTAAGGTACTATTATGCATACATAATTGTGCAAAAATTGCAAAGAGAAAACACAAAGTCTTCCCTGAGTATAGGTGGCAGGAGTCATTTTTCATTGTGGCAGTCTGTATCTCAAAAATGATTTTTGTGACAGGGAATGGGATTAAGAAAAAAGAATATGTTCCACACATTTAACAATATTAAGTCACACTAAATAGGGCTTATGGTAGCGACGGGAGTTTGTAGTTTTCTCGTCTACTAAATCTCTCTGTAGTAGCTTCTTATAATCTCTGTTATTTCTCAAATTTGGGCTTTTGTCCCTACCTGAATAGAAGATAAAGGCCTATCGTTCAATTTAAAAAAAAAAAGGTCACACTAAAGTGAAAGAAAGTGGACAAGCAACTTCCATCAAAACAAGTCAAAACCCATCAACTATGTCACAAATTGTTGAATTTCATTTGGCACACATATTGTTTAATATGACATAATTGAAGGGATTCGTTTATTTACTAAATCCTAGCAAACTGGTGCATAGTTAAGGAAACATTTGAATGGATGTGGACATTCTAAGAAAAACAACTGACTACTGACAAATCAACAACAAAATTCTCAAACTTGAGCTGAATTCCAAAAGGTGTGCACGTCTCTAAGTGCAAGCATTTGAGATTAAAAGTAGAGAACAGAAACGATGACTTTTTTTATTGCATAGTCAGTTGCTTTTCACACAGGAAGGAGCATTTAAAGACATTACAGAGGAGACAGAATTGTAGCAACATCATCACATTCTCAGTGGAATGTCATTCATATACGAAAAATAGTTGACATAAGAACTTGTTATGAGAACATTCAAAATCCTTTGTATTTGCTACAGAAGTACACATTGAAGCAGACCAAACACCAAACTGGTATTGGTGTTCAATAATTCTGTGAAAAAAAATTACTGAGAAGACAAAACAGGGATTTAAAAAATACTCAAATAAAGACAGCAAAAAAACATATCTTATGAAGTCCAGAGGAAACTCCTGAAAAAAAAATATCTTCAGGATGGATACATGGCTGCCCAAGAGGGAATTTCGGCAGTGCATAGGGAGGGTAGGCAAGGGGTGCTGATGAAGCTTGATTTCGCTAAGGCATACGATGATGTTTATTGGAATTTTTTGTTCCACCTATTAAGTTGTCATGGCTTCGAGCCAAATTAGATCCGAATGGTCAAGTCTTGCATCTCAACGGCAAAGGCATCCATGCTTGTCAATGGACGGCCATATGGCTACTTCCATATTCATAGGGGTCTCCATCAAGGTGCCTCTTTCCCCACTTCTCTTTGTTATAGTGACGAATGCTTTTAGTAGGATGATGAAGATGGCATTGAAGGGGGTTGGGTGAAGGGGTTCCAATGCCGTTTAGCGGGTGCCACTATTTCCCATGTACAATATGCAGATGACACCCTTGTTCTGAGCGTGGCGGAGGAGAATGCAGTGAGGGGTGAAGTTCGTCTGCAAATGTTTTGAATTGGTTTCGGGGTTAAAAATCAATTTCTGGAAGAGCGCCGTTTTGGATATCAATGCGGAGCAGTTTCTTTATCCAGGCTCGTGAAAATTCTCTCTTGTGAGATTCGGCCCTTTCCACACAGGCATACGGGGGTACCTCTTCATTTAGGATGCCTACACAAGTTTGATTGGGATCCCCTTGTGAGGTTCGAACGGCGTCTAGATGGGTAGAGAAACCGATATCTCAGCACGGGCGGACAGGTGGTAGGCTCACATTGCTTCAAGCAGCCTCCCAATTTTTTTCTTGTCAATTTTCAGGGCTCCGAAAGAGAAACCGATATCTAGCAAAATTAGAAGTGATTAGGAGGCGGTTTTATTGGTGTGGTGCAAAGGAGACCCGTTGCAAGGTCCATCGGGTCCATTGGGGGCATAGTATGCTCGAGCAAGAAGCAAGAGGAGCGGGAGTTTTAGATTTGGCTGATATGAACAACGTTCTCTAGCAAAAATGGCTTTAGAGGTGGCTGAAATACCCGGGATTGCTATGGTGTGGGGTGATCAGGAAATGCTATGGCTCCCAGGGGGCCTTTTGCAAATTATTTTCCACGGGGAAACGGTAGAGTCTCGCGGGTGTGGTGGGAAATCATGATGGGCCAGGAGAATTTCGGCAGGGCGGTGTGTTGGGAGGTCAGTTCCGGCACCTCGGTGAGCTTCTGGGAAGATGTATGGATTGGGGATTCATCATTAAGGGAGAGGTTCCCGCGGGTCTTTCAAATTTCCAAGGAACCGAGGGGGGAAGAGTAGAGGAGGGCAGGGATATTAGGAGGTTCAAGTGGGTAGAAACCTCAATGACTCGGAGGTGGATGGGTACCTTTCTCTCTTTTTGCTTCACATGGTGGCACCGTGGCAGTCACTCCAGGGAGGGCTGATTGCCCGGTCTAGGCTCTGGTGCACTCGGACAGATTCACGGTGAAGTCTTGCTACGAGGGGGTGAGAAGGGCGAGGCCACTGACTCAGGTGACAGCGCCAAAGCACAGGAAATTTGGGGTTGCAAGGTTCCTCTGAAAGTTAAAGTTTTCAAGTGGATGGTCTACTTGAGTAAGATCATCACAAAGTTTTACATTGCACGGTGGTCTCCGGGTTTGGACACGATGTGTGCATTGTGCCGGCTGGAGGAGGAGACGGTGAACCATCTTTTCGTGGGGTGTCCCATGGTTTGGCAGGTGTGGGGTTGGCTGCAGCTAGCTTCAGGGATTCAAGATAGTTTTGCGGATATGGAAGGCATGTGGGAGGCTGGAAGGCGCTTACGAACTGCGGGGGACTGCTAGTTGCAAGCGAAGATCTCCCAATCATATATTCCAGCGTTGTTGTGGGCGATGTGGTTGACAAGAAACTCATGTGTGTTCCACGGGAAAACCCCATATGCTGAAAACACTTGGGAGTTGGTTATTAGGTTTATTCGGGAGTGGGGTAAATTTTGTGGGGGGGCAAGCTCGGTGCGGGTGATGGTGGGAAGCATTGTGGTCTCTTATGAGGCGTCCCATGTAGGGCGGGGTATGGGGAGGCAGTCAGTCCATGGGTAGAAGTCTCCTCAAACTCCTGTAGAAAAACCATTTTTCTCTAATGCCTATATAAATGTGTTTGTATGATATCTTCTACAGATTTTTCAATCGATGAATGTAGTGTTGTTGTCATTGGCTTTCTTGGACTCCACTTTTAATTGTCTCCCCCCCCCCCCCCCCCCCCCCACCTACCCACACACACACACAGACCCATCAAAACCACACAACAACAAACTTTCACATAGAACCAAAACAACTATAAAAAAAATCGAATTTTGGAACAAACCCATAAAATAAAAACCATATATTTGAATTGCGTTTCAACCAAATCGAAGTTGCATGAACCTATCAAGTAAAAATTAATAAAAAAAAATGTGCAGCCAGTTTCAATCAAAACCAATTGGCACAAACCCACCACGGCACCACGCAAAATTGAAACTTCGTAACAAATTTCAATAAAAAACGAAAATTCGAATGGGGTTCCTATCAAAAACGAATTTCGGCACAAACCCATCAAGTAAAAATCGAAAATCCAAAGTGGGTTACGATCAAAACCAACTTTTTACACAAACCCAAAAATTCGAAGTGGGTCACATAGAGAATAACCTGGGCATTCCTCTGGAAGCTGTAACGAAGCTCCGGATCGATTTCGATCTCATTATCCTCATCGGAGTCGGTACGATTGGTGGACTTCTTGCGGGGGAGGTACATGGTGGGGGTCGAACCAGGCTCCCTGGTCGCCCTGAGCTTGGCGTCGTCGAACTTCCCGGGCTTCTTCTCCTCGCCCCTCCATGGCGCCGACGACAAGAGCTCCTTCTTCATTTTTTTTATTTTCTTTTATTTTTTCAGACGGTGGGAGAGAGTGGATAAGAGTGTCGAGGTTTCAGAGACCATACGCAAGAAACGAAGGGGTGCGCCACTAACCATCTTCGTTTATACTGAACTTTAGAAGCCCCACGTATTTATAAATTTCTTTGCAAATCATACTTAAATATTTTTCTAAAATTCATATAATTATTGTATAAGATGAATATCATCATATAAAATCTATCTTTTTTTTTTGAAAATTGACATTTTGATAATTTGACCTTCTTTATGAAAAGGGGAGCTAGTAGACTTTTTTAAAGCTAAGTTCACAATCTAAATGGATCTTATTTATGAATTTATCACAAGGGTGCATATACCCCCACCATATTTTTAATTGATCCCACAACCTAAAAATAAAAAAATTAAAAGTTTGTATATGTCTTTAAAATGACTAAACCCACCAACACCCTCTTCATCTCCTCACTCGTCTGATGCTCCTCTTCCGCTCGATCTCTTCAATGAAGCTCACGACTGTTCACGCTCTTCCTCCACCCGTCGAGCACTCCCCTTATTGGACGCAAATCAAAAGCTCGCCGATCACATGGATCGTCTCCGCTACGATCGCCCGCTGTTGCTCCCGATCAACTTCATCAATCGAACAGTGATCAACCTCTACCTTCTCTTCTTCACCTTCGCATTCTTTTACTTTTCCAACCCCTCTTTAGTGATGTTTCTGAAACCAGGCCCCGCATGAGCGAAACCATTCAAGTCTTTCGAATTCTTTCTTTGTCTTCGTTGTCCCGATCGAACACATCATTCAAAAGGCCTTCAATGTCTCTGTCCAACACAAAATCCGACCCAAGCCTCCGATAAAACCTGGGCAAGTCGGGATTTTCATCCTGCATGAATACCCCACAACCGAAACACATGAGGCGGGCATCATCGCTGTCTCTGCCTTCGCTAAAGATGATTTTCATGGTTCTCTATATTTTCAACAAAACTAGGCTCGCTTTGTCGGAGCAAGAAAGAGGGGGTTTTGAAACTTAGGCAGTGGGTTTAGTTTGGATGTGGGATCAGCAAAATTTGAGGTGGGATTAGACGCACCTTTATCGCAATCTATATAAGGGGCGTGCTTGTATATTCAAGGGGTTCACATAAAGGCACCCAAAATGAAAATATCTTAAACAGGTCGTGTAGGTATGTAGTTCATGAAGTTGCATCTTTATGAGTATGACCCTCCAATTTACATGTTCCTCCTATTTAAATGAATTATTTGCACACCCCAACTTGTGGAACAAACTTCTTCTTGCAACCTCTTCCTCGTTAGTATGCCACTCCTCCTCATCGGTCCGTTACTCCTTTCCATCAACTGACAGCCGCTCTTTTCTGTCATGCATGCACCGACAAAAAAATGAGTTTAAAATGTTGACATGTGAAAGACTGCGGATGAATTTGGGTATCAAGATGATTTTTTTCATAAAGAATATGGGGACATGCAAATTTAGGTGTATGTAAATTAAACAAATTTAAATGAATTTGTGTGCAAACATATTCAAGAGATGCAAATAGGGCACCATTAATCCATGAATGTGATTTTTGGAGTTTAATATTTTGAATTTCTTTAAAAATATATATATTTTATCTAATAAAAAAAAATAAGTACACACTTGAGTGGATATGGTATATAATCAATACTTTAGCCCCCGTTTGGATAGAAAACTAAGTTATTATAAGGTTTATGACTATTCTAATATAAATAAAGATAAATGATTTTTTGTTTGGTTGTGTTTAAATAATTCTCGTTGAGAAACGTAATAATAAAATTTTTGTTGTTTGAATAAAATGTATATAAATATTTATAAAATGTGAAAAAAATGATAATAATTCATTTATAAGAGGTAAGATCAATTGATTTGATAGTGTGCTCACATATTCTTTTGTTTGAATAAATTAAAATAACTTAATTGCAGAGGTTAGCTGGTATCTATATACCAGTTAATTTGGACATACAGATTCTTATTTATTTCAGCATTCCAAACACCCATTTAAGGTATTCTGACTAACTCTTACTTATTCTAGGCCCTATTCTTGAACCAAATGGGGGCTAAATGACTGTGTGTACTAGAGTTATTGAAGAAAATTATAACCAAACCCTACTTTAACCTATAACCTGAGTTAAGATTGCATGGATGACTCCATTTGTACTACAAAAAATTGAAAAAAATACTCTCTAAATATAGGAAAATGTTAGACTCAATTGTTTTTAGCAACTAAAACTCAGACCAAATATGTTTTTATTTTTATTTTAAATAGTAAAAATCATCTAATGAAGTATATGTTTTGATAAAGAGTATATATCTCTCTATTTTGAATTAAATGAATCTATTTTTAGAAAATGTAAGAAAATATTTAACGAGGGATATACAACGTCTAACGAGGTATATGTTTAACTAGATTTCTAACAAAGTATATAAAACTGTATTTTAAACTGAAAAAAAAATTAAGTGTAACAACACATAAATAGCGTTTACCAGTTTTCAACATTTTCCTCAAGTCTAAAAGGCAGGAATTCTTACCGTCAATTTTGTAAATCTCACACGATATGTTTGAATATTTTTTAAAAGTAGTAATAAACTAATTAAATTTTCCGCACTTTTACAAAAAAAGAAAAAGAAAGCTAAAGTGCATAATTAAATAAATCTTTTTTTTGGTAAAAAAGATTATATTCATTTTCTTTACCGAGTAAGTACAACTAGGACTAACATATTACAAGTAATCAAATAAAAAAAGGTAGATACAAAAGGGGCCGTTTGGTTGCACTAATTTTAAAGGCTTATTAGGCTTAAAGCTGAATTTCGGTGTTAAGTTTGTTTGGTTGGAGACTGATTATTATCCTCTTTCAGAGATTTTTAACCCAAAATATTCAGCCATTGGTAGGGCTGGTAAACGAACCAAGCCGCTCGGGCTCGGCTCGGTTTGAGCTCGTTCAGGCTCGTTCGTTTAGATAAATGAGCGAGCTTGAACAAGTTTTAAAGCTCGGTTAGGCTCGGGACCTGGATCGAGCTTCATTTTATGTTCAAATTCGACTCGTTTGTGTTATTAAAACTTAATTGAAACTTGATTAAACTTCTTTATAAAATCAGAATATTAAGTTAATACAAAGTTATGCTCGTTTAAGCTCATGAACTTGGCTTATTTAGGCCAAAATTTTATTTTCAATTCCTAAAAACCCTAAAATGAAGAAGAATGTTAGGCTCGTTGAGGCTCGTGATCTCGGCTCGGCTCGGCTCGGCTCGGCTCGTTTATAAACGAGCCGAGCTTGAACATGTCAAAGCTCGGCTCGTTCGGCTCATTTACCACCCCTAGCCATTGGAATCCCACTTATGCAATCGCAAAACGCATTCAGTCGTTCGGACCGAATGGTTAAAAGACGCGAATACCCCTGCACTTAATCGAAAATTACCGGGGTATTTAAACCCGA
Organism: Acorus calamus; assembly: GCA_030737845.1. Lineage (NCBI taxonomy): Eukaryota > Viridiplantae > Streptophyta > Magnoliopsida > Acorales > Acoraceae > Acorus > Acorus calamus. Next base: position 11,149,386 of record CM060859.1, on the reverse strand, counting down.
CGTCGTGTTAGTGCCCCTCTCTCTCCTCCATTTTCTTCACCGAAAATCCCTCTTTCAAAACCCTAGCCACCACAAATCCCTCTCACCACCACCTCCACAGATGCACGGGTCCTGCCTCCGCGTCGCCTACCAAGGCGTCCCCGACGCATCCTCTGCTAAAAAAATGTCTGTGCAGGAGAGGAGGATCATTGGAAAGGCTTGGTCTCAAGCTGAATCTAGTTATTCAGGGATTATAAATGAAACAAGCCTTACATTACATGCATTCGAGATTCGAGCACGATGTAATTCGAGCGCCTCTTCTTTCAAATTTATGGTTCTTTGGACCTGGATTCCCCCAACTGTGAGTTCACCAACTAACCTATACTGGATGAGATATCTGAAGCTGATGCTTGAGATGATCCACGTATATTGGCTCTGCAGGAAATCAATGTCTCGGCTTTGTTTTCTTGGAGTCCTTTCAGCACAGATTTGTATAGTTAAAGTACTAGGCAGATGTTCATAGCTTGTAATTGATTTGTTGGGTGGAGCTACAAAAAGTCATTTAAAGATGAATTTGATTTTCTTTATATAAATATTCTGGTTGTGTATTTTTTAATTAAAAAGAAAAAATAAGTAAAGTTTCAGTTTTCAACCAAACATTAAATAACATTCAGTACTTATTAAATGGACCAAAATACCCTTCTAATAAGCTCTACTGTTCAATGGTAAACCAAACACATTTATCTCCATAAGTGCTTATAATTTCCGTTGAACCAAACACTTTTCTTCTAAACTGATTAAAACTTATCAGAATTATACAATCTGCACTTATAAATCAGAACTTTAAAATCAATTTTCCGCTAAACCAAACGTCCCCTAAGTATGCACATGTATCCACAACCCAACAGTGCCAATCTTCAAACAGATTGTACCAAAAAATGTTTACCAATGACCAAACTTCAGCATTTCTTCACTCGCAGATACACCGCCCCTTGTGCATCCCCTACCAGAAGCTGCCGAAGTGCTGGCCAGACCTGCTGTTCAGAGATGAAAGTAGATCCCGGGGAGTCTCGATGAGCTGCTAGGTGGTCTGCAACTTGGTTCCCCTCACGGGGGACGTGAGAGACTTTCCAGGCAGCAAAGGAAGGAAGGGGAATTCCATGCGATCTCTCAAGCACCGCCAAGGAAGAATTAAATAAATTGAATGTACACATTATTATGTTTTTCATAATAGAATATATATTAACATGGTAGAATATTTATTGCATTAAGTGATTTCATATTCTGTATTTTGATATCTGAATCTGAACTGTGGGAGTGGTTGACTCTTCATAAACCATTTAAATTGCCTATTTATCATCCCCACCAAAAAAAAATCATAAAAAAGAACGCCCACCAAATCTGGGAATGATTGGATGAAATTTATATGATCTGTCACTCAGGATTGATGCATGTTATGTGCAACTTTGGTCTTCTGAAACTCCAATTTGTTGAGAAACCTCTGCTAACATGTCACATGTATCAAGTCATGCCACATCTTGATAAGAGAGTTATTTAGGCAGGTATCAGGTTGTACATATTCGGTTCAACTGAACTGAAGTTCCAATAGTCAGAAGTCATGATTCACAATTCCAGATTGAGTAATTATCCACATATTTCAGTCTTCAAAAACTAACTGGAAGAAATTCAGCAAATAATCTATCCAAAACTGTCACTAAAAGTAAACCAAATAAGCCTAATTTTCATGCCATTATCTGGTATTAGAAGCTTTAGATACAGAGAGATAATATTCTACTGCATGAGTATAACTTATCTCAAGACAATCACTCCTTACCGTGTGTACAGATATATGTATATACCTTCTTCTGGAATAATATGTTTTCACATTATCGTATCTATGGGGTCCGATTTTTCAGGCTATTTTATCTGGCCATGTGTCCTTACCACATATTCTAATTGCCGAGTCAGATGGCGAAATGTCCAGAGCATAAATATTGAACTTTCCCCAATCCAGAGAGGGAAGATATTGTTTACTGCAAGAGATTGTTTACTGTATTAACTTGAGAATCTGAGAGTTTATATATAGCATGAACCATTTTTTCCGCCAGAAAGACTAAGAAGATAGAAGCTGAACCACTCGACCATGGACCATACCTCCCACACAAAGATTGATCAAGTAGTAGATCATTCAACAGAGGAACTGATCGACACAGATTGAAGACGTGATGCCACATATCCGATATTCAGATTCTGTACCTGTTTGAACAATGTAGGCACTTGCATTTAAAAGATTGCATTTGAGATCTTCCTCGGAGGACTTTAAAAAACTGCCAATGGAACAGGATGCCATCAAACTCTGAGAACCAAAATGTTGTGAAGGTTATCATATCAACATCCATAAGAGGCCCCATAATTCCTCCAGAGACAACCAAATCAACAATAATTGATGGTTGTGTGAGATATAAATGATCTGTCACTCAGGATTGATGCATGTAATGTGCCAACTTTGGTCTTCTGGAACTCCAATTTGTTGAGAAACCTTTGCCACCATATCACATGCATTTATTCACATCAAGGAACCTAATTTGAGCTTCTCTGCTGAAGATTTCCAATGATTACAAATTTACAACCCACCACCAGCAGTAGTAGGTCCAAGTAACTCAAAATAAGAGGCCATGCCTTGTTTCAAATCTTATTAGAGATTGTTTGCATTGGGTTGTACAGATTCAGTTTGTTCACCAACTGAAGCTCTATATATTTCAGTCTTGGGTGAACCGAGTAGGCGTAATTATCATGCTATAATCCTGTACCAAAAGCTGTAGATACAGAGATAATATTCCATTGCATGAGAATAACTTAGTGACATTCTTGTGTTACTCCAAAACAATCACTACTTACCACACCCGGAGATATATGTATATACTTTCTTCTGAAATACTATGTTATGTATATCCATAATACACATTCAACTGCCTGAGTCAGACAAAGAAATGCACGCTCTTCCAAAGTATAAAAATTGAACTTCCCCAAATCCAAAGAGGGGACATGAAAACAAATCTCTCTCACTTGTTGCTAAGCTCCAAGGTATTGCTCACAATACTAACTTGAGCATCAGAGAGTTTATATATAGAATGAACCATATTTTCCACCAGAAAGACTAAGAAGATCTTTAGCTAAACTACTCGACTGTGGGTTGTATCTCCCACTCAAGGAACCGATTAACACAGATTGAAGACCCGGTACCACATATTCAAAATTCTGAATCTGTAACTGTTTGAACAATTGTAGGTATTTGCATTTAAAAAAGATAGCATTTTCAGATCTTCCTATTATAGGACTAAAAAAAATCTTCCAATGAAACAGGATGCCATCAAAGAAATCTAACTCAATGAAACCAAATCCTATAAAGCTAAAGACAAACCAAATTCAACAATAATTAATGGTTGGTCAGGTCATCTTCAATTCCCACACATACCCATCAATTATTCAACCAAAAAAACACAAAACAAAATCATGTCATCTCTTGCTCAATTGAAAATCTATAATCCAACATATAAAAGTTTTTTTAAAAAAGCACAACCACAAAAAATTGAAACACCTACAACCATATCTCAATCAAGCAGGACAGAAAGGCAATTCTTTAGACCTGTGACTTGGAATAGTGAAGTGCCTCAACCTCCCCTCCTGTTTCACCATATACCCCTCACAAAGCAATGCCTTGGTGAACTTATCCTCCACGGGCCGATCGCAATCGTGCACAAAAACATCGGTCTCCCCCTCGCTCCTCATCCTCGCCATCATCCCCGCCGTGTATATCGCGCTCATCCTCCCTGGCGCCTCCTCCATGAACCCAGTGGGCGCGTCCACCATGATCAAGTCCCACTCCACCTCATACACCATGTTGGGCAACCCCTTCAATGCCAACCTACACTTGGACTCCCTCACATCCGACAACGCCGTGCATTCGCTTTGCTTACCCAATTCGAGTAGCTGATCAGCCTGTCGAACCTTCGTGTCGTAGGCAACATGGTAGGACTCCAATTCAGGGAACTTCTTCTTGATTGTATCGATCCACGACTTGTCTTCGTCGAGGAAGACGGTCCGGCCGCCATGGTTGAGGGCACTCCACATGAGGCTGTCATGGCCAAGGCCAAAGACAAGGAAGTTGCAAGGGGACTTCATGTCAAGGACTTGGGTTGTGATGGAGATCTCACTGAAGGTTTATTGTGGGGTGGTGTTGGAGGTGGTGTAGTGGGTGATGGCTTGGGCTAGTGAGGGGGGGAGCTTTGTGCATGTTGGGGTAGTAGTACTAGTTGTGGGTGGTGGTGTTGTTTGGAGGAGTTGTAATTGAGATTGTTGCGTGGTTGTTGTTGGTGGTGGTGGAGAGGAGGATGAGAAGGTTGATCTTAGGATGAAGAGGAGGAGGAAGATGAGGAAGAAAGAGAGGAGGAGGAGCTTGATGTTGAAGGTGGTTTGGGCTTTGGACTTGATGGAGTGCATTTTTGTGATTTTGATTGGATTGATGTGCTTTGAAGATGGTTTTTGAGTTGGGATTGGGTGTTGTAAGAAGGTGGGGAAAGGAGAGGGGGTTTTGGGGGGAGGCTTATAGAGGTGGAACAAAGGAGTTCATAGTGATTGATGAGGACAGGCTAACTAATGCATAAACTTATCGGGGAAGGGCATATGGTTGGTCAATCACTCTCTCATATTTTAGTATTTTATTTTTGGTGGTGGACGGGAAGTGTGGACTCTAAATTATTTCCCCCCTAATCCAGCTGGTTTTCAGATTTTAGTTGAAAAACTTTGGATACATATAAACTCTGTGTACCAGCTAAATTCAGATTTTTAAACTTGGGAACTATGGAGATTATCTGTGGCATTAGCAAAAGAGTCAATTTCAAGTTTGCGATGTTACATAATCACGTTTACATAATTATAATCCCATGTCAACATTAGAACATGTGATTTTTATTTATTTTATAAATGAGTATGTGCAATTCAATTAATCATGTATTTTACTTTTGTGAAAACACATGAGAAATGAAGATTAAATCTTGAAATTCATCGCTAAGGATATGTTTTTAAGTTTTAATTTCATTTCTTTTCTTGCATTAAATCTTGGAAATGAAGTTTTTATTGGAAAATATTTTTTTGTCTTTGAGAATTTGGCTTGAATAAGATTTGAATGTTGAAGTTTGGAAATCGGAATGGAGCAACCACAATGATATTGTATAGGTCGCATTTTCTTTGATTCTTTAATGCCCATGTGCTTCCACCAAAAATTTATAAATAAATAAATAAATCCATGCCTGCAAATTTTTTTTTATAATGGACAATTTATACTTGAAAATTCATTCACTAATAAACATCAAGATTTTTGGAAGTATTTTCTATATTTTGATAAAAATTTGGTGTCCAATATGACTGCTTTTGCTATAAATGTAAAATGCATTGTTAAAACTAACCAATGTTTTTGCTTCATGTGTGAATAAGATTTTCATGAGTAAGTCAAGCAACTCCATGTGACTCAACCACTACACCAGACATTGATGGCCCCACTCACCTAAATTTAGTACTATTCAGCTTATCATAATTATCTTATTATACTCCCTCAACATTTTCCACATCCTGGCTATACCAACTAACTTAATCAATCTCACAAGGATCAACACATTATTTTTGTTTTATGGAAAGGTAGAGATCTCAAGTCAGAATCATAACTTTGTGTCCCATAATTGATGAAGTGTTATAGATGTGTGGGTTAGGTGTCCTTGTACTTTAAATTTTGTTTAGGGCATATGTTTTAATAAACGAAATTATAATTTTGTTTACAGAAGAAATGGGTACGTACAATTCATTAATAAAATTAAAATATGCAAGTATTGCACACAAAGGATATTAAATTGTCCCACTAACTTTGTCATCCAAGTTTTGGATCCATATGATGGTCCCAAAAATTATTAGTAGCTTTGACATGAATTATCGCAGTTATAAAGCAATCCCCCCAAAGAAACAAAAGATTTCCTGTTTGAACCCTCCCAATCCCATCAATGTGTCATAGAATTATCAATTCTGTAGGTTTGAAAGGGACTTCTTGGACCTTTCCCCTATTTGGTTGGCTGAGTAGGTGGTAATAAGATGAAAATATGTGAAAATATTTTTTTTTGTAAATAATAATATGGTATAATTATATCAAAATATATGAAAATTAATAAATTGATATTTATAAATTCCGTTGAAATTGTTTTATTTCACCCAAACTATTCCACTGATATAAAAGTATCCAAATGAGAAATCACATTTAATCACCTCTTGTAAATTAAATGACTCATATTTCAAATCATTTTTCATTATTTATTATTTTTTATTCACATATTATTCACTTTTTTATCCGTAATTTGTCAATTATTAATTAAATAACAAAATTTTACATTACCTTTCCCATAAAAAATAATAAAAAATACAACAAACAAATTTTTTTTTCTTATCAATATTAGAATAGTTATTTATACATTAATAATTTATGTCACTATCCAAACAAGGGTATCAACGAAGTAATTTGTGCACACAGATCTAGTCACATAGCATATATGTCTGAATGTGTGTTATTTTATACATGATATGAGGACTTCCTTGTTGATAGACTAGGCATTCTCTTTGAAAACAAATTTGAACGGTTCATGGCGTTTTTATTTAATGAATCATATTTAATCAAACTCAGTTCCAAATACACCCAACAATCCCAATTTTTGTAAAAAGTGATAAATAATTTTTAGTTATAAAAAAAATAACTTATCAAGAATGTCATGAAAGTGTGCTTTTGAAAACCTATTTTCAAGAGTTGCTCATTTAAACAAATCTTAGTATCAGTTTGGCATTCATTCATTTTCATTCTATTAGAACACCTAGAAAATTTGTGCTTTGAATATTTTATTCCTATGTTCATTCACCGATAATCCATTCAAATTTCTTCTTCCATGGATTTGATTAGAATTATATTCATGAAAGAAAAAATTATCCTTTTTAATCAGAATTACCAAACTGATTCGTAATATATACTATGTTAATGGAGTACATACTCAGACATGGGACCGCAAAAATCGGGGACCTTTAGGTCCATAGACACTTTACACAGCAAAACAAACATATATAGGAATACATATTATTTATTTTTTCCTTTGTTTTTACTCTCAATCATTTTCATTGTCATCCAGCGCCAGCACATGAAGCAGTTGAAAGTTGTTGAGCTTTCTCTGTATTGTCAATTAAAAAAAAAAAATGTTAGGTGTAAGTCATATTAGGTTCAATATTCCTAACTTTATTTGAGCTCATGCAAGTATGGTATATGTGTTACCTAGTCATTTTGTTTGTACACACATTTCGCCAAGACTGTTGGAGTAATCAATCATAAATCAATCATGGGTGTCACTTATTTCCAGCTGGGATTTCATAGGTAGTTGTTGGAAAAGAAATCAGGGAACATACAAGATGATTGGAGTTTAGAGACGTGCATGCTCGGCCCTGGGCAGAGGCCACCAAGTAGGTTTGTTAACGGGTCGGGTCCAAGTTGAGTCGGGGTGGACCCGGACCCAACCCATGGCAAGACTTGACGGATGCGGATCCAATCTAGAACCCGGCGGGTCCGGGGAAATGGGGACCCGGACCCGTCGCGGACCCGGGTTGGGTCCGGATCCGACCCGACCCGGATGGTTGACAAAAAAAAGAAAAAGGAAGAGCTCATATATTTGTTTGCCTTATCATTCTATTTGAAATTTTTTATAATAAAACATTATTATTAATGAGATTATATTTGAACATAATTTTATACAATTCAAAAGAAGTAAATGAATTATTAAACAATAACCACTAACATAAAAAATATATTAACCTAAACAATAAACATAATTAATTATACAAACATTCAAAACAATATTAACCTAAACAACATTCAAAACAATAAACACTAACATATTAACTAAAATAATAAACATAAATCATGCAACAAACTAATTAATTATACAAATTCAAAAGCTAATAAATTAATTGTCCAAAACAAACCGACGATAATACATTACTAAGTTGATTACATATTAAATAATCAAGTTCTTACAAGTTGTAACATCAACACAACGAAAAAAATGTTATGATTATGATTATGATTTATGAACTTCTGGATACAAATATAAGTTAAGTAAGAAATAAAATTATGTATCAACTAATACTAATAGTCTTATAATATATGAGCATATATTAATAAAACAATCGGGTCTCGGGTCCAACAGGTCGGGACGGGGTGAACCCGGACCCGACCTGTTTGTTTGTTCGGGTCCGTCAGGTCAGGTCCAACTCGGGTCGAGTGCAAATCAGGTCAGGTGCAAATCTAGACCCGACCAGTTGACAGGCCTACCACCAAGACCACTGCCTAGGGCCCCCCACCCAGGGAGGGCCCTCAGCCCTGACCCATACAGTTTAAGCCCATGATTGGCTGCTTGGTCATTAGTCTTTATGTTGGGAAAAATAATCCCGCCTGCCAAGATCCGTCGATCGAGGTATAGATCGGATATCAAATTTTTTTTATTAAACCCCTTTGTATGCAAACCCTACGAGGCGGAATTAGGGTTTACCTTTAAAACTCATATCAATCGAAGAGGAAGATCAGATGTGGAACCTTTGGATCTTCTGCTGTATGTCCTTCCTATATTGCAGATCCGCGGTGAAGTGTGGTCTTCTTCTTGCTTCGAACGGAAGCCGCGGATCCCTTCACTCTATTTCTCTCCTTTCCTCACCTTTCTGGATCTAGAGATCCTAAAGGGTTTGTAGGGTTAGGGGTTATGATTTCAACTGAAAATCATCTATATTTGAGAGAGAGAGGAAATCACATATTTATAGGCTAGGGCAGGGACCTAAAGGAGAAATTAGTAATTTTCTCCTATGGACTTGGGTACCATAACTCAACCTTGAATTAAAAACCAAAGACCCATAAGTTATAATTCAATCCACTAAAGAATTATGACTGTACTCCAAATATACTAATCTCAAAATAATACTTCGAGCTCCTTATATTATATGTTTAATATCTCCCCAGGCTAAGATTTCAATACTCGTTATGAAATAATTATTACTCACAATATTATTTCACAACATCTTATTTTCCTTGAGATCTTTCGCTTAACTTATTTGACATGTCGGATAGTTAAATCCACCGACCGGATTAGACAGGATCAAAACTTATAAGCATCCTCAAGGGAGCATCATCAATCTCCTATAGGAGACATGGATTCCATCAATAGTAAATGTTCATCATACAAGTGTTATTATCACCCAACTCACCAAGTCTATTGATCCATAGGAGAATCTCACTCTTTAATGAATCAAAATGACAAATAACAAATGCAAATGTTTAATAACCATTTTAGGATAAACATGGGTGTAAATTATTTTATCTAGTCAGTACAAAAATAATTACCCCAATTTGATCCGTTCAATACACATAAGGTGTATTAGCACAATCACCCAAAAACCTGTGAACCGGTCTTTTATAGTCAAGATAGACTACGTAAGATGAATTGTATTACAATCTTTATCCAATGGATTATCCAATTCCATTTAAAGTTGTGAACCTTAACTTATAATTCACAGGGAACCGATAATCTGATCTTCCGCGTGTAAGCAGAACTCTACACACCAAATTATCTATAGTGTAAATTAAAGGATTAAAATAAAACAAGCACAATATTTTAAACAATATAATACAAGCATTTACCAATAATAATTCTCATCAAAATGCTAAGACCATCTTATATAATAATAGAGTTTATTACATAAGTCATGGTTTTTAGGACACTACTCTAACACTTTACTCAACTCAAAGCCCATCCACCCAGGCCCAACAATATATATTACTCAAGTAACCAAAACGGACCCCATAATCCCAACCAATGCTTTTCTAACTGTCCCCATTAAAATCCCTGAAACTCATCTCCTACTAAATCCATAAAAAAAACTCTCACCCTATTAACAATGTATGCCATTTCACATCTCCAAATCTCTCCAACGTTTTTCTCTCCTACAATTTCAATTTTTTATATATTTATCTCTCTCTTAATCTCCATGTTTATATGATTATTTGTGTTCTCTCAAACTCATAGACCTCTCTCTCTCTACATCTCTCTCCCTTTTAAAGCCCCAAAATTCTTATTGTTGTAGTAGTGAATGGTTGAACAAATAAAGCCCTCTTTTAAGGTATTTTTATATTTTTTTCATTCTATTAAGATCCTTTTTTTTTTGTTTTCCAAGTTTTATTTAGGATTGTATCTTTTTTTTAGAGCAGATGATATGTTTTTTTAATTATGTGCATAATTTTTTTTAAGGGGATATACATTAAAAAAAATTTAATGTACATGAGGTCCTGCTTTAAAAGTTCGCTTAGGGCCCCGCTAAAAAAAATAATTCTCAAGGCTCACCCTGGAGACGTCAACAGTGGTGGAGCTAGATACATATAAAGGGGAGTCTAATGTGACTTATATAAATATTTTTAAAAGTTATATCATTATATATTTTTTAAATTTCAACAGTGGTGGTGGAGACCGTGGGAATTATACAATAATGTCCCGCTCCCACTTAATATTTTAAAGCCTTTTGAGGGTTATGAACATATTCATTGTTTGCCAATATCCATGTTGTCCATATAATGTGGGTCCGTTAAACTAATTAACATCCATGCAATATAACAGTCATGAGTATAAAAACATACAACAAATAGAAAAATAAAATTTCAGCTATTATGGTCACACAACGACTATGATGCGCTTCAACTGGAATTCTAATGCGAGCAGGGGGGGTCCAGGGGGGGCCAGAGACCAGATTTTATGACCGATTTGCTGCTAAAAATGCATCTTTTCTTCATCCAACGAGATTTATAACTGTTCGGATCAGAGAATCGATTATCCCGTTTCGATCGCGAATCCTCTTTGTACTGATTTGGAACCATCTGATTCCGTCCGTGATCTTCCTCATGCCGATCTGGTACCACGTCAGAGTTGATCCCTCGAGTCCCCTTTAGAACTCTCTCGTGCAGATTGAAAAAATTACAACAATATTCTCACTGCGCGGAGTTTACAATATTGTTTAATATTCAATTATTCAACACAACCTGTGTGGGATCCATTCACATAAAAACAAGACTATAAACAAAACAATAACCATAATAGCTGGATTAAGATCGCTGCAAAATAAAGTTAGCACAGTTCTACAATCTAGACTATTCTCAGGGTATATAGATCTAATCGTTCATCATGTGGACGGACAACATGGTTGTATTCGATCTATACGCAGTATCAATGTAATGGCTCTGATACCAATTGTTGGAAAAAATAATCCCGACTGCCAAGATCCGTCGATCGAGGTATAGATCGAATAACAAAAAAATTTATTAAACCCCTTTGTATGCAAACCCTACGTGGCGGAATTAGGATATACCTTCAGAACTCATATTAGAGTTCTGTCAAAGAGGAGGATCGGATCTGGAAGACGAGGATAGATCGCTCGATCGAAACCTTCGGATCTTCTGCCGTATGTCCTTCCTATGTTGCAGATCCGCGGCGGAGTGTGGTCTCCCTCTTGCTTCGAATGGCAGCCGCGGATCCATTCGCTCTATTTCTCTCCTTTCCTCACCTTTTCTGGATCTAGAGATCCTAAGGGTTTTTAGGGTTAGGGATTATGATTTCGGCTGAAAATCATCTATATTTGAGAGAGAGAGGAAGCCACATATTTATAGGCTAGGGCAGAGACCTAAAGGAGAAATTAGTAATTGGCTCCTATGGGCTTGGGTACCATAACTCAACCTTGAATTAAAAACCAAAGGCCCATAAATAAAAATCAATCCACTAAAAAATTTTGACTGCACTCCAAATACACTAATATCAAAATAATACTTCGAGCTCCTTTTATTATATGCTTAATATCTTCTCACGCTAAGATTCCAATACTCGTTATGAAATAATTATTACTGACAATATTATTTCACAACATCTTATTTTCCTTGAGATCTTCCGCTTAACTTATTTGACATGTCAGATAGTTAAATCCACCGACCGGGTTAGACATGATCAAAACTTATAAGCATCCTCAAGGGAGTATCATCAATATCCTATAGGAGACGTGGATTCCATCAATAGTAAATGTTCATCATACAAGTGTTATTGTCACCCAACTCACCGAGTCTATTGATCCATAGGAGAATCTCACTCTTTAATGAATCAAAATGACAAATAACAAATGCACATGTTTAAAAATCATTTTAGGATTAAGAGCATAAACAATCATAATAAACATGGGGTGTAAATTATTTTATATAGTTCATACAAAAATAATTATCCCAATTTGGTCCGTTCAATACACACAAGGTGTAGCACAATCACCCAAAAACCTATGAACCGGTCTTTTATAGTCAAGATAGACTACGTAAGATGAATTGTATTACAACCTTTATCCAATGGATTATCCAAGTCCATCTAAAGTTGTGAACCTCAACTTATAATTAACGGGGACCGATAATCTGATCTTCCGCGTGTAAGCCAAATTCTACACACCAGATTATCTACAGTGTAAATTAAATGATTAAAATAAAACAAGCACAATATTTCAAACAATATAATGCAAGCATTTTCCAATAATAATTCTCATCAAAATGCTAAGACCATCTTAACAATAGAGTTTATTACATAAGTCATGGTTTTTAGACACTACTCTAGCAGTGAAGAGGGTTTTTTATTTTGGTTTTTCGTTTTTTTATATGAACAGAGTTTTTATTTTGATTTTTCTTTTTTTTATACGAGGCAAACGAGAGGAACTGACGGATGCAAACGGATTGGTTGAGAGTGTCTTTCGTCAAGTATCCTCACGTGCACTCACGTGATCTCCCTGCCACGTGTCGTCCACTCATATGCCAAAACAGAGGTTCTCTTATGTAAATGATATTTTTTTTATCGATTTATTTTGTAGAGTTGTATCAATCGAATAAGCTATTGTTTTTTATTATTATTATTTTGTTTGGCATGTTTTTTATTAGTTAAATATGGCTAGGATATGTTTTGTAAACGTTTTCAAATGTATTATGTATGAATGAGAGGGTGCATTAGGTTTTCAGAAAAAGGGAAATCTGGGGTGCAGGTTTTGGGACAGCTCATTTATCAGTCGTCGGTTTTCATATGGACGGCCCACTATCGAGCCGCCAGAATTTGGAGCACCAGATTCATTAAGATCCGGTTATGTTTGGTTGCCTCAAATTAGTGCACTGTATGATTTAGATTATTCTATTCAGGCTCGGTAGATTCGATATTTATGGTATCGATTAGCTTTGTTTGCGTGTCCTCGGACTGGACATGAGTGGACCCGAGTTTCATATTGTATCTTCAAAAAATTATAGTATTGTATTCATGTGTTAGAACCTTTTATTTTGCAAAGTATGACATGATATTTTCAATATAAACTTGTGAGCATGTTTACTTATTATCGTATCTTTGTGGTGAATATGACTCATTCTTTGGATTTATACATGCTCAGTTATTTTTTGTTTTGAGAATGTGTTAGGTGGATATATTGCATACTTGTGGCTTGTCTGGGTGGCTACGTCTAGGTGGGCATTCGGCTACGTGGCCGCGGTCCGAGAATATAGGTCCAAAGTTTTAAGTGGCTATGTCTACGTGGCCATGCATGTGAATACGGGCATGCATGTCCGTTGTGCTGTATGCAATCATGTAGATAAGATTATATGTATGCCAGTATTGCATGTCTTAGTGGTTGCTCTTGCATATTTTCTTTTAATATATTACATGTCTGTGTGAGCATGTTATTATTATATTATTTTGAATACAAATGTATTAATGAGATGATGAATGTACACTCACTGAACGTGTTGTAGCTCACCCCTTATTTTTCCAACATTTTTGATTAGCTTGAAGGGGTTGTCGATCTCGAGGAGGTGCTGGAGATCAGAATTCGTGGTTGGAGTTAGGAGATCGTGTTTGTTCATTCATTTGTATACTCATTGCATCGTAGGTCTTCAAATAAACCCTCTTTATTGGCATGTAGCGGATCCCCTTGACCCTTAATTTCCTTTCAGTATGTTAGATGTAATCTTTTGTGTGCTCACCTGTGTTTAGGATGAATTATGTTTAGAGGCTGGTTAAGTTTTATGGTATGAATGGTTGAAATAAAATGTTAAATGATTGAAATTGAGTTATAATTTATAAGTTCTTTGTTTTGGTGATTTAGTTTAACGCAACCAGATTTCACGCTTCAAAATAGAGTCATGGATTCGGGGGCGTTATAGAGTGGTATCAAAGTTTATCCATTATGCAATGATGGGTGTGGCCCCACAGATGACATGTGGCTTTAAGGGTGATTGTGATGCCCGTCCCGTTGAGGGAGACCCAATAGTCCCAATAAGCCAATGGATTGGGTGAGGGTGAAGGTGATGTGTTTAGTTTTACATCGCTTAACGGGAGAAAATGATCTATGCTTACAATGGCAAAGCCAGAAATTTCTATAAGGGGGGCTTTAAAAAATTCATTATATATCATATCTTTAAACAGAGACATTCATAGAAATCTATCATAACACTTAAGAAAATTGTATTTGAAATCATCCAATCATGTGTTCATTCCTAAATATGTCAATTAAATTTTTTAATTTCATAGAATCTATCTGAACTGGATTATTAAAAAAAAATTCTCATGCATTCTCAACCAAAATGATCAAACTGACTCTTAATAGTATACATATGATATATAATAAGAGTTTATATATACATTACAGGGAATGAATAACAATATACGAGTTATCATCAACATATACAAAATGTATAATTGTATGTAAAAAGTATTTCATGGGGCAAATGATAAAAAAGGAGATGGAAGAACTTATAAAAAATATAATAACTACTTAAGGGTGTTTTGATATACTAGAAAATTTGAGAGACATAAACAAAATAAAAAGCTTTTTAAAAAATATTTAAATTTATTTTTCCAAGAATTTTTGTTATAATTCAATAAATATATCCATATTAAACTCAGATACTCAACCGTTATTGTTTGTTTACCATAAAACACATGGTTTTTATTCTAGCCCCATTTCCAATCCTATATGCGTCGATAGAAATTTATCGAAGCATATACTCACTTTAGCGAGGTATATGCTTTGATAAATTTTTTTTCACATTTTAATAAATGCATTCATGGAATTCATTAGAGTACATGCTTCATTTTTTATAAACACATGTATCTCACTAGATGAATTATACTATTTTTAAAAAAATTTAAATACTTATAGACTGAATTTAGGGCTGAAAAAAAGACCGGATGCAACATTATAAAAAAAAAAAAAAATTTAAGGAGGGGCTTGAGCCCCCCCTTGTCTCCACATACCTCCACCCCTGTATGCTTATATACGAGCACAACTCTTACATACTAAGACGTGTTTTAAAACCATGAGCTCAATTAAGGGCAAAGTTAATAATTTCTTGTTGTGTAAACATGGGGCATTATAGGAAAACACATAACTAATAATATTGTATGATTTCAAATGTAAATAACATATGATATCAATTAAATAAAGGGATTTTTAGTTTTAAGCCCCCGTAAACTATCAAATTTAGCTATTGATCCCTCACTTCTTCATATTTTGGTTTTAGTCCCTACATTTAAATGATAATTTAGGAATAAGTCCCTGGGAGGGACTTATTCCTAAATTATTAAGTTTATTGTTTAGTCCCTACGAGGGACCTATTCCTAAATTATCATTTAAATGTAGAGACTAAAATCAAAATATGAAGAAGTGAGGGATCAATAGCTAAATTCGATAGTTTATGGGGACTTAAAACTAAAAATCCCTTAAATAAAACCCAAATGTGAGATTCTCATGAAAATTAGAATATATAACCATAAACATGTATTTTTCATGAAAATTCTACCCCACACATGAATTTGAGATGAAAAATCAACCCTAAAATTGAATCCTAAAATCAACCCTAAAAATGAATTTTTCATGAAATCTCAACCCCACACAAGAATCCTAAGCATGAGATCAGAAATCTTACCTAATGAAACGAATAGTATGAAAGAAAAAAAAACGAAGACAAAGCTAGATTTGTGATCTGGCCTTTCTTGATGTATCCATGGCTTGATTAGGCAAACTTTCTGTGCTATTTGTTTGTAAAGAAGATATTATGCTAACTATTGAAAAAGCATATCACTATCGAAAAACATCTAAAAGCATTGTACATGGAGATCCACATAGCATAACATTAAAAAAAAATAACTCGTTTACTCCCTAGATATGGCTTTTGTTTAGATCTCAATATCCATTCCATATACATAATATGGCTTTAACCTTGACCCAGAAAGAGGGTGACCTCTGCTTCACGCACATGGCAAATCCTGTTCCCCTCCAATTCTACTGAGAAGTGAGAACCCACCCCGCGCGCGCGCGCACGACACAAACGCGCACTTTGTAAGCCAAACAAAAACAAACCATCATTTTCAAACATCTCGAAAGAAGGAAAAAAAAAGGCCCCAAAACGGCACACATGAGGTTCATAGTGAGCGCGCGATGCGGGAGGGCGCGCGCGGGCGTCCTCCATGCGATGGACGGCGGTGGTCGATACCCAGTAGAGACGCCATCGCTCCTCCTCACCACGCGCAAGGGCCTTCCTGCTTTCATCCCCCGCGACCTCCTCCTCAGCTCCTCCCTCCCGTTCTTACCCGACTCGCGCCTCCTCCACGTCAGCCCCCTCCACTTGTAAGTCTCTCCAAATCGGACCCCTTCTTGAGTTCGTGATTGATTGTTGGGTCGGTCTGTGGTGATGGGGTCGCGTTCATGGTGTTTAGTGAAATGCTTGAATGAAAAAAAGGTTTTTTTTTTAAGAGAAGTTGTGTTTACTTATGTATCATTCTTAAAAATTTGAATTTGACCACTTTTATGATGTTTTTTTTTAAATCAAATATAGTAGTTGATGGAGATTTGACTAGTAAATAAAAAGTTCGTGTATGGTAGATATTCGGTAAATGTTCTGTTATGTATGGTATGTGCACGTTTGTAAATCATATGGAATAAGTACAGTAAAAGTACGGAGATAATTAGATTGTTTTGGAAAAGCGGTACAATAGGAAAGACTCTTCTAGACTCAAACCTGAACAAGACTTGTACGAGTTTGACAGCTTTTGACCATCTTTTGTTAGATTAACTCATTGAATGAATTTGTCTTTAGCATGAAAAATATATGTAAAAAAATTTGTGAATGCAGGGGCAACGATTAAGATTGCCTTTTTTACTTATAGATAATGTGACGAATTATCCAAACTAAATGCATATTTGGATTTCATTTGTTTTAAATGAATAACAAAAGTATGTTAGGCTGATATGTAATATGCAATCGGAGTCTTTTTAAAATATTTGGAAAAGTTCATAGTACTTTGTGACTATTCTATTCGATTAGTGAAAAAGTGTTGGGGACCTGAAAAAGAGATGGGAGCTACAGACTAGGCATGCAAATTACAAATTGACATTATACGTGTACCATAAACATACGTGAACATACAATCTTCCTTTGTGTGCAGTTATTCCTTGATATCTAGTCATTGGAATGCAAAACATCAACCTAACATGGCTCTTCTTGCATCCATACTTCAGCCACAATTTGCTCTTGATCGATGAATGGGTTGCATTTGGGAGTGGGTAGGCCTTAGTTGGTGAGAATGGTTATGCTGTTTGAAGGCATGTGATGCAGCTATAAAGAATTATTATTATTATTATTGGAAGATGACATGTTCCTATTCCATCCATTTGAACCACAATTTATTGGATTTCTAATCATCTAATACTAAATTATAATATCTTTGTTCAAATTTTTTTTTTTTTGGTTTGGTGTGGTTGTGATGTACTGTGTGTGCGTGTGTGTTACATACTCTTGTTGTTGAAATCCGAGAGACTGACATGCGTTTCATCTTTTGAGGTTGTGAGTTTGTTTTTGCATTTTTTTTTTCCGTTCAGCATAGAATGCCCTTCACCAAAAACCATTTCAAAGATTGGAGGTTTGCACCGGATGTTGGGTTTACAGGGCTATTTCTTCATAGCCTCCCCAAGGGATTCCATTCTATGCCTTTCAGAATCTGATGGGACTAACAAACTTGGAGCTTCTTTTGAGACACCTTGTGGCCGTCGTTTGGTAAATATTTTACCTAACATTGCATTAATTTTTTTCAGTTTCATAAGCCTAATGTTAAGCATTTTGTTTTATGTTTAGGTAAAACCTGCAGAATACATGTGCATGATTTCCTCCCTAAAACCAGACATGTGGGCTAGTCTAGCAGATGAGGTGCCTTCATGGGTTTGTGATAAAAGGAACAAAACTTCCGTGGATCGAACTGTTCGTTGGCTTGATGAGTGTATTGATCTAGATACGGTATATAATGATTATGGTTACACTCAAATTCATTTTAAATTTAATTAGGAAGTTCTGTGTGGGACTGTGGGTTATATTACACAATTGGCTACATAATTCTTTCAAATTTTTATTCGTTATTTGCATGCCAAATAAAACCCAGGAGGTTGGGAAAAATATATTGGGAGCCATTGTGGGAGGATCAAGTGTAGAAGAACGCAAGCGTTGTGCTACTGAAGTAGCCAGGAGAAATGTATCAGGTCAGTCAAGTCTTCTTGATTATGAACTGCCTTTTTTTTTTTTGGGGGGGGGGGGGGGGGGGAGTGGGGTTTGTAAATTTGCTTATGAAGTATGAACTGTCCTCATCCTCTGAGATATTTCTTCAAGTTTCGACTAGCACCTATTTTTGAATTCAATCACTTAAAGCAGAAAGTCCAAGAGGAGTTGTCTTTGTGCCTATGGTTTCACTAATCAGTATTGATCGTGAAGGAATATTTGGACGTTGTCAGTCTGGATACCATAGGGCAGTTCTGTTCTGTCTGAGGCTTTCTTTTTGCAAATATATTAGTGCTTCAGGTCACTTAACTGATGTTATACATTATTAGGCTATTGGATTGGAGGCTTTGGTCTTGGAGAAAATTTTGAAGAACGCCCGGCTCTCTTGAGTGCAGTTACGGTAAGACCAGGAAACAGGACTCTTGTAGAAAATTCTTTCTGGCATTCATACTGTGGAAAAGTATTTTCCACATTTACTTGGGGGTGACACTCATCAATAAGTTCTTTATTAAGAGATTGATTACCTGAACCTTCTTGTATTCCACGCTTAGCAGCAGGACCATGTGATGGGTTTATTTCTCTATATAAATATATGTTGATACTTTATTAGATAATGTGTTTTCATTTAAATTTCTGTTTTTTAACTTTGTTACATCTTTTTGAAGACTGATGCCCTAGTTTGGCACAGAACCATGTCAGTTGCAGGCATGCCTTTGTTGTATAATGTTAGGCATGTTTCATACCTGACTGGGTTGAATGATGGAAAATTGTGAGTTTTGGATCCATCTATTTATTTATTTGTAATTTCTAACACTATGTTTTCAGGATAACCTACCTGAGGAAAAGCCACGCCACGTAACTGGGCTCGGGCTTCCAGGTACTTCAATCAAGTAACCAAATTTCTGGAGTATTTTATTGAACATTGTCCATGACATTTGCACTGGTACTGATGGATGATTATAATTTAGTTCAAACATAAAAAAAACCTTGCCTTTTCATCTTTTCTTCTCAGAAGAGGTCTTGGATGGTATTGCTGCAGGCATTGATCTCTTTGACTCCACGTGCGTAAACAGTATATAAATTCCGAGTCCCTCACTTCCCCAAATATTCTGAATACCTCTCACCAGATGTTGTGATATATTTGCAGATATATTTATCATCTTACTCTTGGAGGCTTTGCGGTTGTCTTTCCTCTCAATAGAGATGAAATTTTGGATTCTGTAGTTTGTGATGTAGTTTGTGATGGTGCAAAGATAAATCTGCGTGCAACAGTTTACAGGTGTAACATCCCTCTGTCTTTATTGAATATTTTTATAGTTACTTTATGAGAATACTAAAATAGGAACTACTATGACCTAATTGTAATACTTTAGTGCTTCTTTTCACTTTGTTTTATCTTTACATATTTTTTTCATGATTGAGTTTAAGTACTATTTTTTTATCATTGATTCTTCGAATTGTATGCAAGGACTCTCCCGAGAAGGGAAATAGAAAATATAGATATAATTCTGTTTGTCATATTATTCATCACAATAGCGGAGTATCTTTGTTGATTGCACTATACATGGTTTTTCTCCTGGCCCCCATTTCTGGCATGAATATTGGATTGACAGGCACTTTGACAGTGCTCCACATTTTTTTTAATGTTATCACTCAACCAAAAGGGCACAATACATCATTGTTGTCATAAATTTATGACTGTTAAATGAATTGATTCAACAAGTTTATGATTTTTGTTAAATATCTGTATGTTGCACGAGTATATTTACATTTAAGGCTCTTTGATTTTTATATTCTTTAACAACTATCACACACATCAGCAACTTGGTATCATTGTTCATGTGTTGCTTTGAATCATTATGATTGAATGAAGTGCTCCATCTAACATTCATTTGAAACAATAACTAAATATATTTTCTCTGTTTCTGCACTTCCTGTATTTTTCCATTCAGGAAAGACACATCACCAATTGCGAACAACTGTAGTTGCTACACTTGCCAGAATCACACACGAGCCTACATAAATCACCTTCTCAATGTCCACGAAATGTTAGCTCAGACGCTATTGGAAATGTAAGTACATTCTTGTCTAACCCATCTCATTTGCATTAAATTCTCGTATGAATTTCTCCCAATGATGAATAATTGCAGACACAACACCCACCACTATATGGGTTTCTTCCGTTTGATAAGAGAAGCCATCAAAGCTGGTGAGTTTGATGAGTTCTACCAGAGATTCATCGATAACAGGCGGGGCAACCTCACTCTTGCTGCGATGCCGTTATGACCATCTCTTCTTTGATCTAACTCAAAACAACTGGGATTATGAAGGATAGAATACCTGGATCTTCAAGAGTGGGGACCTAACCAGAATATTTTTCTTGATATGCAAATTCATCCAAGGCCGGGGCATTTATGACATGGGATCCAATCAGTGCTGAATCTCCAATGAGGGATTAAACCATGTCCAAAATTATTACAAGACTCATATGCTAAACATTATGTTTGGATATGTGAACCTAAGGATTGGTTTGCCCGGGTGCCTTATCATTCATTGATGATTGATAGTTTTGTTGGTTCTTTGTTGTATGCTCTGATAAAAATATTGTTTTATAGTTGATCATCACTGTTAATGTGAGATCTCTTCAATTGTACTAGTTATACAGTGATTTTCTTTTTCATGTTTTAGTAGTTGGGGGATTATTTGGATTCTGGACATGTAAGAGGTGATTTCCCCCCTTAGGGGGTCCCTGGTTCAATACCTGACATATTGGGGCACAGGTAGGGAAAAAGGTTTTACAGCCCTGTGTACTGATTTTAGTTGGTTTTGGACCTTTTGGTTCAGGGTCATATCGATACTAAAGTTTGTCAACGGATCAGATACTTTAATACATGTATTCTATCCTAATCAACTTTATGTAGTAATGGGATGACTACATAAAGTTTTTTAACATCAAAACTATTCAAGCATTATGATAATAGAATTTCATTTATATACTTATATAATAGAGATCATCTCCATAGTAAAAATCAAATGTATAAATATATTCAAGACGCATGTACAATCTATGCTATAATGGTTACTCCCCATACATGCATAATAAAATCTTCTCGAAAGGCTTCGTTTACATCTTCATTGCTCATTGTTGTCACATAAAACTATATTTTTTTTTTAAATGTAAGTCAATAAACAAGTATTCTCCAGCGGAGTGCCCAAACAAATAAAAAAGGAGATGTGCATCGTATGTATGCATATTATAAGATCAAATGCATGAAATAATGATTTCAATCATATGTATAGATTCATCTGAAAAATATGAATGCTACTTACTTGTTGGTGGTGTGTGTGAATAATTACGTTTTATACAATTCTATTAATTGCAACAAGTGTGATCAACGTCTGATATACCATTTAGAAGTAACATTGACTATGAGAAGAACCTTTGTAACTGCTTAAGCTCACATCATTGCCTGCAATGTCCTGTGATCCAAAATCAAACACGATGAATTAGTTTTATCTATGATTTGTCGATTCTAATAATCCATGCAAGACATTCTTGAGTTACATAGATATCAATGCCATGGTAGTAGATACTCTTAACATGATAACAAATACACAACATTAATGAAACTCAAGTAATTTTTTTTTTTTGAAAACCAAGTTGTTTAAATTAAACCCATAAAAAGCATACTGTTAAGGATTAATTAAAAGAAAAGGTAACAAATGTGGACTTTTTAGCATACACCACTATTCTAAGCATATGAAATTGTTCTTTTTTTTTCAAGGCATGTAACTATTTCTACGTAACCACGAATAGACGATAAAAAGCATTCACAAAAAAGAAACCCAGATCCTTACATGTAAAACCAACCGGATTTTCTATATTAATAAGTGCAATATAGTCAGCTGGACAACATGAGTAAAAAAACACAATGAGATACAATGATAGAGAAGAAAAACAAATAATATTTGACGCTTTCAAAGTCCCTTCTTTTTTGCTATTTTATTATTTAATTAAATTGATACAAACCGCCATCACCCAAAAGAAATTACCTAAATCATCTATAACAAACAATCATGCATTTATAAATATAAATAAAGAAAATTATATAATTATGTTCATGTGTAGTTTTTTAACCAGATTTATAAGTGTAAAACATTAGATAATGACATAAAAGCTTACAACTTTTATGATCACATATGCATAATAATCTAAATATATTTCAGATCCAATTACCTAGAATTCCAAAGTGGACCCACCACTCACCTCTATAATCACTATAAAACAGTAACTGAATTCAGCAAACACAGATAAATGTGAAGGTTACCAACAGAGAGGAAGTTAATAGAAAGGCATTAATGATGACCTTTCCTTTCACACTTGGATTGGACCTAACTTGAACTGCCACAGCTCTTTGATTCAAAGCTTGAAAACTCTGCAAGAGGTAATTGGTGAAAGAACCATCAGAAAGCAGTACATATCATATAACATAGAAGTCCATGGCAGTTAAAATTTCACAAGTACGATAAATAATCAGATTATGTTATTTATATTATGATCAATCCATAAGACATTCCTAGAATTCAAAGACAAATGAGTATATCAAATTCCAAAATCTGACTTTTAAGAAACCTTAAAACTGGCCTGAAAAGTGAACTACACAAGCAAGATCACTGCTGGATGGGAAGCATATATAATGTATAGAAAGCTCTCAGTGAACTAAATTTTTTTCTTCCAGGACATCAACAGGTTCCATACAGTAAGCCAAAATATAAATATGAACTTCTCAACCTAATTTATAACTTGATTAAACCAAAAATAATCAATTAGCCTCGTACAGCCAAAACACAGGTGAGATCAAATAGGTATTAACGTATTGTAATTTTGGACTGAATAAAATATCTCAAAACAAGTGAAGAAGAAGATGAAGAGGTATGAGAAATTTTTTTTTCAATTATTGATAAAGGAAGATGAAGCGTCGGTTGGGGAAGTGCTTAGATAATAATAAGTTATTAAATAATAATAATTGATTGAATTTTTCAGTTTATTTGAGATTGTCATTTATTGAATTTCATCGGGCATTTGATATTGTAGTGGGTTTGAAGAAGAAGTTAATGCTAAAATGGTTGTGTGGATGGATTGTCATGTGATTAAAGTGACTGGAGGGGTATAATGGACAACTAGACCCTTTTCTTTGTTTAACATGGTTTTATATAGTAATATAGATAATATAGAAACGTAGGATTTAGATATTTTTCAAATCGGATATATTGATATCCATAACCGCACTCTGGATATTCGAATATCGGATATTTTAATTTTTTGGATATGAATTCAAAACGGATACAAATTTTTTTCAAATATTTGATAGACTAATTAATTGACACAACCCAGATGTCTAATACCATTTAGTGGCTTATCACTGGTGTCACTCATTCTGGGCTTTTATATATGTATAAAAGTGAAAATACGGTACAAAAATGAATTATTAATGAGTTGATGACACTCATCATGAATTGAAAGTTTTTGTCATAGCAAGCACAAGTAAGAAACGCTGATCTGTTCATTTTTTTTCTTTTGTTTGTCTTTTATTTGAAGATGAATTTCTATCTCACTCTTTTCTCTTCCACTTCAGAATTTGTAATTCGATTTCAGTAATGAAATCTGGTAACAAAAATTTACATTTTATTCAAAAAAAGAAACATGAAATGTTTGGTTTATAAAAGTTGCACTAATTGAAATATGGCTATGGGAAAAAGAATTTTGATTGGTGCACAACGATATATTTATTTGATATTTTTTATGGTTTTTATTTTTTTATAAATGTTTAATAATTGAGGGAAAATTTTAATCGAACACTCATTAATGTATAAACAAAATAAAATAAAATTTTATTAAACCCTAGTCATCCAAGAGGACGAGGTGTAACTCTTCCACCTCGCTAACTAAAGGGATGAGCGACAAATCAGATATTTGTTGAAATTTATTTTTTTGTACAAAGATCTTATGGAGAAGGCGACAGTTAATAGGAACATCTAAAGAGAATTATAAACAAAATAAAACAACAAACATCCTCTCATCCAAATTCTTTTTCACACCTATAGTCAATATTTTATATTAATAATGACTTGATTTCCTTCAATAACTGAATTTGAAATATTTTGTATACATCCAACCATCATGATTTACCCATCAAAAGAAAAAAAAACTATCATGATTTCAAATTATGGTGAGTTGAATATTATTTATAGAATATGTTTATCCGAAAAATTTAAACAATATATGAATACTACGATGCTATTTGCATGACAATTGTATCACACCACTTAGATTTAACAAAAATGATACAAAACATGTCATTGGAAAGAAAAACTAAAGCTAAGGTTAAAAAAAAGGAATATAAAAGAGGCACATCCAACAGCTTCACCAACATTTTGTATATTGCAACTTTCAGATTTATTCACTTGCTTTTTGTTGACTTGAAAATCTTAGATGCCTTCACCAACATACGCACACTTCTTCTGAATCAAATGTCATTCCAACATTTTGAACAATTGTTTCTGTACATTGCTACTCAACTTCATCAATCGAATCTTTTTGTGGACTGCCTTCAAGAAAAATGTAATTGAATCCCCTGTATTCCTGTTAGGCTTGTGCCACTTGGAGCCTTATTTTTCGATCGGAGTCGCTAAAATTTTTACTTTTAGCTTCCTGCAGGAGTTAGAGTACTCTAATTGAAAACCTCACTGCATATTATGGGTTCTGGTACCGTTTTGTACTACCCATAAAAATTTCATCGAATTCCGATAACGTTTTAAAAGTTATGCAATTCTGATTGGTATTTGGATTGAATTTTGTTAAAATCTAAGATGAAGAGGTTTAATATAACTAGTTGTTGTGTATGTGCAAATGCACATAGACAAAATATAATATATATAATGTCAAAAAATTTATTTACAATAATATTTTCATAATATTTACTCTAAATATAAAAAATCTAATGTTTATAGTTTACTCAATCAAATGATGAAAATATAATGTCAAACACAAAAAAAAGTAATTATAGATTTATAGTAAACAATATTTCATACTCATTTTTTCAAAAAAGAATATAGAAATAGAAATTATTAAAAAGTTAACAAAAAATACAACTACCAAGAAAGCAAACCACTCTTGTTAAGTACATTGGTCCCATAAAAATTGATCTAAGCTATTGTTTATACATAATTAATCAATTCAAAATAATAAAATAATCTTAAACTTTTAGTGAGAGATATTCAAACTAAATTAAAATGGTTTGTCTCATGTAAAAAATGAATCGAGGATTACCATTGGAGAAAAAGGTAAAAGTGATTAAAAAAATTAAATAAATTATAGGAAGGAAAAATATATAAAAAAAACTTCTAAAAATATATTTTTCACATCATCATCTAAAAATAATAATAATATAAAAAGTATTTATATGAAAGTGATTTTAATTATTTTCAAATATATATTAAATTTATTTTTTACACACACAAGAAAAAGATAATAACAAAAGGTTGAGAACACACCAGAAAAATAAAAGTAAATATGATAATAATCTAAATAATGCAAGTTAAAAAAAACACAAGTAATTTTTTGTTAGAGTAATATGAGACGATCGATTAGATATCATTTGAGAAAAACAAAACACAAAAAAAAATTATATATTGATAAAACACAGTGCAACATACATGACTGATATTATCCTCTATATTTTTTAATCTATATATATAACAAATTGATCCTGTGATAAATATAACAATGACAGACTCAAAATTTTATATATTAATACTACATAATTATAATTGGTTTTTATAGATTTCACATTCTTATTAATATTTTAAGATTATTTACTTTGTGGTGTTAGTTTTGTTGTTTAATTTTTTCAATTTATGTTTTCACACTTTTAGAAAACTTGGTTTGATTCAATTTATTTATATATTTCTTATGAATATCCATATTGCGCTTTCCATAAATATTCATAAGACTTATTATTGTGTTATTTTCATATGGGCAAAGATTTAGGATTTAGGTTTTAAGATTCAAAAATTAGGATTTTATTTGATTGACATCACTCATAGCTATATTGTACAAAAAAAATTATAAGATTTTGGTGTAACTTATCACTTGAAAACCATTTTGTTATGAAGTACAAAATCTAATGAAAACGATGTCTTTTTCTTTTTCTTTTATAAGGTCATAACATTGAAAAAATCCAGATTAATAAACTTTTTGGTTAAAAAAATTCATGTACTAAATTTATTTTAAACAAATTTATTTTCAAACACTAATACACAAAAAGGAAATAAAAATGGCTGAAAATACACCACAAAAATAGAAGTAAATATGCTAATGACAATTTGATTGACACAAATACGAACTTTTTATAAAAAAATCATTTTTGTCAAAGATAATTTAGGATAGATTAACTATTATTTTATCTTGAAAAACACAACACAAAACAAATTTGATGGAACACACCACCACACACACATATACACAGCTGATAAAATTTTCTCTATTTTTTTAATCAATATATAACAACACATATATGTAGAGAATGAATCATTTGATAAACATATTAAAATAACACAATGCGAAATTTTTATATATTTAAGAAAATATCTAATAAAAATTTAAGATTTCGAATGATCCCTTTTTATATATATGATCCAAATATTGTAATTGATTACTTTTCACATTTGCATAATTTTTTTTAGCATTACTTATTTTGTAGTGCTATTTTTTCATTTAATTTTTTCAATTTGTGTGTTCACACTCCTGGAACACATGGTTTGATTTAATTTATTTATTTATTTTCTTAACAAAACACATAATGTCTACTTGATAAATATTTATATACATGTTGCCGTTTTGATGAATATATATACATGACACAGTAGGATGCCGTGATCTTGTCATCTCTTTCTTTTTTATTCAAATTTTTTATTTTTATTTTTTTTTATAAGTGAAATGACTAAATTTCCCTTACCAATGAAATGACTCAATTGCCATGTTAGATGAATTTTGTCTGCATCATGGTGTTTTATAGTAAAGATAAATAGCACATAAATATTTATAATACTTATTATTATATTATTTTCCGTTAGGCATAGATTTAGGATTTAGGGATTCAGTTGATTGACATAAATCATAGTTATGTTAAAAATTAAAATATTTTATCGTAATATATCATTTAAACTAAATTTATTACTGAATTACATACAAAGAAAAAAAAATCAAAAGTAAAATGTGTTTGAAATAAAAGCTTACTAAAATAGAATCAAAACAATGAACCGTAGAAATAGGAAAAGATAGAAAATGAGTGAAGTCATTCTCACAATTTTTGTATTTGTTGTTCGTTGGGTTAGACCATCGTCTCGCCTTAGAAGTTGTGATAAAATGACAGGTTGTGATGAGTGCTTATTAAAAATCATACATGAAAAAAATTTAAAATATACAAAAAAATCATATATCATATAAATAATATAATCATATAGATCACATAATGACTAATGAATTATTAAAGGACGGATAAATCATATATATCACAGTTGAAGCTGACCAACATGAAAAAGAGATAGATTGTGAAAAAATTGATTGTTAGGACAACGATGAAAAGATAAAATGATTAGTATCATATAATTAACAAAGGAAAAATAATCAATTGAATGCATTGCAATTATATACTTCCAAATTGTTTTGTGATGACCAAGCAAAAAATAATAATTTTTGTGATGAATGGGAGAAGAGGAAAAACAAAAATTTGATAAGAAACTAATAGAACCACTTTTATAGAGCATTCAGAGTAATGCTTTTTTTTTTTAATAAACTCTTAAATGGGATCAACCACATATTTTACTCCAAATCACAGAGTGGATCTCAACTGAAAAAGATCAAATACGTTATCTATAACCCATCATCCAAACATTTACTCGAGGAGGTAAGCGACGTGTTATATTTGGTATAATAAGCATGGTAAACAAATCTTAAAATGTTAAAAAATAATAATACATACACAAACATAAAACGTATTTAGTTTATTTGCAACATAAAACGGATTAGATGATCCAAAATAAACATCATATCTACAAAAGATTAACTTACATGTCTAAAGTAAAAAAAAATTTGAGAGAGTGAAAAAAAAAGATGATAGATTCATTTATCCAAAGGAATGAGGATGTCAATAAATGGGTTTTCAATGTTGTGTAAATAAATGTGGGGGTTTGTGGAAGAGCATCAGCCATTGTTTGATGAAGAGAATGAGGGGATTGAATGGAAAGGAGATGAATGAAGAGGAGATTGAATGTAGGGTGGATGAATGAGGGTGGCGGTTTTATAGGTGGAAGTTGAAGGGCGTATGAATATTCATTAATTTGGAAATCTATAATGAATGAAAATCTACAATGAAGATAAATGATGTAATTTTATTAATATTTTATCATAACTATGAATGGAGGAAGTTGAAGGGCGTATGGAAATCTACAATGGAAATATGTAATTTCATCATAAATGATGTAAATTATTAATATTGCATTGAATTATATTTGATAATGATACTATTGCATTGAATTACATTAATATTTGATCCTTTTTTTAATGTATCATGTCTTGGTATATGAAATGGAAAAAAAAATTTGGCAAATTATATTTTTAATGTATAATGTATCATGTCTTATCTTAAAAATGTTGTAAATGGATTTTTATGGGATTGAGTAGTAATGTAGGAGTATCCTAATAATATTATGATAATCAATTTTAATTATAATTATGAGTGTATATGAAATGGGAAAAAAAAATTTGCAAATTATATTTTTAATGTGTAATGTATCTTTAAAATGTTGTAAATGGATTTTCATGGGATTGAGTAGAAATGTAGGAGTATCCTAATAATATTATGATAACCAGTTTTAATTATAATTATAAGTGTATATGAAATGGGATTTTTTTTTTGCGAATTATATTTTTAATGTATAATGTATCATGTCTTATCTTAAAAATGTTGTTGCATTGAATTACATTAATATTTGATCTTTTTTTTTAACCTATCATATCTTGATATATGAAATGAGAATTTTTTTTTACAAAATATATTTTTAATGTATAATGTATCATGTCTTATCTTAAAAATGTTGTAAATGGATTTTTCATGAGATTGAGTAGAAATGTAGGAGTAAATGTATAATGTATCATGTCTTATCTTAAAAATGTTGTAAATGGATTTTCATGGAATTGAGTAGAAATGTAGGAGTATCCTAATAATATTATGATAACCAATTTTAGTTATAATTATAAGTTAATAAATATGTTGCATAATGAAATGTATGTATTATAAAATACTATAAATGAGATTAAAATGATGTAAATGGATTTTCATGTAATTGGATAGATATATAGGGGTAAAATGAAAAAATGGTTGTGATTAAAGTGGTGTGAATGGATTATAATGGGATTGAATGGATTGCTAGGGGTAAAATGGTCAAATGGCAGATTTTTGGGTTAAGAGACTTTTATATAGTAATATAGATTTTATCATGAAATATTTAATTTTGAGTGAGCTTTCACACAAAAGTAAATTAGATCAATTGGATTCATATAGAAAAAGTTATGGGTATTTTTCTTAGTATACCCCGGGGATATGAAATCCTGGCAGCAGCCCTGTTCGATGTTTAGCTCATATTTTGGAATAGCTGAAAGAGTAACTTGATCTGAGAATAAACATGAAAGTTGTAGATAATCTTCTTAGTTTTTCAATGGTTTTTGAATTGTGCAATTCGAATCTATATTGTGAAAGTTATGACTGTTTTAGTGAAGCATGTTTAGAATTTCGGGGTCAGGGATGTTTTGGTTGTTTAGACCCCACTTTTGGCTATTTATTACCCCCAAATGTTATGACTCTCTCTTGGTCCTGCCCTATGTGTGTCTTTGGTGGTGCTTGTGGAGGAGATGTAGTGGAAGAAAATCAAGGAAGAAGAATGAACAAGAAGAGGTGGATGTGTTATGCTTGTTTGGCCTCCCTCTCCTCTCCTCCTCCTCTAACTCCCCCACTTGAATTCTATGCATCCCTCTCCCCTCTGTTTCAGCATGAAGAAGAGATGTGAAGGCTGAGATGGTGGTAGTGGTGGTGGCGGTTGAGGTAGTCGTGGGCGTGCTTGTGAGACCCCACACCTCCCCCTTCCCTCCCCCTCTCTTATTAAACTTTCCCCTCTTCTTTTTCTAATTTTTAGCACATTTGGTGTGTTGGGAGATGATGCATGCCATGTGTTTGTATTTATATTTGTGTGGTGTGTGTGTGTGTGCTTGGTTGCTTGGTTTAGGGGTGTCGGCGTGCCCGCATGCGTGCTGCCCTATGTGTGCTGCCTGTGTCCAGCAGACCTTGCATGCTGCCCTGCCAGCACCAGCACCCATGCTCGGCACCTGTGCCCAGCATTTGTGCCCCAGCAGGCCCTGCCAACCCCAGCACCTGTGCTCTGCCAACATCAGCACATGTGCCCTGCCAGCACCAGCGTCTGTTCCCAGTGTGTCCAGCGTCTGTTCTCAACGTGCCCAGCACCTGTTCTCAGCGTGTCCGGCGCCTGTTCCCAGCGTGTCCAGCGCCTATGCCCAGCGGCATGCCCAGCACGCCCTGCCCTGCCTGCGCATCCCGGGTGCTGCACCGTGCGTGCGTGCGTGCTCCCCCGTGCGTGCGTGTTTCCCCGCCTGCCTTGCATGCATGCCGTTCTGCGTGCATGCTGTCCTGTGTGCCCTACTCGCGTGCTGTCACTTGATGCGTGACAACGCGAATATCGGTGAGTGGTTCGATCCAACCCTTCGGGATGTACTCGATGCACGTAGTCATGCATCGCGCATCCATGGGCTTCCTTGCACCCCTGTTATGTTAGATATTACATGCTAAGATGTATGTTGTGTAGAACCCCCTATTCTACCATGTACTTTCCTACATATGGTATTCATATGTGTATGATCATGTTTGTATGCGTCCTGCAGTAGGGGCATATGTCTATTTGTATTAATATGGATGTATAAAATATGAATGCTTTAGGTAGTATTGTAATACTACCCCATTATATTAATTATATTTAACATGATTAAGCCTGGGCTAATAACCGGGTTCATACTTAATATTCCCTGGTCATAAGACTGGAGGACTTGGTATAATTGTTGCACCCATCTTGTTGGGGCAAAGTTATGACCAGCTTCTAGAGAGGATGACGCTTTCCCTCTCTCTCGCCCTCCATCTTTGCATAAATTGAGTAAGTAGATGTGGTTCCTACTATACTCAGGTTCGTTTGAGGATATTTGCACGCACCTGTTAGTGCGCGAGATCGCATTTGACCTTTCCCTCAAAAGTTGGTGATATCCAACGCATGCTTGTGTCATACATCGTATGATTGAATGATTATTGTGCCCTTGTATGCATGTTTAAGTAGGCCATTTCTTGTATAATTAATTGCATGTTGTGTATTTTATATATGTTTATATTAAGCCATAAACCTTGTCTAATGAGTTTAGACAAGTGTATAGCCTCTTATAGGGTCATACCATGGCAACGACATTACGAATAATATGTCTTCCCCGCATCTAAGTTGTGCGCTCTGTAGGGAATTCATGAGAATTCATTACCTTATCGGTATTTAATAACCGGTGACGACGGATCCAAGAGGATTGTATCCGCGAGAGTAGATTGTGTTCTCCCCTTCGTTAGATCCGTGTTGAAGCTACCCGGCGTTGAAAAAGCTATTCTGATAGAGGACTCCCATTTGTAGGTACTACCGATGCATTCGGCAGATGTACTGATCGTGGGAGTATACCAGGTAGAGACTACCCGGGAGAGGGCTACCGGTTGACCAAGGGTGTAGAGCAGTCTGATCTCTCCCAATAGTCCTATGTCACCCTGTGAAAGTGAGGGTGAGGGTGTGAGTGTGGTGGGTTTGAGTTAATACTCGACCTACCAGCTTGAGTAGTTGATTTTTCCTTAGGGTTCGCATTGCGAATGCGAAGTCTTCCTCCCAATATCGTCGTGCACCAAAGCCCCAGCGTTGAAACTGTCATGTGTAGTACCACCACTTGTTAGTGCTCTCGATACGTACTGCGGTACCCATCTATCTTATGTACCAATCGTGGAAGGTTGATAGGTAGAGGCTGCACGAGAGAGGGCTATCGGATGATATTGCGAGCGTGGAATCGTTCTCCCCTTCGATGGATCCATGTTGGTCCTGCCCGGCGTTCAAGCTGTCCTGACAGAGGGCTCCCACCTGTAAGTACTACCGATGCGTTTAACATATGTACTGATCATGGGAGCATACCAGGTAGAGGATTCCCGAGAGAGGGCTACCGGATGACGAAGGGTATAGAGCAAAAAGGTTTCTTCCAATAGTCCCGTGTCACCCTTAGGGGTATGCAACTCCTAATGCTTGAGGTATTGAGGTATATCTCTACCTTGTAGCAGATAGACTCGTTATGTCTTGTTATCCAGTAACACCATGTGTTATGGCTAATAGTTGTTCCTTTCCGTGTGTTCAAAGAGCCTCCCTCCGGGGAGTGAGGGCGAGGGTGAGGTTTGGTCCCGCCATCGTGCGACCTTCTATTTTCTTTAGGTTTCTACTCATGTTTTTCTTTGAAAGGAAATTGCCTTAGTGTTGAATTGTTGTTATGGTGTTTGGTTGGAACAACCACTCACTGAGCTTGTAGGTCACCCCTTGCGTACTGCTTCTTTTACATGGGTGTTGTTGGGCGTGGAGCTGGAGATTCCCTGTGGTGTGGTTCTACATGCGTGGAGCGTTCCGTCCGGTAATTGGCGAGTGCGAGGCTGTCAGCAATCCTAGAGTCATGTATTTGTAAATCGTGCATGTTGCACATGATGTATTTTATTTAGACTAGACTTGGCTCTCAAAGGACAGTGATTGTGTATTTGAGTTTGTAATAATATTTTTGGTTTACAGACTTATTGATATTTTTATACTTCCGTATTTCAATTGAGTTATCAGTTATTATTACTTGTTAGCATTGTGTATTATTTATTGGAGTCGTTGTTGACCTCTTGTATTGATAGTTGATACTTTATATTATTGCCACGTCTCGTGGACAGCCGCCTTGGGATTGACAATTCCCTATATGCGAAAATCAGATAAAAAATAATTACATTTTGTGAATATAACTCAGTTTCAAAATATATCACAAAAAATTTAGTTACATTTGTGAATGTAACTGACTTTTACTATGTATTACATATAAATATCAGTTATATTAAAAAAAGTCAATGGCTTACAAAATGCAATACATAAAGGTTCAGATTAGTTGAAAATGTAATAGACTTTTAAAAAATAATTTAATATTTTTTGAGTGTTAGAAATGTAATTGATTTTGAAAAATAATGCATATAAGTCAAAAATAAAAAAGTTAGAAATATAATTTATTTTCAAATGTTATTCAAGCCAATGTCAATATAGCATCAAAACTTTAAAAAGTCCTTAAAAAAAATAATTTTAACATCAAAACAACATATTCAAACAACATCAAACATAAATGCAATAAGAAAAAAGAAAAACGGATGATTACCAATTCAATTGTCAAAACTAAAAAAAAAAAAATTAAAACTACATTAACCAACGATTTCACACGAGGAAAATGTAATTGTCAATTAATTGTGGAGAGTGGTTATTGAATGCACCCATTAATTACGTTGTAGAGTTATCCAAATTTGTTTAAATGGTATATTTGATAATACAAGCTATGTCACGTCACGTCATGAGATTTACATGAGACCTATATAATGGGGTATGTAAATATTTTTCATGTCATAATATACTGATTATAAATAGAAAATTTTTCAAAAATAACCTTCCAAAAAAACAAAATTTCAAATTTGATCCTGAGACCAAATTATTAGCAAAACTGACCCTGAGTCTGTTTGACCTCGGTCAGCGCACCAACGTGGCGCGCTGACTGGGCACCACGACAGAGACGTGATCTGGTATCACGTCTCCATCATGCTGAATCTACGCGCGCGTTGGCGCGCGCGCGAGTTCAGCGTGCATGCATGGGCCTCCCACAGGGGGAGACGTGGTCACGGGCCTCCGCATGCGTGCATTGCGCGCGCGCGCGCGGGGGTTTGATTAATTTTTTTTAAAAAATTAATTTAATTTTTTATACAATTAACCAAATCATACAGTGGAAATTAAAATTAATTTAATAATGTCTTTGATTTAAAATTAAAATTAAGTTTAAATTTTAAATTCAAATTAAATTTTAAATTTAATATTAAGATAATATTTAAAATTTGATTTGATAAAACAACAATTTATAAAAAAATAATTTATAATAATTCATATCATATTTAACATTTAAAATTCAGATAATATTTTAAATCAAATAAGAAAAGTAATAATAATAAATTATTTATAAAATTAAAGTAATATTTGATTAAGGATCGTTTAAGAAAGATAAGGTATAAATTTGATTTAAAATTAAAATCAAGTTTAAATTTTAAAATTCCTATAAAATTTATGATTTAATTTTATAAAATTTAATTTTATAACACAACCATTTATATAGAAACAAAAAATAAGAGAAAATAATAATATTTAAATTTTAATTTTGTAAAACAACCATTTATATATATTTATATGAAAACTTAAAAATTAAATTTTAAAATTAATGGTTGTTTTACAAACTTAAAAATCACATGCAAATATATATAAATAGGATTTGCGTGTGATTACAATTTTATAGGAATTTTAAATATTATCTAAATTTAATCTAAAGATTTAAAATTTAATTTTATAAAACTATCATTTACAAAAAAAATATTATATGCAAATATATATAAATGGTTGCTTTGCAAAATTAAATTTAATGCATAAGTTGACTGATCAAGACCTGTACAAGTTGACTGATAGGTATACATGTACTATACAAAAAAGACCCTACATAGACAGTTTTCACATCAGCTCCTCCACCAAAGCAGTTGGAGTAATAACTTAATGGTAGGGTCAACCAAAAACACATTATAAAATACTGATAAATTTTAAAATTCATATAAAATTGTAATCACATGCAAATATTATTGTTTTCTCTTATTTTTTGTTTCTATATAAATGGTTGTGTTATGAAGTTAAATTTTATAAAATTAAATCATAAATTTTATAGGAATTTTAAATTTTAAATTTGATTTTAATTTTAAACCAAATTTATACCTTATCTTTCTTAAACGATCCTTAATCAAATATTACTTTAATTTTATAAATAATTGATTATTATTACTTTCCTTATTTGATTTAAAATATTATCTGAATTTTAAATGTTAAATATGATATGAATTATTATAAATTATTTTTTTTTCTAAATGGTTATTTTATCAAATCAAATTTTAAATATTATCTGAATATTAAATTTAAAATTTAAAATTTAAACTTAATTTTAATTTTAAATCAAAGTTAAACCTTATTAAATCAATTTTAATTTCCACTGTATGATTTGGTTAATTTTATAAAAATTTAATTTATTTTTTTAAAAAAATTAATCAAACCCCCGCACGCGCGCGCAACGCGTGCGTACGCACAGGGGAGATCACGTCTTCCCCTGTGGGAGGCCCATGCATGCATGTTGAACCCGTGCGCGTGCGCCGACACGCGCGCAGGTTCAGCGTGACGGAGACGTGATACCGGATCACGTCTCCGTCGTGGCGCCCAATCAGCGTGCCACGTTGGCGCGCTGACCGGGGTCAAACGGATTTAGGGTCAGTTTTGCTAATAATTTGATCTCGGGGTCAAATTTGAATTTTTGTTTTTTTGAGGGTTATTTTTGAAAATGTCCCTTAAAAATACATGACAGATTTTTTGTCCACGGAAATCACCCCACTTTATGTTGTCACTAGATTGTATATATATATCCAAGAAAAAAAAATTTTGATTTTGATCCTGAGAAGCCGATACCAATCCGATCGATCGATTCCAGCTAGGGTTTAACAGGGTCCCCGCCGTCGCCGGCTCCTCCCGCGATGCCGTGGTGCAAGCATTGCATGACCGACTCCCCCACCGAACGCGACCCCGACGAAGGTTACATGTAAGACTCTTCCCCCCCCCCCCCCCCCTCGAATCAAAACCCTAACGCAGGCACACACATGTAACGGTTGCATAGATGTTGCACGAATTGCGGGAGGGTCATTGAGCACGACGTGTACACGGACGCTGTCCAGTTCGAGAAGACCAGTGGCGGCCAGGTTCGTCATCTTCGTCTCTTGTTTTGGTTTGAATTTGGATCGTTTTTTGTGAATTGTGAATTGGGGATTTTGCTTACGATGCGTGGTTGATGTGTTTGCAGAGTCGGTTAGCGGGGACTTTGATTAGGATACAGAAGGAGTATTCGCAGTCCCATGAGAGGACGCTGAAGAATGGTGAATTTTTTTTTTTTTTATGTCGGTATTATTGAAGAATGGTTGATGTAAGTTCTAACTTTTCTATTTTGAGGGGATGCAAGGCTGATAAATGGTGATTTTTTTTAAGTAATGCTAATGTGTAGTATTTATGTGCGAAGAGAGCAAGTGCTATATTATGGAGCATGTCCTCTCAACGTACTTAATCTATTCCTTTACGTGAAAGACGGTTGTGGCATTTTCAATTCTTTTTATTGTGAAATGAAGTAGGAACTTTTTATTAATAAAAGCCCCCAAACAAAAGGAGATGAGGGATCTCCTCACAAAATGAAAACAAAAAGGAAATAGCATTCAATTCTTTAAGTTTGACTGATTGGTGCTAACGAGTGGAAAACGGGTGATTGTGCTTCTTGGGGAGGATTCACCTTCAAGAATAACGGGCAATAAGCAGAAAGGGATGTAGTGGTTCTGGTCCCTTTGGAGCCATTGTATGTGTGTTGTTTTTTCCTTTACCTGTTAGGAGATCCCTCATCTCCTCATGTCTGAGGGACAACATTTTCTAATATGATTGCTCCAATCTTTTTTTCAAAAGAGGGGGAAAGTGAAGAGGGAATTTTGCTCTATATGAGTGTTCTTGATTTTGACCCTTTTGGTTCATTTGAATGAAGCTTGTTATTAGGCTTCAATTCTCTTCATCAGAAAAACAACATTTAATGTAGATTCTAATTGGATTTCACATGTTGAGTTTCTGGGTTCATGCTGATGAATGTCATTTCTCTCTTGTTTCAGGAAGAGATGAAATTGAAAACATGGTAGTTAGTCTTTGTATTAGTGGCGGGGAATCTATAATCAATCACGCACATGGTTTCTATAGAGTTGGGTTTCCCAGCTTCAAGCTTTTTATCTTTAGCAAAACCTTTTAATATTACTATGGTTAAAATATGAACACCACTTCCTTTTATTAGATAGCAGTGGAGAGGAGCTTCACAAGGGGCCGGAGAACATCACATGTCGCTGCTGCTTGCCTCTACATTGCTTGCCGGTAAGGAATAACGTTTGATCTTATGAAATGGTTATTTATAGAATCTTTTAAAGAAATGTTTATATCCATGCATGACAATGAGTTGTAAAGGTTATTATTTCACATTTTTTTATAAAGCGTTTGGGCGGCTTGAAGGTAGGTGTCAGAAATTGCATACCAACTAGAGAGTGCATGCAGTCAATGTTGGATGTTTCACTTTTTTTTTTTTTGGTGAAAATGTTTAGTTATGAACTAGTTGGTTTAGTACAAACAGGAGTTTCTAGGCCAGATGTGATCTAACATCATATCAGAAAGTTTATGCCAGATGCCATCTCTTAGTAAATGAGTTGGCCAGAACGCATGTCCATTTTAGAAAAGCGACCTGCATCTGCCAGGTTGTGTGCATGATTCAAAAATCGGGTTGGCTCATTAATAACCTCTTGTTACTCAGCAATAATGTTGAAAGCATTTCAATCTGCAACTTGTTCATTTCTTTTGTTAACTTTGTGGGCAATCTAGGCTAGGAGAAGTATGTCCTCTTTTTCCCTAAAAGTCGGTGTCTTCGCCTGAGCAACATTGGCGGGGGTGGGATATGATACCAGGTAGGTGGTGCTAGCGGGCTGATCAAAGCTTGGTTTGCTAAGAACCTCTAGGTTGCAGATAGATTTATCAATCACCAAGTAGTTTTGAAATCTCTATTTGTGTATTTATTTTAAAGATTTTTGGTATTGAACAAGTACCAGATTGAACTACGGATGAATCACATATCTGTTATGGTTTTGAACAAAAACATGTCAATAATATAAACAGATTCTCACTATGTAAATGAAAATGTTGAAAATCAGGGGTAGAGCCTGATTAATTTATAAATACTTGAAATTGGCTCGATAGATGGTTGAATAAGTAATACATTGAATTCATATAAAAATTAAAGGACATATTGTCCTTTCCTTTTTGTGGACATTCTCTATGACATTCTGATTTTGGCATTTTGTACTCTTTACATTATCCATGGATTTTTAGAGACATCATCTAGTTGATGGCAACCTCTAGGAGGTTTGGTAAATTCTGATGGTTTTTTTCTTTCTTAAATTAGTATTGCAGTGTTTTTGTAGATGGGAATCTGAAAATTGTTGTAGTAATGTTTCTGAACAGAATCTATAATACATGTTATTCCTAGACACAAAAGTATTAAGCATTGAGGCAGTATTATGTTTGGAACATTATTTTGTTTTGACGGTATGTTTAAATAAATGACCGATTAGATTGTCGTTTTTCCTATTCTACAGGCTATGTGCGAAGCCGAAGCCATATCTTCTTATTGATTTCTCTGACCATTTGCAGACAAATGTGTATGTGACTTCTCTTCACACTTTCCTTCTAAAATTCCAAGGGAAACCTGATAATGTCGTGACAAGTAAATTCTAAATTAATTAGTGCAACTCAGTGAGTATTTATTCGGTATTTTAGTTGCATGCCCACATTTGTAAATCCTGTTTCCAGATATGTGGTAGGTGCCGTATTTCTGCAGCTCTGCACACTGCTAAGGCTTGAAGAACATCCCATCATCCAAAAACCTATTGATCCAAGTCTTTTTATAGATCGATTTACTCACAGTAAGCCCTTCTCCATATCCTTTGAATATCGTGAACTTATCTCTTTAGGAAAAAAAATGTTACAATGACATTAGTCATGATGAATTAAGAGCATGAGATCTAATTTGTGTTATGCTACAAAAAAGTAAAATTCCTTGTGTGAGAGTGATTAATTTTTTTATTTATATATTTTGTTTTGAAATGCACTGGACCACATGTGATTCTCATAGCTGAGGACTGTTTTATACTTTTATCAGAGCTGAGGATTATTACACTCATTTCACAGTTAATATTTGTGTTTCATATCTCCTAGGCTGTGGAGATAGCACTGACCAGAAACCTGTCCTAATTTTTTTTCCTTTACCCTTTATGGAGGCTGTTAAAGTCTGATTTGCTAGGTCTTCTAGGAATCCAACATTTTTTTAGATGTCAAACCTTTAATTGCGTTTTCTATGATGAGAAGTTTGGAGCACACAACCTGAATTTTGTTAACTCAGATGTATTGCTCCAAAATAAGAAAATGGAGATGAGAGATAATAAAAACAAACTTAAAAATGCAAAATAAAATTCCACCCAAGAGGCCAAGACTCTATACACAATACATTATATATCTCACACCACTTTAAACAATAACCCAACCTTTGCACCATTTAATACAGACTCATACCCCAAAATGGACTTCTTGGCCTAGTTTCTAAGAAGCGAGACAGCAATTCTTGGTTGTCTTTGAATCACCCTCCTGGCCCCTTCCCCTGGTGCATTTTGTCGCTCAATATTTCACAAAATCTATGTACTCTTCCAGTTATTTTTGAAATAGGGATTGGCCCCTTTGAAAATCACCACCTCATATTGAGCCAGATGCTCAAGCATCCTGTGGGGACAAGGATTTGGGATACCTTAGCCTTGATGTTGTGATCCCCTTCGTTTTTTAGCCTTTTCCCAGTTTCTCCAGTCTGTTCAGATCTCTCAGGTCAGCCACAAACCCCACTGCCACCCCCAAACAGCTCCAAAGTTGTAGCGCAAAAGGGCCACAGCAAAATAAATGTTCCACCATCTCGTTTCCACCACACCCAAATGACATAACATAGGCTCATATACTGCCCGCTTTGCCCTGTAGGATCTTGTTAAGAGCCTCCCCAAGTAGGTTAACCACATGAAACCTTGGTCTTTAAGAGGGATCTTTACACCCATACCCCTTTGTATTTTCTTGCCATCAACAGCTGAATGGGGCCTCCTCTTCGCAGCCGACAGTCTCAACTCTTCAATCCCTCATAGTCCTCTACGTATGTCGTGTCTAGCATACTTGTAAGCTCGAATTTAGTATGATGACCTTGTTGTTAAAAAAAATGATTAAGTAATTGTTTATTCAGGCTACTCTATATTGTATCCTGTGGAGTATAACATTTTAATTTTATATATTTTTCCATTATAGGTCTCATGGGAGAAAGAAACTCCGCAGTTTCAAACAGTGCACTCCGCATTATTGCCAGTATGAAGCGGGACTGGATGCAGGTGATTTTCAAACTAAAAATTAAGCTGAAAATTAGTGA
This sequence comes from Acorus calamus, assembly GCA_030737845.1. Lineage (NCBI taxonomy): Eukaryota > Viridiplantae > Streptophyta > Magnoliopsida > Acorales > Acoraceae > Acorus > Acorus calamus. Next base: position 11,108,128 of record CM060859.1, on the reverse strand, counting down.
TTTTTTACAGTTCAGTCATTTATTTGTGTCTATTTGACTGACAGACAGGTAGGAAGCCTAGCGGTTTGTGTGGTGCAGCATTGTATGTTGCCACACTTGCACATGGGCTCAAGTATTCTAAGTCAGAAATTGTAAGTCGAACATTATTGTGCATATGAATTTTAAGTTGGGGCTTTGGTGTTTTATGTGGTTGAATGGTGGATGGTTTTCAAATTGGAAATCTTATATAATTTCATTATGTGCAATTGTTCTGCCATTATGCATTATTAAGATAGTTGCGATGCTTGTTTTTCTTAAGAGATATGTATATATCTATATTTTCTTGACCATATGTCATTAACTATGGGCTTGCATGAAAAAATTGTTTGTGCATTAAACCACCATCAAAATGGTCAGAATGATCATACAATGATTGACTTCCTAACTTTGCTTCTTCTTGGCATGTTCCTTGTCTCCTAAGGGTTATATTATGGAGAACATGAAATCTAAAAATTGTACAATGTCTTTTTGACCATGAAGGCTTCTACTAAGTGTCCCAAAGTTGACTAACACAAGATGCTATGTTACTTTCATCACCAATTCTTTTAGTTGAGCATACACCAAAATCCATAGAATCTTTATGATTCTGATGTTTTGAATGGGGCTGACCATCAGATTTCTAGATAAAAACCCTTTAAAAATGAAAATTGAGCGTCCTATGTTTGCTTTGTTATCAATTGCTGTTACACAAGTTACATTGAGACCCAATATTATTTCTATGGAAAACCTTAAATGATTGCAAATGCAGCATTTGACGGTCATGTATAAGTTAGTGTCTGACTTCCACTATTTATTCCAAATCATTGAGCGTCGAGGTTTGATTAAGTTACTTAGTGTCTGACTTCCACTATTTATTCCAAATCATTGAGCGTCGAGGTTTGATTAAGTTACACTCTTTGATTTCCAAAACAGCTATTTTTAAAAATTATATAACAGCATCCTCAATAATTTCATTTTAGAAATGTCTCTCGCTTTCAATAGTTAAAGAAAGAGGTTATATATGCACATTTTTTATTTATTTATGATGACTTTGAAATTTTTTTCACTATTGTATGGATATGTAGACATTTCATACCTGGTTGCATGTCTGACACCATGCATCCTTGTTGGATGCCCACACATGCAAATGCCATTGTGATGGAGTCATGTATCTACATGGAGGTTCGACTAAGGGAGCACTCAATCTCAACTTGGTCAACCTCCTAAATTTGGGTGGGGATGGGATGGTTGGTTTGTGGACTTGTGGATTGGTTTTGGCCTTTGGCTTGTATGCCCCAGCCAAATCCTTGAGACCCTTGTTCATAGTTGCCTAATCTAACTTAACTGGAAGTGTGTTGGAGTCAGGTTAGAGGTGGCTTTGTGGAACCTCTGCTTGATCCTTTAAAGTTTCGGTGTCCTTCTGCTAGTAAATCTACTCATATCTTACATCCTTAGCTCTTGTTTGGTAGAAGAATAGATGTGGAATAAGTGCAACGGTGTGCCTAAAAAAACTGACTGTTTGCAAAGAATATGTATGTATAAGTATGCCAGAATCACTGGGAATAAGCTGTATTGGTATTCCAAGTCTCCCCTAGAATTGTGTTGTTCCACCCAATCTATTTCACTGGTATAAGGGGGTCCACATGTCAAATCCTGTCATCATTTATTATAAATCAAAGGGGGTTCACATGTCAAATCATTTTTCCGTCTTTTATTGATCCTTATCTATATCTTATTCATCTTTTATCTACAACTTATTCATGGTCAACCAAACAATATAAACTTTATTATTACGTTTCCCAACGAGAGTAACCAAAATTATAACCAAATAGAAATTACTCCACATGTCAAATCCTGTCATCACCTATTATAAATCAAAGGGGGTCCATGTGTCATATCATTTTTTCATCTTTTATTTGATCTTTATCTATATCTTATTCATCTTTTATCTATAACTTATTTATGGTCAACCAAATAACATAAACTTCATTATTACGTTTCCTAACGAATAACCAAAATTATAACCAAATAGAAATTACTCCACTGATATAATTATTTATACTGGAATAGTTATTAATCCTTGAATAGCTTATGTTGCTACCCAAATGATGGCTAATAGTTTAAAGTTGAACAACCCTGCTACAACAGGCCATTCTGTCTCAAGAAGTGATGGATTGATTAGTAATCTCATATGCACAATTCATATATAAAAGTTTGCTGGAAATGCTGATAAATTGTCCTTCTTGCCTTATGTCTTAGACTAATTGCTACAGATATCCTGCTTCACTTTTTCTAAAATATTGTGAATCTCTCATAAGTTTCCATAATGGCGAGCTTCCAAGCATTATAATTGACACTCTACATTTCTTCAACTCTATCAGGTCAATGTTGTACACATTTGTGAAGCTACACTAACAAAACGTTTGATTGAATTTGAGAATACTGAGTCCGGCGGCTTGACAGTAAGTTCTTTGTTCTTATGTAATTACTTTGTTGGCGCCTTTACTTTAAACTCAAACTGATTTCATAAAGTTAAACCATATTGAACAATCTAATGATGATAATTTTTACTATAAAGTTAAACCATATTGAACAATCTAATGATGATAATTTTTACTATCTTCCACCTGATGATAATTTTGTATCGATCTTCTGGTTGAAAACCTGTTTTATAGTTTGCTAATTTTTTTTTATTCATTCCTTTGATGTCAAGTATTGTTTGAAGTTTAACTGATATCATTTGTTAACCAGTAATAACCGGTATCATAGTTCAAAATCATGTGCGGACCGCATGTGCAGTCGGGCCCGCATATAGCATATGCAGCCACATGTTCCGAACATGCGGTCACACATAGGTTAAGACAGTCATTTGAACCCCCATTCGAACTGAACTTCGAACGTCTTGCCGTTCGATCGGCTTTCGAACGGTATGTTGCCATTCGAATTACCGTTCAAATAGCAATTCGAACTCAGAGGTAGGTTTACCGTTCGAATTCGAACTAAACTTCAAACGCCCTCTTACCGTTCGAATTTAGTTTGAACTTGGGCGCACATGCACCGCATACCAGGGGGGTTGCATCTGGGGGTGCACATCAGCATATACGTGCGGCCGCATTTCAAACTATGACGGGTATGTCAAATAGATGTGATTTGTAAAAGAAGAATGTTTGTCCTTTTTTCGAGCAATGGTGGGCGTATACTGCCTGATGTTTGTCCTAATGTTGATGCTTTGTGGTATTTAAAATAGGCCTCGACTTGATCTCATTATTACATTATTATTGTGTTTTTTTTTTTTTTTTGTGTATACCTGTTGAGAATTTGAAACCTGGCATATTTGATATTGTGATGCTGCTAACTACTTTTTTATCAGAAGAACATATTACTGTTTACTGATTCAAGTGATCTAGGGTTTGTTTTAAATGTTGCTTTATTCATCAGATTGAAGAACTTGAAGCATTGCAAACGGAACAACCAATCCTGGGGCCAAAAAAGTCTGGGATCACAGAAGTGCTTTGTGAACACAAGGATCGTGCACCCTTTGCACATGGACTTTGTAGATCATGTTATGATGAAGTACCTTCTTGACGTTTTCCTGTTATAGTGTATTTCCTTTGAAACTTTATTGTATGGTAGACATGATTGTTTGTGTTGTTACAGTTCATTGATATTTCCGGGGGACTTGATGGAGGATCGGAACCTCCAGCTTTCCAGCGTGCTGAAAGGCAAAGATTGATAGAATCTTCAAAAGAAGGGAAAGTAAGATAATCCTGCTAATGTATCTTTTGCTATTTAAAATTGGTTTTGTACATTTAAAACCTGAGTTTCAAGAAGTTTTTATAATCATTTATTTAATGGTTTCTCAAAAACTTGTACTTATGTAAAGATATATTCTGAAATTTTGACATTCAAAGAAAAAAAAAGGTTTGTGGTGTTCTTTTTTTGTGTTTAGATATTTTGAAGCTTATAAGATCACAGTGTTAATCCTTTTCCCCCCTCGCAATCTCCTTTCCCTTCTTTCTTCTATTTTTCCTTCTTTTATGTCTATGACCTTTTATTGTAATGCAGTGCTTTCTGGTTCTAATACAACTTGGTGGACTGCACCATTCTTTCAAACAAAAAAATATATTCGGGAAATATTATAGGTCCCTAACTTTTACTTAATCAGAATTTTCAGATGATGAAGTTTGTATGGTACAAGTATGCAGATGTGACAATAATTTTATATTGTCCAGAAATATATCTATGGGAGAATATGTATATCATTATTAATGTAGTTGTAAGTCTCTTCTAACTTAGTTTATTTACTCTGACAGTCTGAGGAGGGAGTTCAAATCTCTTCTTCTAAAGGTAGCCTGGATGTGGTTGGTAATGGATCATCTGAAACAAAGCAAGATGGAAATGTTGGTATGTTCAAAGCACTTTGAAATAATCTGAGAAATTGTTAAAGCATTAATATCATTATTTTCCTTTTTATTTATTTATAATCAATGTATTAGATAGTTTCTGTGATCCTTACTCATGAGAGGATTGTTTATATGATCCTTACTCATGAGAGGCTACTTTCTAAACCAATCTTATTTTACTTAATGCTTGCTACATCACCTCATGCAACTCCAATATCTTGCCAGCTATCAATTGTCAAAGGCAGCTTTAAAGATATGAATGTCACATCCTTTTTATGCATTGGGAATTTTCTCTCTTTGAAATGTGAAGCATTGCACATTTCCTGATGCCCCTATATATTTTAGAAGGACTGACTAGAAGAAAGATTGTACACTATTGTATAACTGGATTTTAATACAATGATATGATTTTTACCAGAGATGTCTACTGGACATCAGAAAGTTGATGAGGATAATGACGTGGGTGTTGATGAACCAGAGAGCCTATCTGATATTGATGATGCAGAGGTTTGCAATATGAATTTGTCTACATGACTGCTAACTTTGAGGCTCATATACTGTTGTATTCTGAATTCTGATGTCTGATATTATTTTATCCATGTATAATTTCCTTCTGTCCACTAGACATTGGTTGTCTTATTAAAGTATAACTTGGAGAGTTAAATGACTCTTTGGTGCTAAATTTTTGCAACATATGTATAGGTTAAAGGCTACCTTTATGATGAAGAAGAGAAACCTTATATAAAGGTTATATGGGAAGGACTAAATAGAGAATATCTTGAGGTATTAGACAATTTTGTTGACTGCCATTATCATTTTTATGCTTTAAATGAATGCCTGAGATAAATCAATCGAGTTAAGCAATTGAATGTTACAGGAACAAGCGGCAAAAGAAGCTGCTGGGATTGTTTCTGGTGATGGTGTAAAGGCGAGAAAGGTACATACTATAAAGACCCTTTGGTTGTTTTTCTCTGTTTCTTGAATTACAATGTAAACAGATTAATCTAGTTGTGTACAGTAGCTTATGCTGTGTTAGCCATGTCAATGATGGCAATAATTTGACTTTGTCTTCCTCATTTTTCTTGGTAGTTTATTAATTTCCTGTCTCTTATGCATTTTATCAAAAAAGTATGGTTCATAATCAACTTGATTTTTCCTGGTCTTGACCTATTTCCCCATGCATCTCCTGTCCCTTTGCCTTCTTCTTTGAGACAACATGCTTCCAAAAGGAAATTAATGGTACCTCTTGGAACAGTTAGGGCTTAAGAGTGTATGAGTAAGGAAATTTTTAAGCTTGTTGGCATACATGGACTGTCGGTTTTATGAACTTCCTGAGATGATCTGCGTATCAAAAAACGCTAAAGAATCCATACATAGGAAGCATATGAATTGTAGGAGTACATTCATGATTGACTGAGCCAGATGTCAGGCCCTCTTCACATATTAGGCAATAGGCACTGATCCTTTTTTCCTTTGTGGGGTTATCTATATCTCATTTTTTTAATTTTCTTTTGAGTTGACCACTTTATACCTTTAGTTTTTCTTTTTGACTTACTGTTTTCCTTCAAGTTGTATTTGGTTGAGTACACGTCTTTGGAAGTCAGTTCCATGAAAATTGGCCGGCCATATAGGCATATACAGGTTCATGTGGTTGACTGACACCATTATGTCTTATGCTATTTCACAAGGAAAGGATATGTGGTGCCCTAAGGTTTTTTCTCCATCTCAACTTTCATGCACAAACATGGATTTATTTGTTGATGTGGTAGGAAATGATGGGGGGGAGGGGGGGGGGGGGGGGGGGATGAAGATATGGTTTCCTTTCCTCCATTTATTTCTTTTTTTTCTTTCTTAGATATAAATGTTAAAAGGAAAAGAAAGAGCGCAGAAGAGAGAGAGAGATATTGCTGCCACTCCTCTTCTGTAGGCTGATATACTTCCTGGTTTATTTTGAGAAATATCATAAGCTCATTTTCTCTACTTGCTACATGGACCAGTTCATGATGGGAATTGATGATGCTGAAAAATTGAAATTCATGTAATAAAATCTGTAGTATTCTCACATAAACAAAATCAAATCTGAGAAAAGCAACCCTTGTAGGCTGGCAAGCCCCGTTAATCCTTGATAGAAATTAACAATTCTCCTGTTTTGAGACTGATTATATGTCATGTTTAGAAGTCTAGCCAGATGCATATTGAATGACCAGACCCAAATTGTTTTGGGATTTGGTGGCCCAGCAATACGCTGGTAAAGAGGAAGCCTCAGACTGGTCTAGATTCACTGAAAATATACCATGAAGAGTACCACAAATTGTTCTCAACAAAGTAATTGGTATACAAAATACAATTAGCCCATGTTTGGTTTGAGAATAGACTTGGAATAACATGGAATTAATCGAAATAGTCTCATTATGGATGTTTGGAATAAATGAGAATCTGTATACTAAAATAAACTGGTATAAAGTGGTATATGGATTCTAGTCAACCCCCGGAATTAAGTTATTCCAGGTTATTCAACCCAAAAGAATATGTGAGTCTATTGTCTAATCAATTGTTATCACCTCTTATAAGTCAACAAATCAATTGTCATTATTTTTTCATCTTTTATAAATATTTATGAATACATTATTTACATTTTATCCAAATAATAAAAAATTTATTATTACGTTTTCCAAGAAGAATAATTCAAAACACAACTAAACAAAAATCACTTTATTCTTATTTATATTAGAATAATCATAAACCTCATAATAATTTAATTCTTGAACCAAACATGGGGTTAGAGTGCAATTTATCTAAAATAGTATCCTATAGTAGGCTGAATATTATTAAAAAAATATTTTTTCAAATATTAAATTATTTCAGTATGAACGTATCTGCTTAATAAATAGAAGATCCGCCTCAAATCACCTTGCATTTATGTTGGATGTGGCTGCCATGTATGTGTTCCACGAGTTCTAAAGATCCCTTTCGCATCCACAGAAGCCACTTATTTCCTGCAGAGGCATAAGCTATTTGTCTAAATTTTTTCTCCTATTGGGAAGTGGGACTTCCTAATCCACTTCCTTGGGAAGTCCATGAGAAATTTTATGGTCCTGGTGACTTCCAATTAACGTAATAAACCCAAGTACATCCTTCGTAGGATCCTTCAACAACATCAGATATTCCATTAGCAAAAGTGTAACAAGATTGCAGTGTTAAGAATTTATGTGCGTAAGTGCATTTTGGTTATGAAGCAGATGTGGATCAAGCAATTATGCTTAAAATGCCAAACTGGAGTTTTCTTTGACTATCGATTCAATTGTTTAATGTTGGATCAAGCTTTATGCTTAGAACATTAAACCGGAGTTTTCTTGGACTGTCAATTCTATTGTTTAATATATTGCCTTTGTAAGAACATTATTAACCTTTGTGAAAATTCAAAATTATCATAATGGTTACTTTAATGATTCAATTTGTTGGGTTGCTGTTCAGGACTCCTTGTATGAAAAACTAAAATTTACAAAACCATGCTAAATCAGCGTACGAGGAAGATTTTAAATATTAATCACACCTCTCACATGCATACATAAACACACTGTGCATGCATAACAGAGAGAGAAGGTTTGATGTATACATGCATGCTGCACAAAAGTGCGGTGAACACATTGCTAGTCAATTTAGAGGTTACTGTATAATTGCCTGTGATAAGTAGACATTTTTCCCCTCAAAGACATGCTTTTGCCAGTTGACTTGAAGGATTGTATGCATTTTCCTCCTTTATACATTATCCTGAAATTTCAAATATTTTGATAAAAAATGATTGTTTATCACAATTTGCAGGAAAGGAAACGCAAACAAAGCGATGAAGATAAGAATAATCCTGCCAAAACTCCAGCAGAAGCAGCTCAAAGAGTTCTATCAAAGAAGGTAGTGCTTTCAACAATTGTGGTAGCATAAACATAAATAGGTCAATGTGCATGAAGCTATTTGTTTATCAACTAGAGATCACTGCTGGTAGTTGTCCCTTTGCTTCTTGTAGCTTATTTCATCATGTGTGAAATAATTTGTTATTTGGCTGTGTTAATATCACTTACCTTTCTTTCCATTATTACAAATGTTTGATCTTTTAAGAGGTGTGATATTTCAACATCGCAAGCCACTTGAAAACGGATTGTTAAGGTTCATGGTATATCCAAAATCACAATGATTGTCAGCTTATTTATTTGCACTTTGTTATATTGTTTATCATTGATGTTCTGACATCTGTTGGATATTTCTCCACATTGATGCTAGCACATAAATATTAGATACATGAAAACATGAAAATCCCCGGCTGTTTTTTTTTTTTTATATCTATTAAAAAGCTTAAGTGGTAAATAGATTGAATGATCAAAATCTTTGTGGTTGGCATGATTTGTAAATTCTCACACTGTTGGCAGTATATAAATGCATGGTCTGTATATTTCATCACATTGATGCTAGCACACAAGTACATGAGTACCAGCACTACTAATATGTATCCCTTTAATGCTTGTTACGTAATTTTTTTTTTCTTTTCCTTTTTCTCATGCTAGATGCGAGTCTTGTTATAGCTTCGACTTTTAAAGTTTTATTGCTGATGATGGTCATGATTGATATTGTTTGTACTACTGCAGGGGGGTTTCAGTGCAAAAATTAACATGGATGCTCTAGAAAAGCTTTTTGTAAGTCTGTCTTTTCCTTGCACAAATATCTTACACAAACTATGCAAGGGTACAACTGCTTATGTGCCTCTTCATGCATGCCTGAATTTGACATAATATAATTGAAAGTATATTCCTCCATGCACATGCATAAGCTTGTATGTCAAGTTGGATTGTCACCAAGGATCCTCTCTTTTCTTTTTCTTTTTTTTTATTTGGGGGGGGGGGGGGGGGGGGGGGGGGGCAATGGACATCCACTCCTTTTAGTTTCACTTGTAAATTCCTCTTTGTGTTTTAGTCAAATCCATTAAGCATCATTAGGTGATCTTTGATAAAAATAAAAACAGATGACTTATTCTTACATCCTTTTTTGGAAATATGGAAACCACCTAACCATCACCAGCACATAGTTGTTGTCCTCCACAGTGGTTTCCCCAACCAGATGCCCATGATTTCTTAATTTAAAGGAAGATGATCTAATATCAAAAGCAGATTCTACAGATAATGCCCCTCTCTCTCTGTCTCATCCATCAACCGTTACTCTTGACCTCAGATCATTACTTCTATAAATTTGAATGGATAATTATAAAAATGATTTAGAAATACCTTGGTAATGAAAATTATTCAGAGGACAATTGAGAAAGTCAAGTCTCGCTCATTGTATTTTTTATACTTTTTTTTTGGTATTATGATTCTTAATTCTATTTATATTTTGGTTGTGTTGCAATTATTAAATGTGTATTTTTCCTTTCTTTTACCAAGCAAAAAAAAATTTATTAAATGTGTGCCTTCTTACCTTTCTATCTAGTCTTTGGGGAGGTGAAGAGTTTATCCCTTACTGCATGAGTGACATTATTCCCAAAGAGACTTCCCATCTTCCCAACTTGCCTTAGCCAAGGATTCATATGGCAAGTCCCTCCTCTCAACTAGTCTCCCAAAAATCCAGCATCATCTATGAAAGGTTGACATTAGTTTGACACACAGTTGAACAACCATATCAATTTTGTTAGTGGAGGCTTTTTTATTAGAAAATGATACACCGAGTCACATTCACCAACCAAAACTCAGACCTCAGTGTTTTCATTTTTTAAAAATAGTAAACATCATCTAATGAGGTATATGTTTTAATAAAAAGTGCATATTGCTCAATTTCAAATTGAATGAATCCATTTTTAGCAAGTGTAAAAAAAATTCAATGAGGTATATACATCATCTAATGAGGTATATGCTTAATTAAATCTGTAACGAGATATATAGGGTCTGTGTTTTGGACTGAGAATAAAATTGAGTGTAGCAGCACTCGTATTTCTTTGACATGCTCCATACCGTACTCTCTTTGTGATGTGAATTGAAATTTCCATACCGTATTCTCTTTTACTTTGCTCTCCCGTGCTTTGCTTTTCGGTTGTGAATATAAAGTATTTAGATTGTCCCATTACCAAATGTCAAAAGCAGTAAAGTTTTGATAATAATTCACCAAATTCATTAGAAGTTTGATGGATGCCTCTAATGTTTTGCGCAGTCAAACGAAGAACTGAAAAATCAGAACCTTGAATCAGACACTGGAAACAGCAAAGCAGAGAGTGACAAAGCAGCCAATTCTGAAGTCATCGATGACCACCATCAGGAAAACGGAGATGAATATGGTGAGGGGGAGGAGTTTGATGACTACTATGGTTATGAGAATGGTGAAACTGGATATGATTACGCGGATGATGACTATGGAGCAATGTGAAGAACAGACATGATTATGGTTATGGCCATAGTGGCTACTACTATGCACAGTTAATCGGAGTTTTGTGCGTTTTGGACTCTGTTGAAAATCAAGCTATCACTGTCACTATTATTTGGATTTTTCATCGAGGTATCAAGAGGAAGACATCGATGTTGATTTGCGTCTGCCTGGTGCACCATCTGATGTGGGTAGGGGCTACAATATTATTTATTTATTTTTATTTATTTTTAATATGAACTCTTGTCAGTACAACCGAAATTTTAAGGATCTGCTAAGATACTCTTGGTTGGCCTGCCTTTTCAATGTATGTAGGCAAGATAACATCTTGTACATGTATTCAAGTAATATAGAAATCATGTATACACCAGAAAACAATAAGTAGAAGAGGGGCTCTTCTTGATTTTGGGGACCCTGTGTGATTATCTTGGAAGTGCGGACTTTTTAATTTTTGCTTACAATGGTTCTAAGAAAATGATACATCCGCCACGCTTTGTAGCCCCAATTGGTTTTGATTTTTTTTTTCTTGAAATATATATTCATCTAATGAAGTACATACTATTATGAAAAGTGAAGCATATTTAGATGAATCAGAACATATGTTTTTAGAAAAATGAAAAAAAAGAAAAACTAAAATTTTCAAGTGTATATTGTACTACGATAGTACAGGCGGTTAGGAGATTGCTTTGGATTGTAGACGAGGTTGAAAAAAAAACTCTCTATCAACCTTGTAAGATGGCCAATGAAATGACTCCTATTTAAAAAAATTAAGCAGTTCCTTTAATTTTCATAAATGAAATATTTTCTTTATTTTATTTCTTGCCAATGGTTATCAAAATCTCTCATTTTATATATACATATATATAGAAGTGATATATATATAATTTTTCTATCTAACAAATTATTGCGATTTTTGTGACATTATATTTGAATCACTTATTCTATTACCCCCCCCCCCCCTCTCCCTTTGGTAAACAGAATATAAGAGTATAAGGGTAGTATAAGGGTGGTATAAGAATAGATAGAGAAAATGATTGTTTGTTTGCAGGGTATAACTTGGTATTACTAAGCCAGTTTAAACGAGTATAACAGAGTCTAACAATTCTAAGTAACCCCTAGGATAAACTATACTCACTTTATCTATTCTCATGGGCTCACATGTCAAATCAACTTTTTACATCTTATCACATTAAATCACCTATCAACACCTCTTATATATCAAATGGCCGACATGTTAAATCAACTTTTTTACATTTTATTTATATTTTATTCTTTATCAACCAAACAACTCAACCTTTATTATTACGTTTTCCAATGAGAATAAAAAAAACACAATCAAACATAAAATCTCTTATTCTTGTAGATTTGTTATCTATACTGACATAGTTATCTATCCAGAATAACTCAATTCTGCTATCCAAACGGGACATATCTTTATTTTAATTTATGAATGTATTGTCAATCAGACAGACATGTTGTCTTAAAACAGTGAAGAGAGTACACCATAATTCGAGTTTATTGTGATTCTCCATTCAAAAATTCGACCATCTGATTTGGTTTTTTTCATGCTAATGTAGGAGTTGCAGCGTACCAAGACATCCTGTAGAAGTGTGGTTTTTTTTTTATGATATTAACTCAACCACTAGATGTATAAGTTCAAGCATATTTGCCTGAATCATTTGAAGTGATCTGAGGTTGTTTCTTGTGGAGATTGGATAAGTGAGGTTTCATTAGGTAGATATAATTGTAGAAAATTTTTTTTGTTGTTGTTAATTTATTGGGTGCGTTTGGTTGCGCGATTGCAAAACTGATTCTACAAGAATCTACGATTGCAAAACTGATTCTGCAGGAAACTCACTTTATCAGCTTTTTGAAATCGCAGCTTTTGGGCACTATTTGTCTGCAATCGCTGGATTTAAAACTGCGATTACAAAACTGTTTAGTTGCATGATTGCAAACGCAATTTCTTGCAATCGCAAACACTACGCAATCGCACAACCAAACGCACATATGGCTTACAATGAATGTCATAACATCCATGCCTAGTAAAAATAGGACCCAAGTTGTTCTGATTGATATCTATCAATCTTCGTTAGTTTGGCTCTCAATCATTATTGATGAACTAAAGAGATCATTGATGTTGTGTGTTTTGTTGAGGATGTTTTTGTGGACTGAATATCTTTGTTTTAGGCTCCGTTTGGTTGCGCGTTTGGGGCGATTCCGCTTTTTGAAAAGTTGAAAATCCCCAAACGCGCAACCAAACGGGGCAGCTTTTGACGGAATCAAAAGCTGGATTCCTTTTAATTTCTCTCTCGAAATCTGGGTTTTTAAAATCTCAAAAACAACGATTTTTTGTCGGAATCGATTTTTTGAATTGAAAAGCAACTTTTTTTACCAAACATTAAACTCCTTCCAAATATTTATTCCTGAATTAAAAAAAAGCATCCCAAAAGAGTCAATGTCTAAAATCATTTTAAAAAGTAGCTTTATTCCAAAATCTACTTTTCAATCTGTGTTTTCAAACGGAGCCTAAATCAATGAATGTCTTGTCAATTAGACATGTTGCCTTAAAGCAATGAAGAGAACACACCATAATTGGAGTTCATTGTGATTCTCCATTTAAAAAATTCATCTATCTGATTTGCTTTTTTTCATGCTAATGTAGGAGTTACATTGTACCAAGACATCTTGTATAAGTGTGGCATTTTTTTCTTATGATAATAACTCAACCATTAGATGTATGAGTTCAAGCATGTTTGCCTGGATCATTTGAAGTGATATGAGGTCGTGCCTTCGAAGTGATTTGATGTTGTTTCTTGTCAAGATTTGATAAGTGAGGTTTCATTAGGTAGATATAATTGTAATAAACTATTTTGTTGTTGATAATTTACTTAAAGATATGGCTTACAATGAATGTCATGACATCCATGCTTAGAAAAATATGAGCCAAGTTTTTCTGATGGATGTCTATCAATCTTCATTAGTTTGACTCTCAATCATTATTGATGAACTAAAAATATCATTGATGTAGTGTGTTTTGTTGAAGATGTTCTTGTGAATTGAACATCTTTGTTTTTATTGATGAATACATTGTTAAATAGACATGTTGTCTTAAAACAGTGAAGAGAGCACATCATAATTCGAGGTCATTGTGATTCTTCATTCAAAAAATTCATCCATCTGATTTGTCTTTTTTCATGTTATAGGAGTTGCATTGTACCAAGACATATTGTATAAGTGTGGCGTTTATTTTTTTTATTTATGATAATAACTCAACCACTAGATGTATGAGTTCAAGCACATTTCCCTGAATTATTTGAAGCCATCTGAGGTTGTGGCTGTGAAGTGATTTTAGGTTGTTTCATTTCTCAAGATTTGATAAATTTTGTTTCATTAGGCAGATGTAATTGCAGAAAGCTTTCACTATTGATGATTTACAATGGATGTCATGACATCCATGCTTAGAAAAATATGAGCCAAGTCATTCTAATCGACGTCTTTCGATCTTCGTTAGTTTGGCTCTCAAAGTGATGAACTAAAGAAAACATTGATGTCGTGTGTTTTGTTGGGGTTGTTCTTGTGGACTGAAGTGGCCAGAGTAGGTTATTTTGTATTGAATAGAATGTTGTACTTTTTATTGGGTAACATGCATTCGCTCTCTTTACCAAATAACTTTAGAGTCTCTGGGAGTGTTCTTCAATTTGTGTGAAACGCTATTCATATATCAGCTTTATAATATTTCATTCTTTATATGAGGCATTTTCAGGCATGTGAAGATTTAATGAGGTGCATAATTTTATTTGAAAATTTATGATGGAAATCTTTAAATGTATTTTCTTTTCAAGTTATGTTAAGGGGTTGCTTTTGCTATTGAGGTTGTTCATGTAGTTTGTTTTGACGATGTTATGATTTTTTAAATTATGTTTTTCAACTTCTCATGGATTCTCATTAAAATTATAGACTTCCTATTTAATTCCCCTCCAAGAGCCACTCGGAATTGTTTGCACAGTTATTGTGTGTTAGTAAGTTCAATCTATGGCTCATTCAATTCTAATTTGTGAACTGAATGTTAAATATACATTAATGTTGTGTTCATAATTTTAATATGTCTTAGGTATTTTTTTTTAAAATGTTTGAATAGAGATCTATGTTAACCCTATATTATTTGTGCAAACTCAAGAAGCAACAGAGTTTCATCTTTGCTTAATAGACAAACTGATTTAGATAGGCCTCAAATGGCAGAAATTCAGGAAAATAAAGACTTGATAAATAAAAAATGAATTGTAATATATGAGTTCATTATCTGAAGAATGATTTTGTGAGATTAGTAGTGTCATCTCAAGTTTGTGAGGTCACAGCTTATCATGACCAAGAGTCTTTGGGATCATATGTTCTACATACCATTCAATACAAGAAACACCCTTTTAATATAGGATTTTTTAGTTTTCAGTCCCTGTAAACATATCTATTTGGGGATCAGTCCCTCACTTCTTCATATTTTGGTTTTAATCCTTAGATTTAAAGGGTATGCTCTTTTTTAGTCCCTCCGAGAGAATAAAACAAAACCAAATAATTTAAGGATAGGTCCTTTTCAGTGACTAAAAATGAACATATCTTTTAAATTTAGAAACTAAAATCAAAATATGAAGAAGTGAGGGATCGATTGCTAAATCCTATGGTTTATGGGAATTTAAAAATAAAAAATCCTTTAATATAAAATCAATAGATGTATTGAAGAAGATTTCCCTAATTTAGATTGTGGCACCTGAATTTTGTACAAATATAGATTTACATCAAGTCATTCAATGCACCATAATTTTTTTTTACAGCTTATCATAATTAGGGATGGCAATGGGACGGATTTTGTGAATCCCAAACCCAAACCCGCCCACAAAATCCTATCTCAAATCCGTCTCAAACCCATGACAGGTTTAGCCATTTCATTCCAAACCCGTCCCATTTAAATCGGGTTGGGTCATGTCGGGTTGGGCCAAAACAAATTTAGGAAAAAATATTAAAACATATTTTTATGTAATATTTAATCTAAATTAAAATTTTAAATGAAAATAAAATAAAAAAATATAAAGTTTCAATACAAGTCACAAATATAATGTTTCAATTTTTTTTAAATACCAAAAGACAACCCAGTGTATGCTTTACACGATTTCAATTAGCGTTTAAGTTTATTCATTCTTATTTTTTTTAATTTTTTTGGGAACATCAAATGAAAAATATAAATTATGTAATTATTATAACAAATATTTAATTTTAATATGAATTGCAACCGGGACGAGTTCGGGGCGGGTTTTGCTAAGTAAATCCATTTTCCGTTCCAAACCCGTATGGTTTCATTTTATGTATCCCAAACCCGCCCTAAACCCAAACTCGACCCGTCCCAACCGTGTCAGGTCGGATCAGGTATCCTATTAAGACAGTTCCAGTGCCATCCCTAATCATAATGTGCACGTCCTTTTATTTGCCGTAGTTATATTTTACCACAGTTTTTTTTTAATTGAATCTCTGGATATATTTTTATCTATAGCATTTTGATTTCCTAAGATGCCAAATGGGGTAAAAATGTGAATTTTTTAACAAATTGTGAAACATAAAGTTTTATGTTGCGATGGTGCTGGATGCTTTAAAGTTCTTTGATTTTTTAGTATTAATTCCATTGTTTGGTATGGAATGTGTGTGGTTATCTATATGAATATTGTATGTAGTGATGTTTTCTAAATTTTAATTTTAGGATACCAACTGAATGTAGATTTTCAGTTGATTCATTTTGTATATTTTAATGATTGAATTGTAACGCCCTACAATTTACCTAACCGCTAATCGGACAGTAAACAGGTCGCTACCACAATTAATCAAAATACAAGATCAAAATCTAACAATTTTTTTAAAACTATTAATAAAATAAAACATAAATAATATTCAATAGTTCCAAACCACCAATGGTATTATAAAATATCAGAGTTCTGGAAAAACAAAATACTAAAAAGAAATTTATAATAAACCACACATGTAGGAGCCATTTCAACTAAGCATATCCAAATAATCGACCACGATTATAATTTATTCGATCTCGAACATTGCTATATTGAAGATATTTATGAAAGATGCGAAAAGTAACTTTAACTTGACCCTCAAAAGATGTGATACTTTTATAACCAGCCATTAGGTAAATAACTTAGGGATAATTTATTTGTGGGTCTTTTCACTGAGTTAATCGCTACCACAATTATATGGGATAATTTATTTGTGGGTTTTATAACCAACCATTTTGAATAGGGAGAGCGATTAACTCAGCGAAAAGACCCACAAATAAATTATCCCATATAACAATTATATAAAAATAAAATTATATTAAAAATAAGAATTTCTTTTAATAAATCCTTTATTTTATTAAATCAATTTAAAATCATAAAATTAAAAAAAATAGTTTAATGCAATCACGTGGCTTAATCATTAACCCACGTCATAAAAATCATGAGATTTAAATTATATGACTAGGTAGGGTTCTTAATCAGAAAAATCGTTTCCCCAAAATAGATTTGCTAAGCCCCAAGCGAGTAAATCGCTCAACAAGCTCCCTCGAGGAGATGTCAAATTTAGAAGACACTAATAGGTTGCTACTGCTATCACTATGAGAACATCAACACGTGATGCTCTGGTTGTTGCAAACTCCAAACAAATAAAATTGCCGTTGCAAGGAATGATTTACCTAACCTCTCACCAATCTTGAGACTCTTCGAGTCCTAGACCTTCCTCTCCAAAAGTGAAATATGACAGGGAGATTTATTCCTAAAATATGTCATGATATGCATCTTAATAAAATCTCATAGGACCAAGTTATCTGTAGTCCTAAATTTTCTAAAAATCTCATAAATGTCAATCATTAATTCAAATAATTATCTCAAAAACATAAACATCAGTAAATGTGTTCTATTAATTCGTGAAACATGAATAGCATAATTCATGCTACATTAACTGACATGACAAAGAAATTAAATCATGCAATCTTATTTAATAAAGGATGCAAATTGATCAATATGAACAGTATCAAAATCATGCAAAATTATCGCAATATGCATGCATGAATAACATGTAATATAGCTCAAATATTATTAATCTAATTTAACATGTGAAATACAACAATATAGAGCAAAAGTCTACATGAAATAAACCTGTAGGCCCACTCACCTTGAATGGATCCTAGGTTTAAAGTCTAGCAACCAATCTATTTACCAATTACTGGTTCTTCTTGAAATTATATGAAATTATGAAATTATATCTTTTATTTATTTGTTTATTTATTTATTTTTGTTTGCTCTATATATATATATATATATATATCACACACACACACACGCTCGCGATTAGGTGCGGCGAACGGTAGGTGCAGCCGCGACGTGGGCCGTCCGATCGCGGGTCCATCGCATCCAACGGTCGACGTGAATCGCACCCGACCGTCCGATGTGATGGACCCGTGATCGACGGCCCATGATCGCTGCCACACCCGCCGTTCGCCGCACGTAATCGCGTGTATATATATATATATATATATATATATGCATAGACATATTTGTTGATATTTTAAATCATTTTGAATGAGTGCAACTTAGTCACGTTAAATTTGACCCAACCTGGCGGTTAGGCATTTTTGGCCATCGGATTCAACCGGTTCTAAACCCAAATCAATCCGAACCAGTTCTGATTGGATTTAGGTTGGGGTCATGTCCATGGGTTTAACTCAAGGGTGGCTCTATTTGGGTCCCTCTAAATTATAAGTAAACCCCTCACATTTTAATCATGTAATGTACAAGCCCCTCTCACATCAAAACCACTTCCCCACCCCTACCCGTCTCCTCCTACAAAATTCTAATTAACATATTCTAATATAAAAAATAATGTAAATAAAAAGAAAATAAAAATCCATTGTTTTTACACATTCACACAAATCCTCAAAATCCTAAACCCTAAAAAAATAAAAATAAATTTAAACTCTATATATACACAAGATAGGGGCATGTTTATTAAAATAATGTTAATTAAAAAAAATTAGGTGACTTATTTATTATGGGACGTACTTATGAGAAAAATCTAAATAGATCTCTAACAATAAAATTCATTTACAGGAGCGTACTTACAAATCAGAGGGGCTCAAATAGAGTCACCCTTAACTCAATCCAAACTTTCGAAAGAGTAGACCTTTCGATGATCTTCAATCATATGCCTCAATGAGATACTGATTTACAGCATATCAATCAATTAAAACAATTGATCTTGTGCAATTAGGGATAAACCATTCATGGGACTATATGTAACGCCCCAGACTTACACAACAGGAAATTGTCCGTTTTGCCCCTAAATGGGCTCACGGGTTTAAAATGCGTCTTCGTGTGTAAGAGTTGTGCTCACATATAAACACAGACTATCTCCTCACATTAGGCGATGTGATACTAAACACCCTCACCCTCACCCAATCCATGGGCCTCTTGGGCCTGGGTCAGGCATCACAATCACCCCCCCTAATGGGCCACACGTCCTCGTGTGGGGTCACCCACACCCACCATCACGTAATGGACAAGCTCTGATACCAGTTGTAACACCCCAGGCTTACACAGCAAGAAATTGTTCGTTTTGCCCCTAAATGGGCTTACGGATTTAAAACGCGTCTTAATGTGTAAGAGCTGTGCTCACATATAAGCACATACTATCTCCTCCCATTAGGCGATGTGGGACTAAACACTCTCACCCTCACCCAATCCATGGGCCTCTTGGGACTCTTGGGCTTGGGCCAGGCGTCACATTGTAACCTAGAATAGGGGATAGTCAATTAAGATTTTCATGGACAAAATGTCCATGTCCATGGATTTATAAATCTTGTGTTATTCAGTTAGGACAGTGGTTCATGGACAAAAAGTCCATCGTTATTTGATAGAGACATTATTTCATGGACATAAAATCCAATGTTATTCAATTGAGACATTATTTTGTGGACAAAAAGTCTAGTGTTATTTGATTGAGACATTATTTCGTGGACAAAAAGTCCAGCGTTATTCGATTGAGACATTTTTTTATAGACAAAAAGTCCAACATTATTCGATTGAGACATTTTTCCATGGACAAAAAGTTCACCGTTATTTGATTGAGACTCCTTATAGTAGACATTTTGTCATGTGTTATTCAATTTAAACAAGATTTGTGAAGACTTTCTTAAGTGATGGACTTTTGTGGACTTTGGAGAGAGAAATATAAAAGAAAAAATTATTTCAGAATCCCACTCAAATCTCATGGACTTTTATTATAACATTGTGAATATCTCTTTTTTTTCTTTTAGCAAAACTCTTTTCTATTATAGATGATGGTTATCTAATGCTTTTCATATTTTATGCATAATTTTTTTATTTTTCCTATTTACCATCTTTTTTAATGAATATGTAGATAAATAAAATATTGATATCACCTCATATGTTTAATAAATATATGAGAATGGTTGATTTGTTTGTATTGCAATTAATCATTTAATTATTGTATATTAGATAATATATACCTAGATCATCCACCATTATTTTCTTTTTCAAACTAAAACATGTTGTTCTTGCGTTGATATCTACTATGCATTATACATGTTTATGATACAACAAACCCTTAATTCTGAAGTTACCCACAAGTAGGTAGGTCATAGGGTTGCATTGTTTCTAAAAGAATACAATATGAAGAAAAAAACTCACTATAGAGGTGAAGATAGAAACCTACATCCATCTTCATAGACACACATCAAACTTCAAACACAAAAAAATAAAACAGCATATGAGGAAACACAAAATATGGAATGATATTTACTAGTATAAAAAAAGAGTGACCTTTATATAAAAATCTACAGAGAGAAAAAAAACTCCATAAACCCCCCTATTGGCTCTATAATGATATTAATAGCTCTAATTCTCATATTTTTATTAGCTGGAAAAAAAAACCCTGTAAAAAAAATCTAAAATTACAACTCACATATTTAAATGATTTGAAGAGTACATATTATAAGTTTAAATGATTTGAAGTCATGAATTAAATTCATTGCCCATTAATAAATTTAAATGATTTTTTTGTAATAGTATACATTTCAGATATGTGAAGACCGATATTAAATATATTAAATTATATTTTATGTTGAGTGTGAATAATTCGTGTTGAATTTGAATATTTGTTATTTTAAAAATTTAAAAACAAGTTTACAAAAGTCTATGAGAATCAATAGAAATCCATTTATGAAAGTTTACAAAAGTTTGTGAAATTCCATGAGAATCAATATGTGAAAGTCTGAAAAATCTGTAAAAATATGTAAAATTCCATGAAAATCGATCTATGAAAGTCTACAAAAGTTTGTAAAAGTCCATACAAGTCAATATGTGAAAGTCTATAAAAGTCTGTGAATGTCCATGAAAGTCAATTTGTGAAAGTCTATGAAAGTTTGTGAAAGTCTACACGGTCTGTGAAAGTCCACCACTTAAATAATGTTCATATAAATCCATCAAAGTCCAAATCGACTACCCCCAATAAGGTATTTATTTTCCTCTTCTTCCTCTCATTCTGCACCTCCACCTCTACTATAGACCAATCAGTCGGATTGAGAAGTAGATCCTTCAGCGGGTTAATTTATTTTCCATTTCTTTCTCTCATTGTCCACCACCTCCATTGCAGACCAATCCGTCGGACTGAAGAGGAGATCCTTCAACGGGTCGTTGTGCCATCCCCAAACCTCCCTTTCCAGTCCACCACCACCGACGACGCGATCTCCGTCAGCAGGACCTCCAGCAGGTACACCTAGGCCATAATGTTGTTATTATTATTATTATTATTATTATTATTTATTCATCTCTGCATAGAAGAATACCCCTTTCTCCATTGAAATAAAATCTTGTCACATTGAAATCCAATAGAATCATATTGAAATCCAAAAAAATAATCTTATCTTATTCAAAACTCTAGTTTTATCTTTATCCAAAAAAATACCCCTTTCTCTTCCCTCAATCTCTCTCAGGTTTCAAGTTTTCTATGCTTAGGATTTTTATATTTTCTCTTTCTTTAGTTGGTTTTCACTACCGGTTGAGGAAGAGGTATATACATCTTTGGATGTTTAGATACCGTGAAAACATAATTTGGTCTTGTAAATCTAGGATTTTTTTGTGGGTTTTAACTGTTAATATACTAATTTAAAAAATCATTCAAAGAAATTTATGTGCGACATACGTGTCATTAACTAGTTTTAAAAGAGGCACATTGGAGGTCCGTAAATTGTAGTGGAGTCGTGATACCCATGCCCCAACTCATAAGCCCCATTCACAGGCCCCATGAGGTGTCATCACTTTATTGGTTGGTTTATTGACTTTTGAAAATGGATAAAATGATAAAATACAGATATGCCCTTAATTAAAAATAGATCCAATTAACCTAAATCCCTATTTTTTCTCTTATTAATATTTCACATTAATTTGAATTTGCATAATTTAAAATTTGCCTATTTTAAAAAATATATCTCTCTAAAATTTGCCTATTTCAAAGTTTGAATTTTTAAAATTCTTATGAATTTTACACCAAAACTTATCTAACTTACACAAAAATCACTTAAATTGTTTTTCATCAAAATTACACCAAAACGTATCTAAATTACACCAAAATTACCTAAATAACACCAAAAAAACGCTCTAATTTTTTTTTATGATTATAATTATTACAGAATGTAACAGTGTTGCACAAATGTAACATATACAAATCATCATGTGTATGCGATTGAATGTTACATTGACGAATGCAACAATAATATACATTTACGAATGTAACAGTGTTGCATAAATAACATTATATCGTTCCAAGACTGTTACATTTCAAATGTAAATACAAAAACAATACACACATTTACAAGACTGTTACATTTCAAATGTAACAAAATAACAAAAACTGTATATTGTTTAAATGTGTCTCTTTCAAATCAAACCGCAATATTCATTAACTGTTACATTTATAAATGTAAATGTAACAGTATTAATCAATACACAGTTTCCACAATGTAAATACAACAAAACGATACCTGACCTCACTTGGAGGGGATGATGGCGACGACGATGGAAGAGGCCGTCGATTTCGTCCAATCGGACGCTTAGAAAGAAAAGAAAAGGAAAATAAAATAAAATAATGTATTTGAATGATGTGACCCCAAAAATTGAAAACCGTTTTTGGGGTTTGTTGCTAAACATAGATGAAAAAAGAGAAGTTTTGATTTAATATAAAGTAGGTGAAGCCCTTCTTTTGGCATGTTAGAAAGGAGAAATACATGGTGACCTAGTTGTGCCCAAGGTTTAAGAACAAGGAAAAGGAGAAGTGACAAGGATGGTCATTTGGATGATTTATTTTGCAAGAGAGGAAGAGGAGTTGAAACAGTCGGTAAACAATGGTTTTCAAGGGAGTACATAAAGGGGGACTTGGCTGTTTTGGATAAGAGGATGAGAATGAACTGTTTCGGAGGAGTTTTGTTGGTTATACAAGGGGAGGTCAACTGTTTTAATGGAAGAAGTCATCGAAGTTTTTTTTTTTGAGTAATAAAAGAGAAGAGAGAGAGAGTGTGTGAGTGGAGTATAAAGAAAAAAAAGAGAGAGAGAGTGAGAGAGGGAGGAAGAAGAAGAAGTTGATAAAGGAGTTCCATCGCCGACTGAAGTTTTTTTTTGTTTTGATTGAGTGAAGACGATGAAGACTTTAAAATGAATTTATTGATTTGTTTAATCTGAATTTTTTATTATAAAATTTGAATGAAGGAAATTTTTAAAAATTTAATAAAGAACAAATCACAAAAAAATTAGAAAATCATAACCGAAAAATCATTTTATAAGAAAATAATAAAAATGAGTATTATGGATAATGTCTTGATTCCATTTCATGGGGCTTATTTGGGACCCGTGAAATATAGGCCTGAAAATCATTATTGATTGTAGTGTGTAATGAAAGAGAAAAAAATAAGGGGTTGTACTTTGTCCTGGATCTTTGGATATTGCCGTGAAAACATAGTTTCATATGTGGATTTTTTTTTATGGATTTTAATAGTTAATATACTAATTAAAAAAAATAACTCAAAAAAATTTATGTGCAATGCACATATTCATTTATTTTTAAAGAGGTACATTGGAGGCCCGTAAATAGTGTAAAAGAGGAAAAAATGAGGGGTTGTACTTTGTTCCGGCGGCAATCGCTCGCGAAACCCTACCTTCTCCGGCCGTTCTGTACAGATGGAGGTGGCAGTGGCGGAGGCGACGACCTTCAAAGCTCCCGTGTCAAGATTTTCGATCGCGACCTCAAACGGACACATGTCGGTCTCTCCTCTCTCTCTCTCTCTCTCACTTTTTTGAATTTGTTCCTCTCAATGTCTCTAACTCTCTCTCTATCTCTCCGTCGTGTCTCTGTCTCTCTGTCTGTGTGTATGGATTCATAGAGGGATAGAGCGGCTTGGTTGATGAGAGGGAAGGACGAGTTCGTTGATTCAGTCGCCGAGAACCTGCTCGATCGCTTGGAGGTTTTTTTTCCTACCATTCTTTCATCTACGCTATTTCGATTTCTGAAATATGATCATACGATCATGTTTGGAATCGGGAATCTAAAATACTACTTAAAAAAAAATAGTATCTTTAATTGTAGTACAGAGAATCGCATTCCAAGTTAATGTGAATATGGAAATCGGAGTTCTTGCACTATATGGAATAATGGTTCTGTTTGAATGCTTGTTTAGATAAGAAAAGGATATATTTTGTTTGTTGAACATGCTTATTAGAATTGCGAGATATCTCACAAAGCTTATAAAAAAAAAAGAAGTTTAGAACTGCATTATATGCAGGCCCTTTGCTTTCCTATTACAAAATTCCTCATAATTAATTGAAATAAAACATATTTTCATGGGCAGATCTACTTTAGATAATTTAGATTCTTAAGATGCTTACATAGACCTTTTTTTTTCCTGATCTGCTGAATTTAAATTCGTGACACGTCGTCTCACTTGTACCCATTTCACAGGATTGCAAGAAAACATTTCCAGTTTCACTTTGCTTAGGGGGTTCATTGGGGGCTGTGAGGCGTTTATTACGTGGACGTGGTAAGTGATGTGTAGTGTCCTTCTTTTTAGTATTCCATTTCATTGTTTTGTTATTAATGCTTACATCTATTTGATAATATTGTTGTTTCACACTATACGTTGGGCTTGTAAGCACATTTCATGTTTCTTAATTAACCTGCCTATTGGTGCATACTCTACAAAACAAACTTGATAGTTTAGAAGCAAATTGTAAGTTTGTAACAGTTTATTGGCAAAGGCATGCAATTACACTTTTATTTTTTGTTCATTATCCATATACAAATATATTTTTTTATCAAACACGAGGAAATTGTTATTTTCCTTTTCATGAAATTATTTACTAATGATTAATCAACCTTCAAGCAATTTCTGTTTTGTTTATCTGGAATCCATTTCTAGTCTTGGGAATATATTCTTCAGTATATCAATATGCCATTATGAGTTTGGCTATTTGGAATCTGTGATAAATTTTTAAAACTTATTCGCATTCAACCATTATGATTGGAAACAGCTTTCCATGAAAATTAGGATAATGTTGTTGTAGACTTGTAGTTATGAAATTTTTTATTCACATTTCAATTTTTCAAGTGATTACATTAGAAATGATTTCATGTCTGTAAATGACTAAGTTGAAGGCTTTTTAAAATTCAAGGTTCCATTCAGAAACTCATCATGATGGACATGTCACATGACATGATTAAATCATGCAAAAATGCTGAGAAGGAGATGCCAAATAATGACATGGAGACATTTTTTATGGTGGGAGATGAAGAATTCCTACCTATAAGAGAAAGGTAGAATCGCCTTTGGATCTATCTCTGCCATTGTTCAATTCATTCCTAAAAACATTGGTTAATTGGATATTTTTATATTAGCTCACCCAATGACATCATTTGTGAAGCTCTCTGGATCTAATAATTAGCTGTTTGGGGCTCCACTGGACAAATGACCTTCCTGGAGCCATGATACAGGTATATATATTTTCTGCATTTGTTTCTTTGCCTATATCATATTTAAACATGCACGATGACACATGTGATTATTGCAGAGTAGACTTTCACTGAAACCTGATGGCCTGTTTCTAGCCGCTATTCTTGGTGGAGAGACTTTAAAGTTGTTCCCTAATGCGGCTTTTAAGTTGATGGAACTCTGATATTCTCTGTACCTAACTAATTATGTTTTCTACTGTGTTTATGATTTGGTTATCAGGGAGCTAAGAATTGCT
This sequence comes from Acorus calamus, assembly GCA_030737845.1. NCBI lineage: Eukaryota > Viridiplantae > Streptophyta > Magnoliopsida > Acorales > Acoraceae > Acorus > Acorus calamus. The sequence continues at coordinate 11,081,973 of CM060859.1, read as the reverse complement.
TGCACTATAGCACAGATGGAACGTGATGGAGGCATTAGTCCCCGAATGTCTCCTCTTGCACAAGTGTGTGATTCGATTTGGACTTTTTTGTTTGTCACTTAATTGATACTTCTGATATGCTGGTCAGGGAGCTACACTATTATTCTATCTTTATGTGATGGATGCATAGAACATCTAAACAAATGCTTGTATGCATTTTGCAATGATATTAGATGCTCGTGCTCTTCATTCCTATTTCTTCCATGATATGCATATCTTAGAGGATCTCCTTGTTTCATTTTATTAATACACCCATCTTATTAGAATTCTCATTCTTGTCCAGGTTAGGGATGCAGGCAATCTTTTGACAAGAGCTGGCTTCTCTCTTCCTGGTGTCGATGTTGAAGAATACACAGTTAGATACGAAAGTGGTAAGCCATAAAATTACTTTGCTTCTACACCAGAAATGAAATTGGGATTCACAGTCTTTACTCGTTCTCATTCTGGGATACATATTTATTCTAATTTATTTATCATATTATATCATATAAGCTGTATTATCATATCAATCAGATGTTATGGTAAACTTGTAAGTTTCTAAGTCTGTGTGCCATTTTTTTTAAATTATAAGCTGCGGGTTGGCCCTATATGAGAAAGCCAAGCTATATATATTTCAAAATGACACATTTTTCTTATATATATATCGTAGTTGTCTGAGCGGCTAGGTGAGCCTAGGCGTGCCTAGGCGCACCTAGGCGACGCTTAATTAAGATTTTGTTATTTAAATTGGTAATTATATTAAAGTTATTTATCTGTTTATCCATTCTTTAATTTTTCTAGGAATACTACTTAAAATAAATAATGTTATTTATAAATAAAAAACACATGGATGTAATATATTGGTGCATGTCCATTTCAACAAAATTAATATAATCTAAAGAAGGAGAAAAGGGGGGAGAGATTATGAGATAAGATTTTAGAAATTTTGAGAGGAGGGAGAGATAAAAAATCAATAGAAACTCACTTGGGACCGGGAGAATTCGCTGCACCGTTGGCCGGTAGGGTAGGTGATTTTCAATCTTTCGATCGTGTGTTTTTTTTTCTTTTTTTTTTGAGGTTAGGCGAGAGATTGGACGGGCTAGGCGTGATTTAGGGGGGTAGGCGGTCTAGATGGGCCTAGGCGACCACCCACCTAATGACATGTTAATTAAGCGGGCTCGGCCCAGACAACTATGGTACATATATATATATATATATATATATACCCTAAGCTCATGATCGACATCATGTTAACCTCAACTGAGCCTCCTATTGATCGAAGTTTAAGCAGTTTCCTATCTTGTGGCTTATGTGAAATGATCTCTATTCACATGACTAATCACGTAAAATTCCTTTCACTTCATTGCAGTTGGATTCTTAAGATTTCTTCTTTACCTGAATAAAAAAAGTTGATGATGCTGAGCACCTCCTGTTTGCATTACCAGTCATTCAATCCCTATCTCACCCTTTAAATGGACCAGAAATAGTCAGCAGGAATTGACATGGGACTTTGGATCTCTTAAAAGTGCTGTGCCATAGGAATATAATGCTGAAGAGCAAGAAAAATCATTTAGATAGACATACTTGACTGTAGGGGCTGGTTTGGCAAGGGGTTGAGGTTTTGAGGATAAGTTTTCCTAATTTTCTTACGGGATAAAAAGTCCATCAATTCTGCATTTATTCACATTTGTCACAATTAGGACAAAAGGTAGGGATGAATGTTATTACAGCCTTTAGGTCTCCCATTTTCATTTTAAAATAGGGACACTGTCTGCATTTTTATCACAATTATTTTTTATACCAAACATGATAAGTTGTTCTCCCACCACTTATCCTCTTATCCCACCATTTATCCCTTTACCAAACCAGCCCTAGTCCCTAGATGTTTATAATGTTAACTTTTATGATTTCAATCCGTGTAGAGGAAACTTGCTCCTCCTTTTTACTTTGTTCCTTGCAAGTTAACCGTGTTGGATCACCAATCAGTGTACCTGGTTTTCCATAAGCTTCCTTTCATTGCATTGACATTCTAGAATCTACATCGCCCTCCACTTTTATGATAAGATGTACGATCTAAACTCATTTGTTGCCTTGCATAAAGAAATAATAAAAAAAAAAAACTTCCAATATTTATATGTGGATGGTGTAGATACATATGGTTGTTGAACAATAAATATTCATCTTGAATCCATACTTCTTTGTGGTTCCACGAATGGCACTGCAGAGATGTGACGAAGAGGCGTAATTTTCTCAAGGAGAATTATACTGACCTTTGTATCTAATACGTGTAAGAAGTAATCATAACCATTGATCTAACTGTGTTTCTTCATCCACTTAGCTGGATATTTTTTAGTATCTCCTGCTATATGATCTGTCTTTTTCATCCCCACAATCGTCAACTTGATATGATAATGACCCCCTTTTTTTTCTATTGTTTTGTTGCAGCATTGGAACTGATTGAGCATTTGCGAGCAATGGGCGAAACTAATGCCCTTGTACAAAGATGTAATGTGAGTATTTCCTTACACAAAATTGAATTGTATGAATGTTGCAATCTCAGACCAGATCACCCAATACCATGAAATCCTCTTCCATCAGCTCTTGAAAAAGGAAACTGCACTTGCAACTGCTGCAATATACGAATCAATGTTTGCTGCTGAGGATGGGTCCGTCCCAGCAACCTATCAGGTATAGACATTGAAAACAATCTCATTGTAAAATTTTAAAATTCGGATTGGTGAACACCATTATAATTCTGTTTCGCAGATGTGAGCATCTTTCATATGTATGGCTATGGTGTAGCTTTTTTATTAGCATTGCAAGGTGCAGGTAATTTTTATGACTGGATGGAGAGAGCACCAGTCACAACAAAAGGCGAAGCGGAGAGGCTCGGCGACTATTTCTTTTAAGGATATCCAGAAGCAATTCGGGAGCAGCAGTTAGAATCTGTACCTAGAGATGGCAATGGACCAATCCCTATTGGGACAGGACGCAACATGAAATGGTAAAAAGATATGACCTACGCCAAAATTCCATAATAAACCTTGAATTCACAAGGAAGAAAACTCACAAGGGGGGATGCATTTTATTGATTCATAAAGTTGTTCCATGCAAAAAGCAGTGATATTTTTTTATAAGTAAATATTAAGGGTCTGTTTGGATAGACGTTATGTTCGTGTTATGTTCGTGTTTGCGACCCAGACGCATTTGAACATTGAAGGGCCTATCCAAACGGGTTTTGGTGTTGAAAATCCGTCCCATCTGTGTTTGTGTTGATTGTGTAAACTATTGTGTTCCTCTATTGCCCCAAAAGAATGATTCTGGCAATGCGAGTGTCCATTTCGCTATGTCAAGCATATTCGTAGAGATCTTTCAATTTAAATTTCCTCCTGTTCTGAACCTCATATTTACAATTCAAATGTGGCTCGCACCTCAGATCCAAACGAACTCTAAGACTAACTTCCTAAAAATTCAAAATTTGAATTTCACTAATAAAATGTGCTTATTGTAACTCTCAAGTAGAGATTTGTTAAAAATTACACACTATAATGACATTAGATTTATATTTCAAAAACTGTTTTGAATCCAATTGATTAAAATGTTTCATCTCCATTTTGTCCTAATTAGACGGGTTTGTATTACTTGATTTTCATACTCCCCCAACCCGACATCTAAACTGGATAGGTTGTTCAGTTTTTAAAATTTAAAACCACCTTTTATTCTGGAATAGCTTACTAGGGCAGTCCTTCCCCGTTTTAAGTGAGATATATAAATAGCAGATTTTGATTATTTTTGTTATAATGCAAAATTACCTGAATTTTGAGAGCATCACTCAATAATAATTAAAGTCAATGACCTGTCCTTAGTGGACTGCACGTAGTGACTTCAAATCTTTTAGAAATATAAATAAGATTGTCCCATATTTAATTCTAACGCATGTCACGCTTTATGATATTTGGATAAAGTAATGCATGCACCCAAACATGCCCGTTATTCTGACGTATACCAGACAAACGATGTGGCAAATCCGGCCGTTTTGTTTTCCCTCGTTCACTTGACTCTGACGAGAAATGTGATCACCTTCCGGTGTGAATAAATGTCAATATAAACCAAAATGGGGTTTCCATCTAATATTGGTACATCTCTTGATTTAATAAAAAAATTCTGATTTGTCTTCTTGAGGACCTACCTAAATTTAGTATATTTTCCAGGTGTTACATTTTATTTTTTACCATTTTGAAAAATAGATATTCTTCCTTGAAAAGTTAGTTAAATCGGTTTTAATTTCTATAAAATTGAAAAATCGTCACAAGTCCCCATAAAATATATATGGTTGACGGATTTAGTTATTGAGTTAAATTTCTTCAACAAATATATTTAAATAAGTTCATACAAAATATGAAAAATCCGATTTAGTCCTTTTTATAACAAAATGCTCTTGCTTTTTTTTGAAAATTCTCCTACTATCCTATACTCACCAAAGGTAAAATAAAAAGGAAAAAATTGATATCTCCCTAAAAACTTATGAAAATCGAAAAAGGTTATTGTAAAATCAGTAAATACTCTTAAGGTCAACCACAAATCTAGTTAGCGTATTATAGTAATTTATTAAGTAAATTTTTAAGGGTATTAGAGTAATTTATCATGTATGATTAAAGTCAGCCACAAATCTATTTAGTTTCACTTATGGTAAAAACTAAAATAAATATTGTCTAATAAGATAGAGAATTAAGGGGATTTTTCAAGTTTATATGGACATATCGATTTTTTCAAAATAAGGGGTGAGGACATTCTGATAACTTTGAATATATAGTTAAGGTTAACCATGTATTTGGTTAGTTGGGGGTGATAGTAAAGACTGAATGATATTTTTCTAGTAACATAGGGATCTGTGATGATTTTTTAATTTTACAGGGACCAAAACCGATTTACTAAGTTTCTAGGGAGTTATATAAATTTTTCCCAATTATATATGTATACATATATTTCTTAGATAATGTTATACTCAATCATGTTTGCAGTCTCAAATGTTGTTCCAACTTTTTAATTTATCTTTAATTATCCCAATAAGATTAAGGGCAAGTTTCATTGCGGGGAAAAAAATTCTTCATTTCTAGGAATACAACTTTGCTACATTCCTTGAAAGAAATTTTTTTGATATGGAATGTCAAGGAATGGAGTCCAATCACAATTTTTCAGGGTGTTCCAATAAAACAAGAATAAACATTAAGTGGACCCTAAGCCTCCATTTGGTTCGAGAATAAAGTCTAGAATAAGTGAGAATTAATCAGAATAGTCTCAAAATGGGTATTTGAAAGACTAAAATTAATGAGAATTTGTATATTCCCCGAAAGGTAGAATTTGATATGGAATGTCGAGGAATGGGGAGTCCAATCGTAATTTTTCAGAGTGTTCCAATAAAACAAGAAGAAATGTCAAACAGAACCCAAGCCTCATTTGATTCGAGAATAGAATTTGGAATAAGTGGGATTAGTCGGAATAATCTCAAAATGAGTGTTTGGAAGACTGGAATAAATGAGAATTTATATGTCAGAATTAACTGGTATATAGATTCCAATCAACCATTGGATTAAGTGATTCCATATTATTCAACTTAAAAGAATATGTGAGTCTATTGACAAATCAACTGTCATTACCTCATATAAATCAATTATTATCATTTTTTTACCTATTATAAATTTTTAACTATACCTTATTCATATATCATTCAAACACTAAAAAATTTATTATTACATTCCCAACGAGAATAACTCAAAACTATATCAAATAAAAAATCACTTTATCCTTATTTATACTCGAATAGTCATAAACCTTGTAATAACTTAATTTTGTATTTAAACTTGGCTAAGTGAAAATTATGTGCATTACCTGAACAAACAACAAAATTTTCATGTTAGGTTTACTAACAAACATAATTAAAAACACACACAAAAAAAAAACTTATCCCTTATCTATGCTTATCCTAGAATAATTTGCATAGCTGTCCAAACATAGACTCAATTCATAAGGCGCAGAGCAGAGCGAGTGATACATATAACGCGTAACGTTCTAACACCTCCAATATATTCAAATTCTTTTTTAAAAATTTTAAATTTTCACATTCTCTCTCATCCTGTCATCCACTCTCTCTCTCTCTCTCTTCCCGCCATTGTCGCCTCCTCTCTCTCTCCGCCACTCCTTCACCTCCCCCACAAACCCCTTCGACGAGCCCACCATTCCCACCGTCGGATCCCCTCCCAAAAGATCCCATCTTTCCTTTCCCCAATTGTCATGTCCACATTGGTAGACCCGTCAGTGATCCCGAGATGAGGACCCTCTTCTTCCTCGCCATTATCATCTCCTCCTCGGTGTCCGTGCGGGGCCAGGACGACGACGACTATGGCGGCTCCCCCGTCGGCGGCGGCGGCGGAGGCAACCCCGATGTGGTCCCGCTCTTCACCGAGCTCATCTACAGCCGGATGTCGAACCTCACCGACAGCTTCACGGGGGAGATCTCGCAGCACCTCAGCTTCTGCGTGAAAGACGTGTGAGTTGGATGTTTTGGGGAGGGGGGGGGGGATTGGATCTTTTATTATTATTTAATAATGTGTGGGTTCCGTTTTTTCTTATGATTTTTGGTTGGATTTGGGGGGGTTTCAGGCAGAAGGATTGGAATGGGGCGTTCAATTTCTCGTCGAAATTGGATTTCTTGGCAAATTGCATCAAGAAAACCAATGGTAAGAAGTCATTCCAATTGTGATGGGTGTTCAATTTCTGGTTCTAATTTTGTGTGGTTGATTGTTAAATTTTAGATCTTTTGGCCCCATTTGTGTTCAGATTCAGCTTAAAACTAGATAACAGTTACAAGGGTGGTGGAATGTGCATTTCCAGCTTTCTAACCATACTACATTGCTCCAATAAAAAAAAAAAAACCATACTACGTTGCTTTACAAAAGATTTGTTCTTTTTTTTTTATAACTTGAATAAGAAATTACCAACCAAAAAGAAAGGTGGTGTAGCATTAATTCCATTTATTTGATTCCATTTCGAACGGAGGCTTGATCTAATGCATACTAATTAATGGATTTGTTCCCATGGAAAAACTGGTACCTATCATGTAAAATGAGGACTGCAATAGGATAAAAGCTAGAAATTCTGTGTTATTATATGCCTAAGGCTCTGTTTGGATCCGCGTTGGTGGGCGTTTGCAATGCCGAAACACGAGGGGCAGACCGCGTTGCCCGAATCTATGTTTTCACGGAGTTGGCGAACGCTGAAAAAATGGACGGAAACTCATATACGACAAGGGGTTTCTTTGCTTCCAACGTAGACGGCAAAAACCTGTTTGGGAGTGAGTTCGCGTTCCCTATTGTTCGGCAACGCCACCGCTCGCCCGACGTGGTTCCAAACGGAGCCTAAAACCAAAAAGAGCATGAGAGTGGGGAGGATGTGCTAAATGCCCATTAGTGCAACCACTAATGTATTATTATCGGAGTCTATTGATCATGTGAGTCATCTATTTAAGCTGTAAAGGATGTGTACCAATTAACAGGTGGGAAGTTTATGTAGTCTCTTAGACCGAGATACAGAGAGGTGTGAGTTAAAGTTGAGATAGTACACTAAATTGCATGAATGCCTTAGTTTGATGCTTTGTTTATTTTTTCTTCCTGGTATTTTCTAATTTGATTGATTGCAGTGATGAGTTTGATTGTCGGGACACAAAGCTGAACATGTCAAATGACATGATCTTTTGGACCATATGTTCAACGTCATAGAGGAAACACTTTTTTTGTGTTTGTGAAACAGTCCAAAATAAGATTTCTTGATTGCTTTAAGATGGATAGAAGGAAACAATGTTTTTTCTCTCCTTGTCTGTTATTGATATATTAGGTTCAAATAAACTGCAGGGGACCTTATGCAACGCCTCTGCACAGCAGCTGATATTAAGTTCTATTTCAAAAGTTTCTATGAAAATGGAGGAAAAGGAACCAATTACTTGAAGCCAAACAAGAATTGCAATTTGACATCATGGGTCCCTGGATGTGAGCCAGGATGGGCTTGCAGCGTTGGCCCAAATAAAAAGGTTGATCTCCGTGGTGCCAAGGATATGCCTGCTAGAACTTCGGACTGCAGTCCTTGTTGTGAGGGCTTCTTTTGCCCCCATGGTCTTACTTGCATGATTCGTAAGTATATGAAATTGCTCGAATTATTTCCTGTGATTAATTTACAACTATTTAATTTCCTTTTTCAGATTCTACAGATTGTCTGATTTTCTATACATCAAATTTTTCCTGTATTTTGAAAAGAGAATGCTTAGATGTGTATTGCTAATAAATTTAGCGTACTGATAGATTTATGCTAAATTTATGTGTTGGAAAGAAAAAATTCTGGTTCTTATCTGGAAATTAAGGCTCAGATATTGGTAAAAATAGACGGTTTCAGAAGAGTAAGAGAATAAAGAAATGGAAACAGAAAAGATGATGCAGGCATTAGAGAAGATGGGATCAGGATGGCAAGATGAAGAGAGGAGATTGAGCGATGGATGCTGTGGAGATATAGGGAGCAGAAGATGAGTTGTTTTGAAAAAACTCATTTTGCAATTATTTCAATTCCCAGCCATTTCAAAAGATCCCTTTCATATCACGTGCCTATAACATAAGCTACAACTGTTCTTTCCTGAAATAATATGATTGACATTTTTCGAAATGAACACCAATCATCATCCTGCCTCCCCACCTTAAGTAACTTTTTCAACTCCTAAAATTCCTTTGAAACCAGTGAAGACACCAACTGATAATAAAGTACCAGACAATCATGCTATTTGGTTGATTGATCAACACTGAAGTTTGGAACAACCATAAAAAAAATTATATTCTATTATTCTGACAAATTTTCTTCTGATGATCTTTGTCAATTTCAGTCATCTTGGCTTGAAAGTTGTTTGAAAAAACAATGAATCACGCTATATAGACATCTCTTAGCTGTTGGCCTTTTATTTTTCAATTAGCCTATTGTTATGTTATATTGGTGGAGAATATAATAATCTATAAATGTGATGGTCAATCATTCACCTTTATGTTAATCAGAAACTGGACATATTTTTTCTGGTTTAACATGATTTAATGCTATTTTTACTATGCTAAGTTATATTTTTTAGTTCAGGCTGAACCACAATACGAACCTTCCCTACCTTCTTGCATTATACAGTCATATCAGTTGCCGATCATCATTTCATGAAAGAGCTGTACCATTTCGTAGTATATGTGGTCAATCATTATCAAGCCACACCTTCTATTCTCTATTGAATTTGATGAATAGTAGTTAGTTAATTTGGAAGTATAATGATGACTTGAGAGTACACTCATCATTTGCTATATAAAACATTTTCAATATGGCTCGTGTATGATTTTAGAATGAGCGCTGCAAAATTTTCAATGATTTACAGAGCCACAAATGCAGATATTAAACATCATTCATCCTTTTTTTTTAATCTGAATTAAAAACCCATATGTTGAATTTTGTGGAGGGCATTGTTTCAACTAAACTATATAATTGAAATAATAAAAATAGGTAACTACTATATAAGACTTAATTTCTAGCTGATATGACTGTTAAGGGAGTTTCTAATTGTCCTTTTTTCTATTTGGTGGGGGAAATGAAGCTTGTCCGTTGGGAGCATACTGCCCACTTGCGAAACTCAACAAAACTACTGGGATATGTGATCCGTAAGTCTTGAGTTCATTCTATATATATTTTCAAATTAATGTCTCATTTTTCTTTCTTTTTAATGTTACATTGTATGCAATATTAATTAAAAAAATCTGCAGATATCGCTACCAACTACCTCCAGGAAAGCCAAATCATACCTGTGGAGGAGCAGATAGTTGGGCTGATGTTGGAAGCAGTAGTGATTTGTTCTGTGCAGCAGGATCCTACTGTCCTAGCACCACCCAGAAAATTCCTTGCAGTAGCGGGTACTGATTTTTATCCTAAATTCTTATATTTTTTTGTCTATAAGTTGAGGGAACAGCAGTACAGCACTTGGGATGCACGCTAATTGCAAATAAGTATTTCTCCATCTTGATTGATAGCCTTTAACAAATAATAATATTAATTTTCACAAGGGTCGGGCTATTGCCTCGAAAGAAGTCAATGATCTTTGGAAATTTAAATTATATAGTATTGTTGTGGTTATAGTTCCATTGACCTATGATAAAAGTGTGGGTGAGAATGGATGGGGCACACATGCATGCTGTTACAAGCAATATTTTGTCTTAATATGATTTTAGACTGGTCAGACCCATGTGAACCTGAATGATGTCTTAATATGATTTTAGACATTACAAAGTACATAATCAGTTACTTTAAAATATGCAAAAATCCAAAAAATGAAGAATTTAATTCATATATAATTCTACACATCAGATAATTAGCCAGCATAAATTAGAAGTTTCATTCAACTGGAAGACTGAAGATGGTTGTCACAAGGAAGATAAGGAGATGAAAAGAGGAGAAATAAATAGCACCTAATAGAAATTGAGTTTATGAATATAAATTGGAGTTAAAATGTCCATTACTTTTTTTCATGTTCCAGTTTATTGTTATTTATACAGATGGTAATTTTTTTTTTGTCAACCATAATCAGAGTGTTTTGTTAACAAAGTCACGGATTTGACAAAAAAAGTTTGAGTCAACCATGTTTACAATTCCTGGGTATGGGTATTAACACAGTCCAGCCAAGCAGCCAGGTCAGGCCGAAACTGGGCTGACCGAATGGGTTGGTTGGGTTATAAAACACTTTTGATCCATTCAAAGGTAGAAGCAGGCAATTGGGAGGAGAGTTGTTAGGAAAAATGTGACCTAGATAGGCGCTTTCATAAAATCACTTGCTGCCGAATCTTTAATTTTATTTTATAGAATTGAAAAGTTTGTTTTGTGATAATGCTTATTCAAGTCCGAAATGTCAAATATGAATCCATCCAAAACACTAGACATATTCATATATAAAAAATGATTGTGTTACTGCACTATTTTTTTTGCATTTTCCTAGCTATTTAATGACTACTTTTGAACTTTTCAGGCATTATTGCAGGATGGGTTCTACATCTGAAAAAAGTAAGATTTTTTGTTATTTGTCATATAAATCGCAATAAAATCAAAGAGTAATAGGCATTAGATGAAGATAGTTGTACATTATTTACATGAAAGCATGTTGTGTGTTATGTTGGGAAGTTAATGTTAAGGATAGTTACTACTACATACAGTGTACAAATGTGTTCGTTTTAAGATGTCTTTTGCTTAGGTTTGTGCTATTTTTTCTTCTCTCATGATCAATAAGTCAATTGCATTTAAAGCTTTACTTCCTCCATTCTTACACCTGCACCTTCATTAAGGTCACCAATCAATTTGTTATTTATGATCAATTCTTCCCCTACCTATATTCTATTTTGTCCTGTAACTTAAGTCAACCACTACATGGGATTGTGATGAATATTTTTGATACTTGTCACACCAAATATTCCTGCATCTATAAAAATTTTGGTTTAGTAATATTTACATCCTTTTAACTAAGCTTTATAATGAGCAGGGTGCTTCAAGTTGTCGTCTTGCGATCCGAATTCTGCAAACCAAAATATCACAGCGTATGGCTTCCTGCTCTTTGTGAGTGCTTACCAACTTTGTCTTTGTCATGAAAATCATAGAAAACTGTCAACAAATTCATGAAAGTCATAGAAAATTTCTGTTCTTTTCGTTTTATTTTTCTCAACCCCCCCCCCCCCCCCCCGGACCTTGGAAATGTTGAATGTAATAACCCCATTTATGTTGCTCTATATATCATATTCTTGTTTATCTTTGTGTATGAAAATCCCTCATCGCTTAAGCATCAGCTAGCTGTGGATGCAAAAATACCTATATGTGTCTCTATTATTTCCAGATTGACTGGCATACTTTTGCATATATAAAAGTGGTCTACAGCCAATTTGAAAATTTCGGAACTTGTATCTTTTCATTTTCTCAAAAGTTGCAGCCCCATGCTGGACAATGTGGGTGTTTGGTACTTATATTGAGCTGAAAGTTTTCCTCTTTTTAACATTGAAAAATGATTTTTTCAAGGTACTTATATTGAACTGCTTGGTTTCCTCCTTTTAATTGTTTCAAAAGTACTCTCCAGGTGGTTCTTGCTCGCTACAATTTTTTTTCTTTCTTAAAAATTGACATTTTTTTCTTTTATGTAGATTGCACTAGGATTGTTGCTACTCATCATCTACAACTTGTCCGACCAAGTTCTTACTACTCGAGAAAGACGAGAAGCCAAATCCAGGGAAGCTGCAGCACGGAGTGCAAGAGAAACCGCACAAGCTCGTGAAAGGTGGAAAAGTGCAAAAGACATTGCTAAAAAACATGCCATTGGATTACAAACACAATTATCTCGTACTTTTTCTCGAAAACAGTCTACAAGGAAGTCAGAGCCCCTCAAGGTTCTTGGGCAACCTAGAATGGGATCTGAAGATTCTTTATTACCCCCCATCCCTCCAAGTTCTTCGGGCTCCTCTGCAACATCTACAGGAAAGAAAAAGAAGGAACCAAGCAACCTTACGAAGATGATGCGCTCACTTGAAGATAGTCCTGATAGTGATGAAGGATTCAATTTTGAAATTGGAGACAAGAATCTTAAGAAAAATATGCCAAAGGGTAAACAGATGCATACTCGTAGTCAGATTTTCAAATATGCATATGGTCAGATTGAAAAAGAGAAAGCTATGCAGCAGGAGAACAAAAATTTGACCTTTTCTGGTGTAATTTCAATGGCCACTGATACTGAGATCAGGAGCCGGCCTGTGATAGAGGTTGCTTTCAAGGACTTAACTCTCACTTTGAAAGGAAAAAAGAAACATTTGATGCGGTGTGTGACGGGGAAAATTATGCCTGGTCGTGTATCAGCTGTCATGGGCCCTTCTGGTGCTGGGAAGACAACATTTCTCAATGCTCTGGCTGGAAAAGCAACTGGATGCTATATGAGTGGTTTAATTCTTATAAATGGGAAGATAGAATCTATTTATTCATATAAGAAAATAATTGGATTTGTGCCACAAGATGATATTGTGCATGGGAATTTGACAGTGGAGGAGAACCTGTGGTTTAGTGCAAAATGCAGGTATGATGGATGAGCAGATGGCATGATAAAATATTCTAACTTTGGAAATTAATGTCTTACCAAGTGCAACTGGATCATTCATTACTGTTTCTGCGGTTTTATATATTTGGGATGATGATATCCTATACTGTACCATTTTAAGATGTAAACTCATCAAATAAATTTTTTCTCAGACAGGGCATTATTAAATTGTAGTATATCCATTGCGCACCCCACTTGACTGGATAAAAATTATTATAGTGATTTTTTTTCTGATGCCATTTGAAGATTTTTTATTCGGGATAAAATATCTAGGAATTGGTGATATGCAATTACCTTCAAGTTAGATATTTTCTTTAGTTTTATCATTCAGTAAAGTCCACTTATAATTAATGTTATCAGTCTTTCTTTTGTTTTGTCTCTCTGCAATGACCAGAACTGTCTTTTTTAACATTTTGGATCTATAATTGTTGTAGACTATCTGCAGACATGCCAAAGGCCGACAAAGTGCTAGTTGTTGAAAGAGTTATTGAATCCTTGGGACTGCAAGCAGTACGAGATTCGTTGGTTGGAACAGTAGAGAAGCGAGGAATTTCTGGTGGGCAAAGAAAACGGGTAAATGTTGGTTTAGAAATGGTCATGGAACCTTCCCTGTTGATCCTGGATGAACCAACATCTGGTTTGGACAGTTCTTCTTCTCAGTTGCTTCTTAGAGCCCTTCGTCGTGAGGCCCTGGAGGGGGTAAACATTTGTATGGTGGTTCATCAACCCAGGTGAGTTACATGTATTGTCAGAATGACATTTTAAATAATGTGGTTTTTATGTTTTCTTCTAGTTTCCTAAAACGAATCTCCTTCTGTTTTACTGTCAATCCACTGAATATGTTTTTCATATAATAATTTCTAAATTATTACTGATATCAGTTGTGCAGATTATTTATGCTTCCATCAAATTGGTGTTGATTGCACCACCATCCTAGTTGATTATATTTTCAGAAATAATTATTTCTTGAGTCAATGGAATCTTCAATAACATTAAAAAAGGCCTAAATTTCAACAAGTTGATTTAACAAGAGAATAACCATTGAGAAATTCATAGAATTGCAACAAGAATTCTGTTCTTTATCAATCAATGCTCAAATTGGTTTGTGAGATTCTAATGCAAAACTTTTGGGATGGATGTGTCAGTGGTTCTAAAAGGTTGCAAATACTTAATGTTTCCTCATCCACTATCCTGTGGTGAACTTTCTATTGCCCAGAATATTAAGAACGTAAAAGTTTGGTGTTATCCTCTATTTTAATTTATTTATCTATAAAATGCATCTACTTTTTCCTGCTTGGCATGTAAGTAATTCCATTAGATTTTCTTTGCATCTCCAATATCTTTTTTATTTTTTCTCCCACATTTCAGTAATTCTATTTCTTCAATAGTTGCATTATTTGTGACACACCTGTTCTATCATTTTATCTTACAAATACTTAACATGAATGGACATAAGAAGTGTGTCTCTATCAATTTTAATCTATTCTCATTAGATTAACAGATAAGTTGTTCTGTTTCAGTTATGCATTGTTCAAGATGTTCGATGATTTAATACTTCTTGCCAAGGGAGGTCTTACTGTCTATCATGGATCGGTGAAGAAAGTTGAGGAGTACTTTGCAAGCCTTGGGATTCATGTTCCTGAACGTGTCAATCCTCCAGATCACTTCATCGACATTTTAGAGGGTATAGTAAAGCCAAGCACTAGCTCTAGTGTAAGTTATAAACAGCTGCCAATACAATGGATGATGCATAATGGATATGAGATACCCCCTGATATGCAACGGAGTGCTGGAATTGACACTTCTGTAAGAGGTGGAGGCTCAGTTACTGGAACAAATTCTGATGGTACTGAAGAACAATCATTCGCTGGCGAACTATGGGAAGATGTGAAATGTGCTGTTGAGCTCAAGAAAGATAACATAGAACATAATTTCTCAAAATCTAAGGATTTATCTGAGCGGAGGACTCCAGGTGTCTTCAGACAATACAGATACTTTCTTGGGAGGTAATGAGCCTCTTTATCCCAGTTACTTTAAATCTTCTTGGTACCAATGGTACCAGTTACATGCTCCACCGTAAATTCCACATATATGCCTAGGATTTTCATTTCAAAAAGCAAGACTCGTGGTTAAAAAGATTGTGCACTATATATTTTTTTTCCCTACAATACATGCGTATTCACATTTCGAGAGAAGATATAGATGATTACTTTTCTTTATAGGTGAAATCCAAAACTGGCCCCACAATGGGTTTCAACATGATCTACCATGTCACGATATATAAGCTGGTTTATGGCTAAACAAAATTAGTTAGCAATCAATTGTTAAATGCTCAAACCTGGCTCACTGCATAATATACAAACTAAAACATGGAAATCTTCCCTCTGAATAAATTTACACAAACCATTATCTCAGGAACGTCCTAGTCAAACAAAGAACAGAAAATATCCCGATGATGCAATTGGAAGGAATGACTGCCAATTTTTTAGTCTTGTAGTTTACCTTCCAATATCTGTGAGCTGATGTGCCTCCTGATTCGTTTCAGGTTTATGTGCTAAATCGTGATGCATCCCAATCTGTGGTCCCAAAGATTCTTAATTCAGCTTAACTTAGTAGCCATATTCTTACAAAAAAATTTGGGTTCCCATCCCTTTCCATGGAGGCCTTCATTGGCTACTGTAACAATGTTCTTGGACCCACCTCCATTCCATCAATAAATCAAACTCTTCTGTCAAGGACCTTTAATGACAACCTTCCGTATCATCCTTGGCAATTATTCCAACCACACTTAAAATAATTACAGGAGCACATGTTGTAGTTAGTCTTTATAATTAATGCTGCAGTGGTTCACAAGCGGACATGCCACATCTAAATTTGATCTGTCATGTTCTCCAATTTTAATAAGATTATTTGCTTGAAGGGTACCAATGAACTACTTGCCACATGCTGAATTTGATGAATTGTCAGACTCTTCAATTCTGCTCTCTCCAGAGTTCCCAAAACATTGCCATCAAGCTCAATCTTCCTGAACCTCTTTTCTTAGTAAATGCCCATTGTCTCTATGATATGCATGGATCATGTGTTATCCCATCATATAACCAGCCTGCTCCATACAGCATTAGGACATATCCCCTAATTTATAATTGATGGACCTATCATTTATTTTCTATTCTTTTAGTCAGGATGGATACTTTCTCAAATTCAACAACCTATAAGAATCATACGCAGCTGTTGTGGCACTGTTAAAGTCAATTTCCACTTCTAGATTAGTTATTGTCTACTAAAAATTTGTCAAAGACTACTACTATGCACCGATATTTTTTGGACACGGACATGGACCTGGACTGAGATTTATTGGATTTTGAACAGAACCTGAAGCATGTGATGCAGGTATGGCATCATCCAACACAAATAACGTAACCCTTTTTTCTGAAATATCTAAAGATTTAGCCTATATTTACCTCTTAGGAATACCAAATGCAGACTTGAAAACTAAAACACGGGGAAAAAAAGATTCAGATAACATCATGTTCTTGCACAAGAATTTGCATTACTTACACGCATAGTTTGCCTCACAATATCATGAAATAACTGATCACTCTGGTTTTGATGTCTAGAAATGAATAGGGATATGGACATGATTACATGAAAACAGAATGCATACATATGATTCACAAATTAATTTGTATAAAAAATATGCTTTTGTATCCTATATAAATGTAAAATCACCAAGACTAAATGAGAGCCATAAACTAAAGAGTTTTCTGTTGTGCATATGCAAATCTAGTAGCTGGAATGTGAAAAAGGAAACAATAATGAAAATACACAGATCTACTCAAAAAATGTAGACAAACAGATCTATTAAGCATGGTCTATTGAACAGGAGCACCATTGAATACAAACATATATGCATTTTTATTTTTTTCAATCTCAATTGCCCACTTTTTTTCCTGATAATTCGAGGAACGTGATAACTGGAAGGTGTAGTGGGCATAGTACAAATGCACTTTTTTCTGCAATGGGAGGCCTTGCAATTATTCTCTTGAAAAGTGTTGGTGTCAGTTCTCTGACCAGGTGACATTTACTTTGATATCTTTCTATCCAGGGTAGGCAAGCAGCGCCTACGTGAAGCTAGAATACAAGGAGTTGACTTTTTGATATTGTTTCTTGCTGGAGCCTGCTTGGGGACACTTGCCAAAGTGAGCGATGAGACCTTTGGTGCACTTGGTTATACATACACCGTCATTGCTGTTTGTAAGTTGAAATTATCTTTAAATTTAATCTGTTTTTATCAAGCCCTGGACTGCTTTCTTTCCACTTTCATGGGTATAATGTATGTTGTATGAATATCCATTGACATATGGCAACCTATACTCTGAGTCATTGCTGCTGCTAGATTGACTCTATCTTCCATATAGATCCACCATTAATGTCATTTAATTGGTCAGAAAAATCTGAGGCTATTTTCTGAACATCCATGATGCTTGGCCTGCTAAGGAGATCTAGGGTCCAGTATATGATAAATATGCTGTTCAAAATAGATCCTATTCTTGAAAGCTTAAGCAAGTTAGTGTTCATATGAAAACCATACAATATCTCAAGATTGAATTGGAGGCTTCTCCATTTGATCACTGACGGACGGATTCAGGGAGGGCCTACATTTGAGTTTTAACTTTGAATTCACCTACACAGTTCTGTTTCTATAACATAAAGTTAAGTTCAAAACCGATAATGTCAAAGTCAAATTAACAAGTAAAGGTTTTGTTTATTTTTTTAATTATCCAAGATAATTTGCATTTGCTTTGGAAGTAGATAACACTCATCGCTGATTTATTTGAATGTTTTAGAACCACTGTTATCAAGCATCCGATACACTGAATAGGGTAATTAATTTCTAGCCAACATTTATAACATATATATAGTACTTAACAGAATTGAATGTTGATTGTTCCTTTCCTTCTGCTTGCTTGCTCTTTTTTCTTTTTTTGTGATACTGAGGTAGACATATGTCTTTGTGTTGAAATTTCTCATCTTATGGATTCAGATTTATGTGCTCTGTCACAGCTCTTCTATGCAAGATTGCGGCTTTGAGATCGTTTTCATTAGACAAGTTACACTACTGGAGAGAGAGCGCATCTGGCATGAGTTCACTGGCTTATTTCCTCGCAAAAGATACAATTGACCATTTCAACACGCTCATAAAACCCGTAGTTTATCTCTCAATGTTCTACTTCTACAACAATCCTAGGTCCTCAATTGCTGATAATTATATTGTTTTGGTTGCGCTCGTTTACTGTGTGACCGGGATCGCATATGCCTTTGCCATCGTATTCCATCCTGGTTCAGCCCAGCTGGTAAGTACAAGTTCATTTGTTCATAAACCAGGACTCTCTTACTTTGCGATATATGAATTGTCTTCACACATTATAGTTTTATTGTGGTTCTCGCAGTGGTCGGTTCTTCTTCCAGTTGTTTTGACTTTGATAGCAACCCAGCAGAGAACCGGAATTTTGAAAATTATAGCCAATTTATGCTACACAAAATGGGCTCTGGAAGCATTCGTCATCTCAAATGCTGAAAGGTTTGGCACAACTGCCCTTTCCCATCTCAGAAGTTATTGCCATACAACTGTATATCCAAACATCATGCATACTATACAGCCAAGAAACCAGTATACAATGAAAAGTAGTTTTACCAAAGAAAGTCGTGACAACACATAGGAAGCTTGTATATCCTATAAGAAGATATAAAAATGTGTTGGACAATGATGTGTTCATATTCAATGCATATCATGTAGTGCAAGTAGTCCTTACTGAAACTATAGTGCTATATTAAAAGAGAACATAATATACACCTAACCTTCTGTTTCTCTCGTTGCATCATGTCAGGTACTCAGGAGTATGGCTGGTCACTCGATGCGGTTCACTAATGAAGAGCGGATACGATCTTCATGAGTGGGATCTCTGCATATTCATTCTGATAGTGTACGGTCTCGTATTCCGTGCCATTGCATTCTTCTGTATGGTGACGTTCCAAAAGAAATGAATCCATCTATTACTCATCACCGTTCATCCATTCTTTTGGCTTCATCACAAGTGAGAACATCTTCAGAGGGGTGCTTCTTGTTGTATCATATGAAATTGTTCAGCTCACATAACTGCTTTGCAAGTATCACTCGTCGAAGCCCAGTTGAAGAAAACACGGGCAATTGTAAAATCAGGTTCTGATTCAGAACATGTGGAAGTTCACATTGACTAGTTTTTTTTAAAAAAAACACTGAGATTTGTAAGTATAGATTTTCAGAGCTACATATGAAATATGATATATTCACTCATTAGACACCAATGCTAAGAACCATTGTATTTTGATGATTGTTGTTGTAAAGTTCATTAAATTAAACCATTACATAATGGTCGTCCTTTGTTTTTTTTTTTATAATCTAAATTGATGAATTCTCTATTGGAGCATTTGTTATACAATCCCTCTTTGGCTATTCTCATTTTGCTTTTATTTCTATTAGTTACATTTGAGCAGTGTTTGGTTCGTGTTATTATTTTTGGATGGATCTATATTTCTGGTAATCATTTTAACATGAATAATTTTAATAGGAATTTATATTTCATGAGACTATTTGATTTCTCTGATGGATTACTACCCATATCTAAATTTTAGTGCTTGTTTATGTATGAAAAATAACATGCTTTTTTTTTTCTTTGAGGAGAAAGGCATTTGGCAACCCCAGAACATGCTTCCCAGTAGAGGAGGGCTCTATTGGGAAGTGTTCATAAAAAAAGGGAAATTTTCAAAAATAACCCTCTCAAAAAAAAAGAATTTCAATTTTGACCCTGTAATAAAAGTATTAGCAAAACTGATCCCGAGCCCAGTTTGACCTCGGTCAGCGCGTCACACTGGCGTGCTGACTGGGAGGGGAAGTGCCACGACGGAGACGTAATTCGTTATCACATCTCCATCGCCAGCGCGAACAGCGCGCGGACCTAGCGCGGGCTAGAAGACTGTGGGTCACGCCTCAGTTGGAGGCATGATCCGTTATCACGCCTCCAATGGAGGCGTAATTTGTAATCACGCCTCCAATGGAGGCGTGACCCTAGCCCCTCCCCCTATCATTTGTTGTTCGAAAAAAACTGTAACATTACCTAATTTACAATAAAATATCTGTTCACCTGTAAATTTAAGAAAATTACCGAAAAATATATAATATTACACTAAAAACTAAAACAGGCATCAAATCTCAACACCTTTATACGTAGTCATAACTATATAAGTTAATCATACAGACTGTCATCCTAAAAACCGTCTCCATCCTTTCTTTTTCTTAATAGGTGCAGGAGGTGCTGAAGAAGAAGGCATATCTGATTGTGGTAAAGATTGTCCCATTGGGTGAGCATGTGTTGTAAATCCCATAGATCCAACGGAATGTGTGGGTGCAGTAGAAGCAGTACTGGCACGTCTACGAGTTCGAGTGTAATAAATAGGAAAAGACGGTACAGGCAGTCGCTCATGGAGTGGTCGTGTATCCAAGTGATCGTGATGTGTCTCTTCTTGATCATCTCGTCTCTGTTCATGATCCTCTTGTAACTGTACATGACCTTGGAATGACTGATCACAATGCTCATATGCTCCATATATTAGATGATCATCTGCATCATCTCCCAATCGCACTGTTTCCTGAAAATGAAAATTATCGACAGTAAAAAGATGATCACGGTGATACTCACTCTGATCCACATCATCCCCTCCGTCGTCGCCAGGTGAATCCGGATGCCGGTCCGGTGATGGAACAAAAGGCCTAGGAATCTGAGATAACGGTAACTATTGAAGAAGAACAATTGTCTAATCACGTGCCACAGCAGCTATACGAACCATCTCGTATAGCTGTCATTCAGTACCGATTGATACTCATCACGGCTGCGCCCTGTGTTAATTTTAAATCTTCATTAAAATATTCAGAAAGTAATAATATTTATATTCCATATCATATGTGCTATGTAACTCACCATGACCTCAGCGGCGTATCCACGGGGATGATACCGCATTGGAACTGGACATGGTGGGATAGGTGGGGTGAGATATCTAACTGTGCGCTCCCAATACCACTCCATATACCTCGAAGATGTCATAGACTGTGGGTAAATGTAGATGTGATCAAGTTGCGCATTCCATCGATCGATGTAATCTTTATGCATGACAGCCCAATTGACTTTCTGTCGACCACGTCTGTTACCTCTATTGATTTGTTCCACTTCTATTGGGATGGTCTGTTCACAACCAAACTGGCGTGCAACTCTATCAGGACAATGCATTTCCACAATATCAAAACATATCAGAGGGACCCTAACCGTCCACAAATTAAAGTCGGCCATGCATGTTGTTGGAACCTCCTGATATCTATCCACATAGGGCATCCACAAAATTTGTAGACACATAGTTAACATGTCAATGTATTACATCATATAACCATATAGAATTATATTTTACAAATACACAATTACAAACCTGTGTCTCATGCTGATAATCTAATTGTGCCCTACAATACATCAACACATGCGATGGTGACTCATCGAAATGCTTCTTCACGGCCCATCTGATATGAAATTAATATTAGTGCTATTATGTAACACATTTGAATACAAATATCTTGACATAACCATTATATATCAGTTACCTAGCCCCTAATGGCCTGTCACCAAGTACAAATTCTTCACTTCTTAAACCGGGTCTATCAACATATAGTCTCTCCCATGACTAGATCTGTTAGAGGAATATAGTGCATTATATTTATATAAACAAATTCAAGTAATTTAAGTATAAGTTAAAGTATGTTACCTGCAAGAGTGAGAAAAAACCAGTTGTCTCTCTCTGGTTGATAAGACATCCCCTAGACAAAGCTCGATAGAGGTGTGCCAATGCAGCTGATCCCCATGAATAAAGGCCAACTTCATCCAAATCTCAAAGAAGAAGTAGATAGCATGCATGTACCTTATTACCCGTGGCATCAACAAAAATAGTACAGCCAAGCAGAAACAGTAGATAAGCACGAGCATAACGTTGTAAGACCTCTTCCCTCTCCTCGTCATCAGGTATGTGACTGAAAGTGTCTTTCAACCAAGAAAGTAAAATCCTCCCCCCTATTAACTTATTGTCTGGGGGAACAACACCTAAGAGGTCCTCGCACACCGCTCCCCAGTTGTGCATATCTGTGATTCCTGTAACTGGTAAGCCATCAATGCGTAAGCCTGTAAGTATAGCGACATCCTGCAGCGTAATAGTCATCTCTCCATGCCGTAAGTGGAAAGTGTTAGTCTCCGGCCTCCAGCGCTCAATAAGGGCAGTAAGTAGACGTATGTCACATCGGACGTATCCTAAGCAAGCCAGATAATACAGTCCCGATCTTTTCACGAAATCTATGATCTGTGGGTCCATCTCCCATTTGTTTACTTGACTCATGTGCATCGTTAATTTCATTACCTCACCCTGTATCAATTTAGAAACGTGGTTTAATTTAAATATTTACAACAATTCTATGTGACAAAAATAATATTTTGTAAAATAACACACCTCCCCAACAAAGCATCGCTCGGATACATGATGTGGCTGAAGATATAACAAATCATCTAGGTCCACGCCACTCGCGTGCTGTCATCTGATTCAACAAAATAAATTATATACGATTAAAAATCCAAGTATCAAATAAATAAATGTCAATGTATGCAGTAATGAAATTATCAAACATGTGAATGTGAATGGTATTAAACGCTGTACCAGAAACGTTGAACGAATCTCGAGATAAGCTTAACAAAAGCTATGAGTATTGGTGGGTGAAATTGTTAGGAAAGTAAGTAATTGACAATGGTGTTAAACAGGAACCTGGTTCATAGTTCACAGTCCTGGAGATACATTCAATTTTCACAAGTTGGTAGATGGATTGTGAATCGTATCAACGATATCAGTATCCATGAATAGCGTCTAAAAATGATGAATGAAACCATAAATATGTGAGATGAACCAGATTCATGTTTAACACCCCCGACAATCCTTTTCTCCCCGATCAATAACACCAAATCAACACTAATAACTTATTACTGTCCATGCTTGTGTTATGGCTATTCACACACATAGCAAAAGACGTCTACCTGGATTAAAAAATTTAACCTAGACATCGATTTAGTAATAAAACTAAAAATAAAGGATTCAACCTAACATGTCAGAATACAAACACATTGTTCAGACATTGTTCAAACATGTTATTACACATTGTTCTAAGGGCATGTAAGCCTATTATGCCCACTTTCCTTACATTTGAAACATTTATTCTTTGGCATGTCATCATTAATGTCCATGTGCATGCATCTCCTCATAGACTTCGGACGTCCTGCTATCCTTTTGATTTGTGGTGGGATGAAGATCGGATCATTTTCTGTTGGAGTTGGCCAACGACTCGCGTCATCCACAGCATGAAACACGGGTGCATACGTGCCTCTGAATGAATCCGCATAAAAGCACTGAGAAACATATGTCACTAGGGCAATCCTTGCATACCCACATGCTGCTATCACATGTGCACAAGGATAGTGAAACAATATCGGAACGTTGCATTGACATTCTGCATACTCTGTATGTAAATAAACAGTGAATGATACAGCATTCTTGTCCAAAACCATAAACTCAGTCCGATTGAGTCTCCGGACTTGCATAGCCCTTGCATCGTGCGCTAATCTTTTCAAACGTCGTTGCAATTTCGGAACAACATCACCTGTCATGCCTTCACCCGCTTCACGCCTTGCATAAAAATATTCATCCACTCGGAGATATGTCTGTTGAACTATAGCTGTGATCGGTAATGTTCTAGCACCCTTCAACACACTATTCATACTCTCAGATTTATTTGTGGTCATTATAACATAACGATATCCACCATCATAACAAAATGCCCACATCTGAGGAGGAACTTGATCCACCCATTCACGAGCTTCTGGATTGACTGTTAAAATCTTTCTCATCTCCTCAGCAAATAGTGACGTGCATTTAATAGTGGTAGCCCTCCACACCATGTCTGATAACTCTTTGCTCTTGTATTTCTTTTTAAAGTTATCAATCAAATGCCTCATGCAAAATCGATGTTGCCATGCAATCTGTGAATCCTCCTCGAGAAGTTGTAATGCACTTATTATGCCTCCGTGTCGATCTGAGATAACACAGATATTTCTTGGTGCTCTAAGTGACCAAAACAAGTGGAACAAAAAGAAATGCCAACTATCTGTGTTTTCTGACTCAACAATGGCGAAAGCTAAAGGCACTAGACCGTCTTCTGCATTAGTGGCAGTAGCAATGAGGAGATTTCCCTTATACTTTCCATACAAATGTGTTCCATCAATGCAAATCAGTGGACGACAATGACGAAAAGCTTCAATTGTTGGTGCAAAAATCCAAAAAACACGTTCAAACTGGTGAACTACTCTTCCCATGCAATTCTCATTGATGACCTTACCGTCAAATCTTACTATTGTCCCCGGATTAGTCCTTTTCAAAGCATCAAGAAAAAAAGGAAGATGAGCATATGACTGCTCCCAATTCCCAAAAATCCTCTCCATTGCTTTCCATTTAGAACGATGTGTCTTTGAATATGAGATGTTATAATGATAGTCAGCACGTATCCTCTCAACAATCTCTATTGGACTTATTCTCAGATTATGACGGATCGATGGCATGATCAGTTCAGCAATGAAATCTGAGGTAAATTGTATGTGGTTTGCTTTGAGAAGAGGATCGACGCAAGTATGAGAACCTCTGATTGTAGAAATTCTAAACAAGTCTGAATTTTCTACTTTCTTCGCATGAAGTCTCCATTCACACCTTTCATCTACATACTCCACAGTGTATCGATTTGGGACAGATTTTTTAACACCAAATTGCACATACCTTTTAATGCTCCAACTACGCAAAGCATTTATCAATGCCTTCTTATTAGTGAATAACTATCCAACTTCAAGATCAGCAAAAGATGAAGAGCCAACATCATGCACTGTATTATGAATATTCTCAGCAACAGCATATGTCATTAACTGTGATATGTCATACATGTGTGGAATGTCATACTGTGGGATTGGAATTGCATCCAAACTATGCTCCTCCTCAGTGTTTGATTCACTGGACCAAATGTATTCCTCCTCCCCTTCATCTGTTTCATTAACATCTTCCACTTCATCACCCGCACTTTCTTCGTCTACATTGAAGGTCTCGTCATCACTCATATCATGGATCAGACCTATATGTAATAAACAATTGTATAACATAACGTTTTGTACTGAATGAAAAAATTGAATTTTATTATACATACACATACCCAGTTCTTTGCGTCCCTGTGTTCGTTGTCGGTGTTGCTTCAAAAACATCATTTTCAAAGTTTGGTATGAATGAAGATGAAGGTTTTTACGGGTCATGGACTTGTGATGTTCTGAGTCGTCTAAATTATTGTAAGGAAGTTCATCATCTGTCCTTCCTATGATCTCTTTTTTCTCCAACCATAACTTAATCCCATGTACATGCTTTGGGTATAATTTCATCATGACTTTGACAGCCATGTCATCATCAACAGGGAGAACCTCGCTCAAACTATGACGGGTGGGATGCGGTACATTCATTGATAATATATAGCGACTTGGATCCGTTCCTGTCAGTCCATACATCATTCGAAGCAAATTAATGTATGAAATTTTTTTATTTATGATGGTGGATTTTTTAGATCCCCCTTCATATCTTGGATCATCCCCCTCTTTAGATATTCTCCCATTAAATGAATATATCAGCGGTACTTCAGATTTTTTTCCCATCTGCAATAATACATTACAACATTATATAATTTTAATACATATATTACATCACTATTCAGTTTTTACATAACTACAAAAAATTATACAGATTTTTCATAACAATATTTATTTAAAAATTAATATCAATTTGTCAAGACTTTAATAATTATTAAAAATATTTATATGGATTTCTCATAGCTACAATAATAAAACACATATCAAAGATTTATGCACAAAAATCTAAACAAGATTCACACTAATAATTAGAAGAACAGATTTTTCTTTGTTTTTAACAAAAAAATTGAATAACAACCATGCATATTGTTAGATTTTGACAAATACCTTGATAGATCGAAGTTGAATTGAATATTTTGTAAAAAAATCCACGAGTGATTGGCGTTCGAGATTTTTCAAAAAACTGGAGGAGGGGGGGGGGGCGTTTGTTTAAAATAAACGTCTCCCTTGGAGATGTGATTTATAAACACGTCTCCTCGGGAGACGTGATCAGCTATCACGTCTCCCGGGGAGATGTGATATCATAACACGTCTCCTCAGGCACTCGCGGGTGCGTGCCCCCGGGGTGCGTGTCTGCGGGTGTTTTGCGGAAAAACGTGATTTCATATCACGATTCCGTCACTTCATCACTGTTTTGATCGGCTGACCGGGGTCAAACTGGGCTCGGGGTCAGTTTTGCTAATACTTTTATTTCGGGGTCAAATTTGAAATTCTTTATTTTGGGAGGGTTATTTTTGAAAATTTTCCCTAAAAAAAACATTTGCAACCACTCCCAATCAGCAGTATTGTAAATATGTTTGCAAAATCAATCTTTGTACCCACATCACAATTATAAAAAGTGAGCAATATCGATATATTAAATATCTAATAAGAATATTAAGAAGTAATATTAAATAAAACAATTGCATAAAGAAAATAAAAATTGTCCACATCTTTTTCGTTTTTATCTGCAATGGTTGACAACACAACATAAATTTCTTTTTCAACGACAATAACTAAAAGCTAACATAAATAGAAAATGATTTTTTTTCTTATGTCACATTGGCTAAAGCAGGTGGGTATCATGTTATGAAAAAATAGGTGTCCAAACATTTTTTAAATTTTATTTATGGGTAATGACCATGCGCTGAATTATTTTTTTATTTTTTATTTTTTTTGTTGCTAAATACATGTATATGAATTTACACGTAAGTGTGGATGCATGTAATTGTTAGACCTGTGTCATTTAGAGTCCTAATTTCGATCGGAGTCGCTAAAATTTTGATTTTTAGCTACCTTCTGGGGTTTAAGGACTCTGATTGAAGATATAACTGCATATTATGGGTCCTGGTATTGTTTAGTACTGCCCATAAAATTTTCATTTAATTCCGATAACGTTTTTGGAATTATACAGTTTTGGATTGGTATTCGGATTTGATTTTGTTAAAATCCAAGATGAAGAGATAAAAATCCGATATTATTACGAGATATTAAGTTTGGAGATAGCTTCCATGTAGAAGTGGAATTGGATCAACTGGATTCGTATATTAAAAGTTATGGGTATTTTTCCATGTATACCCCGAAGTTGAGAAATCCAGGCAGCAGCCCTGTAAGATGTTTAACCTAGATTTCGAAATAGCTGGGGGGGTTATTTGATCTAGGTGTAAACATGAAAGTTGTAGATAATCGTCTTATCTTTCAAATGCCACTGGAATCATGCAATTCCGAGCTGTATTGAGGAAGTTATGGCTGTTTAAGTGAAGGTTGCGCAGAGGTTTTAAGTCCGAGGATGACTTGGTCATTTACTCGACCTTTGCTTATTTAACCCCCAAATGTGCACGAGTTCAGCCTCTGTTTGAGCTCTCTTTTGCTCTGGTCCAGCCCTTTGAAGTGTGTTTTGGGTGGAGGAGAAGGAAGAGATGGTGATGGAGAAGGAGCCCTTGATGGAGGAAGTGAAGGAATCAAGGTTTGTGTGTGAATGTTGTGTTGTTGTTTCTCATCTTCTCCACCCCTAGCTGATCCATTGCTTTCCCTCCCCCTTTTGATAACAGCACCCCAAGTGTTTGTGTTTATGTCTAAGTGAGGGAGATGAAGAAGGAGTGCTTGGTTGTTGGTGGAGCAAGAAGTAGAAGTAATCAAGGTTAGTATGTGTGCATGTGAGAGGAGTTGTTGTTCCTTCCCTTCTCCATCCCCTACCCCCTCATGATCTCCCATTTCCCCCCTATTTTCAACATGTGGAAGAGCTCCCACGTTGAGGCGGTGGTGGCGGTCGAGGTGGTTGCGGGCGTGCTTGCGAGCCCCCACACCTCCCCCTTCCTTTCCCCTCTTTTGGTGAGTTTTCTCTCCTCCTAAAGTTGGTTTTAAATGCATGTGGGGGTGCTTGGGGAGGGCTTGCATGGGTGTTATGTGTTGTGTATGTGTGCACACCACTTGTTTGTGAGTATGTGTGAGTGAACCATATATACATATTCTTCTCCTCTTACCAATGGGAGTCCTCATGCATCACCTAAACTTGTGTTTGTGTACTAAAGGGGCGTGGGATTGACGCATTGGTACACTCGAGATCACATAAGAGGTATGCGGGGGCTGCGGGTGCGTGCATGAGGTGCTCGCATGCGTGTGGAGTGCGCGGGAAGCGTGCATGAGGTGCTCGAGATCGTGCTTGACGTTTTTCGATGCGTGCGGAGTGCGTGGGCAGCGTGCACGGGGTGCTCGAGGGCGTGCTTGGCCTTGCCCGATGCGTGCGGAGTGTGCGGGCAGCGTGCACGAGGTGCTCGAGGGCGTGCTTGGCCTTGCCCGATGCGTGCGGAGTGCGTGGGAAGCATGCACGAGGTGCTCGAGGACGTGCTTGACGTTGTTTGATGCGTGCGGGGTGCATGGGCAGCGTGCACGGGGTACTCGAGGGCGTGCTTGCGGCGCTCAGACGCGTTCGGAGTGCTTCGTGGTGTCGAGCAGCTTGTTATAGCCAAATGCAACCATGGGATGATCCTTGGCGGATTGATTTCAGGCTTCGGATTCAACTCGTCGCTCTCTTCCGTTTCGCGAGCCGTGCGCTCGTTAGGTGAGTGGTTTGATTCCAACCCTTCCGGGAGCGCTCGAGGCACGTAGGCGTGCTTCGTGCTTCCATGGGGCTTTATTTGCACCCTAAATATGCTAGATATTATGCATGCTAGGTTGTATAGCTCGTATATTGTGTAGAACCCCTATTCTACCTTATACTTGCCTATGTATTGCATAGAATATGGCATGACTTAGATAATTTTGATTGAATGACTACCCTATTTATCAAGCATGTTTAACTTGGGTTAATAACGGGTGTATGCATAATATTCCTCCGATTTAGGACTCGAGGGTGTGGTATAGTTGTTGCACCCATCTGTTGGGGCAAAACTATGACCAGCTCGAGAGAGGATGAGGCATTCCCTCTCCCTCGCCCTCCTTCTCTTCGCGAACCGAGTGAGTAGATGTAGTTCCTACTTGACTCGGGTTTGCTTGGAATTATTGGCATGCACCTGTTGTTGCGCAGATCGCGCTTAACCCTTCCCTTCTAGGTTGGTTTTATCCAACGTATATTAGGTTGTAATTGTGTGTGTTTATCTGTTTGATGCCATGTATGCATGTTTAAGTAGGTCATCGTTGGGTAGTTAATTGCATATATATATATATATGCCGATATGGCCATGATTCTTGTCTAATGTGTTAGACAAGTGTATGACCTCTTGTGGGGTCATACCATGGTTTTGACACTTATAATTAAATGTCTTCCCCGCATCTGAGTTATGCGCCCTGGAGGGAATTCATGAGAATTCGTTGCGCTTAATCGGTGTTTGATGACCGATGACGACGGATCCAAGAGGATCGTATTCGCGAGCGTAGATTGTTTTTCCCCTTCGTTGGATCCGTGTAGGAACTTCCCGGCGTTGGAAACGCTGTCCTGGCACCGGGCTCCCATTTGTAGGTACCATCGCTTCGGTCGAGAGTGTACTGATCGTGGGAGTATGTCAGGTAGAGGCTACCCGGGGAAAGGGCTACCGGTGGACCAAGGGCTTAGAACAATCGACCTCTTCCCCAAGATCCTATGTCACCCGTTGGGGTGAGGGTGAGGGTGTTGGCGTGAGTAGGGTGGGGTCGCGTTGATACTCGACCCGTCAGTTTGTATAGATGGTTTTCCCGTGGGGTTTACGCTGCGAGCATGAGTTATCGTTTTTCCCCTTCGTTGGATCCGTGTAGGAACTTCTCGGCGTACCATTGCTGTCTTGGCACCGGGCTCCCATCTGTAGGTATCATCGCTGTGGTCGACAGTGTACTGATCGTGGGAGTATGTCAGGCAGAGGCTACCGGTGGACCAAGGGCTTAGAAACGATCTAGTCTCTTCCCAAGAGACTGGGTCACCCCTTTTGGGGTGAAGGTGAGGGATTGGTACAGTTACTTCCGACAACCTAGGTCACCCTTCGGAGGTGAGGGTGTTGGTGTGAGTGTTGTGGGCTCGAGTTGATACTTGACCCACCAGCTTGAGTGATTGGCTTTCCATAGGGTTCGCGCTGCGAACAAGTAGTGTTTCCTCCCAATATCGTCGTATACCGGGGTCCCGACGTAGAAGCTGCCCTGACAGAGGACTCCCACTGGTAGGTACTCCCGATGCATTCGGCAGATATACTGGTCAGGGGAGTGTACCAGGTGAGGCTACACGAGGGTGGACCACCGGACGATGTTGCAAGCCTGAATTATCGTTCTCCCCTTCGCCGGATCCGTGTGGATGCTTCCTAGGTACGAGCCGCCCTGGGTGGACCCCCACCTGTAGGTACCATCGATGCGCTCGACAGTGTACTGACCGTGGCCGGCTCCAGGTAGAGGCTGCCTGGGAGAGCGCTACCGGATGACGAACGGTGTAGAACAGCAAGTTGTCCTTCGAGTCCCTAGACTCACCCCAGTGGGGGCTAGGGCGAGGGCAGGGTAGGGTCGCACCGCCGTGTGACCTTGTTAACCGTTGGGTTTCTACCCATGGTTTCCTTGATAGGTGATTGCCTTAGGATCGAATGTTGGTGTTGGTGTTTGGTTTCTGATCACTCACTGAGCTTGTAGCTCACCCCTCGCTTATGTTTTTCCCCAGTTGACGCTGAGTCGGATCCAAGAGAAGAGCTCCCCTGGCGCCATCCGAGTAGGAGACCTGCGTTTGCGTTGGATGTCTTGCGAGTCGGAGGCTATCAGCATTCCCTTTTTATTGTATGTATTATACTTGTGCTTGTGCACGGTATGTAGACTGTTGATGTCAGTTATTGTATATATTGGCTCTCACAGGACAGATGATTGTGTACTCTAGTCTGTAATATGTCTTTGAATTACAGACTTAGTCATTTGAGCTTCCGCTTTTTGTATATATTTGATGTCAGTTACTTGTGTATTGCCTTTTCTATTGTGGAGTATTTATTTGACCTCGTGTATGGATTACTGATATCATTTATATATTTGCCACGTCTCGGGGACGGCCGCCCTGGGGCGTGACAGTAATTGTAGATGACCTCTTAGTGTACCATAAGTGCATTTATATATTAATTAATACTATCTTAAATTGTCAACTATAAGAATTTCAAAATTAATTATAATTTTATGTATATTGTAAATGTATGAAGGATGTATTATGTTTTTAATTTCTATAAAGAGAGGGCTTGTCAAACATGTAAGACATAAAAAAGAAATAAAAAATTTTGAAGAATAGTTTCTCTACATTTGTTGCGCATCTATTTCTATTGTGCTTTTCTCCCTTTTTTTATTTTTTTATTTTTACAATGTTTATTTAGGTAGAGATCAACACAAGCAAGAAGCAGGAGTTCCGACGCCAAAAATGGAGACTGAAGATCCTGTTGAAGATTAAAGTATTCACGTGGTTCCTCGACTTAGAGCACTACTCACAAAGGAATATAGGTCCAGGTGGGGGACCTTCCGACTCTATGGAATGATTGTTGTGCACGTCGGCCACGGAGAAGGTCCAACATCTCTTTAGTGGAAGCTCGGTGGCACATACATTTTAGATCAAGATTGAGACTGAATCGGGGATGAAGATAGACTTCCACACAGTCAAAGAGCTTTCGGCCGTAGGAAAGACATTGAAGAGAACGAGCAATAGCAACCTAACCACGGTGATCTCGCAATTCATCGTTCCAGTGGGAACTTGAACAATATGGAAAACATAGAATGCAACTGTCTTCAGAGGGGGTGAGTGTACCAAGAAAATATGAAGGAAACATTTTGAAGGTTCATGAGGGACTAGGGGCGTTACATCACGAAGGCGGAGGCAGTCAACTTCCGAGATGGGTGCTTGGCATGGCAGGGTGACCACATGCGTGCGGCCACCATTGGTGGTTATATATCTCTTCTAACCGGGGGTTGGCGGAATGCACCACCTGTTTGTTAGGACATTTTTTGCTTCTTTGTTTTATTTCACTTTCCCATTCAAAAATTCTAATTCGAATTCATTAATAAAATTACGTGTAAACATCTATTCTTTTTATAAAAAAATATATATTTATTTAATATATATTTAATATTTGTTTTCGAGATCAAAGGCCACATGTTAAAAAGAGAGATTTGTTATCAGGGGTAAAACAAGACAATCAATACAGATAAATTTATGAAAAAAATGTCCATTTATGCGTCCTCTCTCCTAGTCCATTCTGCGACTCTTCATAATATTTATGTATCCATCTCTCTCTCTCTCTCGTCTGACCATTTGCATCTCTCTCTCTCTCTCAGCCTCTCTCGATCTCCATCGGGTAATGATCAATTAGGGTTCCATGGCTCTGCCAGATGATTTGGAACTCTTTTTTCCTTTGTTGCCTCGGTTGGTTCTGATTACATTTTTTTTTCTTTGTTGTCTCAGCTGTAATGGAGGCCTATAGGAAGTGGGTGTGGAAGAATCGTGAGTTCGTCCAATCTCTCGAATCTCTTCTTAACGTATGATCCAAAATTATTAATCCTATATTTCTTTCTCTTATGTTTTATTATTTAACATGGATTACATTTTTGTTCAACTCTCATGTTCTTCTTCTTCTTTGAATTGAATTGACAGGG
Source organism: Acorus calamus (assembly GCA_030737845.1). NCBI lineage: Eukaryota > Viridiplantae > Streptophyta > Magnoliopsida > Acorales > Acoraceae > Acorus > Acorus calamus. The sequence continues at coordinate 11,048,889 of CM060859.1, read as the reverse complement.
CTTGACATGGATGCTTCCTGAACGCTTCTCTGATTCCGAGATTGGCCCCGAAGCAGGTTCTATTTTGTTTCGGTAACCTTTGATTCTTCCTTTAATATTTTGGATTTCACATTGAACCCTAAAAAATCGTTCTTCATGTTAGTCTATAGTTAGTAGTTGCTTCTTCTTTATTAGTGTAATTGGATGCGAAGAACAATTTTTGTTTTTCTTTCTGGGTTTTGATTATAATTGGGTGAATTTTGATTTGCGTGCAGTGAGCTCTCTTTTGGGCATTATCTCTTCTATGAACCAACACATCATTGATGCGGATTCCACCCAGAAGCGGACCGGGGTTACCCCCGAGTCGTTGTTGTCTTGGTCTTTCTTCATATCCGCACTTAAAGAGTTGGAGACGCTGGTCGAAGTCGTGGTCGAACAATTTTATGGAGATGACAAGAAATGGAACTTCATTGCTGCCATGGAGGGAATTAAGTGAGTTCCCTTTTTTTTGGGTTGAGTTGACCTTTGTTTGATTCTGCCATTGGTTTTTCTACTTTTGGAGCTTTTTCTACTTAGATGGATTTCGATTTGTCTAGGGTGATGATGAGGTTGGCTTTGTTCCGGGATAGTGGCTACAAGATGCTCTTGCAAGGTGGGGCATCACTGAATGTGGAGGAAAGTGTGGATGCGAAGCCTGGTGGGTATAACATGCCTCGTTCTGATTTTCGGGGTTTTCATACTCGAAATTTGGAGGGAAGAGCAATGTTTGCTTTGAACAGATTCGGGGAGAATGCTAAGATTAACTCTGACCCAGCTTGGCTAAAAAGACTCCAACATGGTCGACCTTCCATCACCAAGAGTCCAGGTAGTTAGGGATTTGGATCCTTCTCTTGAGCCTGTTCTTTTTAGACAATGTAATTGTTGTTTTGCGAAATTGGCTAAGATTTTGTTTTACTATAATGTCATTATGTGTTGCAGCTTTGATGGCTCCAAAGCCTACTCTTTCGACAATTTTGTCTCAGGATAGTTATTTGGGAGCACTGTATGTGATGGGGGAGGTCTTGCATGTTATTAGGCCGTTTGTATATGTTTTGTTTATTAGAAAATATGGGTTGAGATCATGGGTGCCTTGGTCAGTCTCCCTGGCTGTGGAGCTTAGTGGAGTGGGTGTGCTTTCGCAAGCAACAAAGCCTCATCATAGTGGGAGCAATGCCTTTTTTCAACTTTCTGCCGCTGAGAAACATGAGGTAAATGTTTCCTTAAGGTTCTCTTTCACAGCAATTTATAGGTGAAATCTTGACTAAATTAATTTGGGTAGGGGTCACTAGTAGTTAGGACTTTATCTTAAACATGTTGGTCACTTCTTGTTTTCATTTTGATGAGAAAATCACATTTTTTAAACACTGATTGGCAACCATTTCATTCTAAATGTAGGTTAGAAGGAGGAAGATGTTGTGGGCACTTTACCTCGTCAGAGATCCATGCTTCACCAAATATGTGCGGTATGTTTTTCTTCTCATCTATTCTCCTCTTTTGCAATATGAATTGAATCTGACTTATATCTCGCATGTTTATTGTTCAGGCATCGTCTTGAGAAGACCGGGAAAGCAATTGGCCCAGTTCCAGTTGTTGGGTTCCTTACTGGTATGTTTGCCCCCTCTGCTTTCTACTCTTGTAGTGCAGGCACACGTTTAATGTTCAATACTTTCTTTTTTTGGTGGATAATTAATCCGTAGCTCTTGTGCTTTAGAAAGCCCTTTTTCTGCTTTGTTAATGAATAATTTTTATTTCTGTGCAGCCAAAGTTATTGAACTTCTTATTGGTGCTCAGACGCGATATACCTATATATCAGGGTCATAATATACCCCAATCGGGTTAACAGGTCATTTAGCTGACACATGTGCTTTAGTGGTGATGGGAGCTTTATAAATTTTGCCTAGTATCGTGGTTAATTTTTTGTCATGATATGGGAAAAAAATGCCTATATAACAGATATGTACAGAGTTCAATAATTTTCTTTTATACTATTCAAGGAGTTCATTTTGTCCCTTTACTCATATTTGTTCTGACTCATGTTATGGACATCATAATTACCAATACTAAATATTTCATAATTAGCTCATGATAACTGTGTAGCTTTTCTCTTTCGTTATGATGCAGATATTCTGTGCTACTTTCAATATTATGTAATAAGCAAATAAGGAAGATTTATAACTGATTATCAAAACAACAATTAATAGTGATTTTTTTCTTCTTCTGGTGCTTATCATAGAAAGGCTTTAATTCCACCTTATTCATTTTCTTATTATCTGGCCTCATCTATTTATATTGAATTATAGCTCAGTCAACTGATTCAAATTGGTTTCATCAGATGGAGATTTATAGTAAAAACAAAGGAGGTATGCATTTCCAACTGGAGGATGGTGTGTCTTTTATATTGTGGTTTTTTGCCTGAAAATAATGGTTATTTTTGAACCTTAGGCCTTCTTAGCTTCATATTAAGAGGAATGTGTCTGTGTGTGTATGATAGAGAGAGAGACCAGACCAACCAAAAAAACAGGGATACTTCTGATCTGATTATAAATCCTCTCGTTGGCCTTTCACTTGTTTATTTGTATTTAACTATACTTCTTGTTCTCTATTGGGGATGATTTTGGGTGATCATTGGTTTGACTGTTGCAGTGGATAAGCACAGGTTTACATTAGCCACCAAGAAAGAGACTAAGAGAGCATTTATCCCCACCTAACACAACCTCCATCCCCACCATCCGCAATTATAAATTGAGCGCTGTTACACTCGGGCTTTTTTATAGTCCCAAATGTAATACCTGCGCTAGAAAAATTTTCGACATATTTTATAAATGAGTTTATACAATTCATTAGAGTATATGTATTTTTTTCTTTTTTTCTTTTTGATAGTTGATACTCAAAACATGGAACTCAAAACATGGAACATTTTCATTTTTTTTCTAGACTCCGGTTTGAGAACAAATTATTTGGGGAACAAGTTTTTAGGGATAAATTCCATCACAAGTTTTTAGGGATAAATTCCATCGGACTTTGTATCTTTAATGCACTCTTTGTTGTACGTCATAATAATCAATTATTGATTTTTTTTTTTGGGAAATTAATTCCCGGTCCTATGAGAAAATCTTTGAATTAGTTTTAGGTTGTTAAAACATTTAGTTTTAGATTTAGTTTTAGGTTCTCATGTTAGTTGAAGTATTATTTTATATTTCTTCCATTTGATTAGGGTTATATTTTATCTTTTTTCTTTTTTTTCATTTTTGCCTTTGTCTTCGTCTTTTATTTGTATCCCCTCTTTCATTTACATCAACGACGGCTCCTCCCTCTCCACGCTTGGTCCCATCCCATCAATAAAAGGTACAACTCAAGCTTATTTTAGTCCCATATCGCAAAAGTGATTTCTATTGACTGCCTCAAATAAAGCGGATAAGTAAGTGAAATGCCGAGCGTGGGCTTGTAACCCTCCACGGGGGCAATGGGTGGGCTTTGGATGATGTTATGTTGCCTTTCACACGACATGTGTGGTTTGCTTTATATTAACTTGTGCAGAATCAATTGATTCAGCAAAGCTTCAAGGTCTCATGCCATCAGACGGCCTTTCCTTTTTTTTTTTCTTTTTTTCCCACAATATATAAATGTTTTGAGATATGTAATCATTTTTATAATTTTATAATATAAGAAATATCCTGAAAAAATTTCTTTTAATAATATCCAAATTAACCACTTAAAAAAATTATACCTAAAAAAATCTCAATTCACCATTTTAAAAAGACTAGCATATCCTTATGTAGTTTTTAAACTCTCTCATCAAATTCATTATTGTACTTGAACATAGCTTAATGTTTTACAAACAAACCCAATCTGGTCAGTTGAAACGATCAAACCTTCAAATAGGCTGAATTTCGATTTGGTTAGTCTTCAGAACCCAATAATATGAAAAAAAAAAAAACATCTTAAAATGTAAAAACTGGTCAACATATTGGTTCTACTACAATTTGGTCTAGTGTTTTTCAGAACGGACCAAATCGGTCGAACCGATGGTTTTTAGTACCAACTATGAATTGATTAAATTGATCAATTCATAGTGCACAAAAATCGACTAAAGTGTTTCCTCTTCAACTTGTATTTTTTTTTATAGTAATATAGATATAGATGTAAAGTTTTTTCAATTTTTTTTATTTTATTTAGATGATTCAAATTCAATCAATCAAATAGATCGAGTGAAATAATATCATTCGAGAAAATTGAATACCATCTATAACAACATATTCTTTGCAAACATACGGGTTTTTTGAGTTTATTTACCCCTATTTTACCATATTTTCAAATCTATTATTGTACTTGAACATGACTTAGTGTTTTAAAAACAAACCCAATCTGCCCAGTTGACACGATCAAACCTTCAATAGCTTGAACTCCGATTTGGTTAGTCTTCAAAACCCACTAATATGAAGGGGAAAAAAATTCTTTTTTTGAGCGAAAGATAGATTTTGTATTATGACAGAAAAATCATCAGAATACAAGTCCGAAGGGGAGATGAGAGGAATAGAACCTAAAATATAAAATTACAAGCATGCAAATCATATAGTATGCAACATAAAAAACACCAAAACCACGTTGCTGATGTCCTCCCGAGTCGTGGTCTGAGTCTGGCGAGCAGGTGGAGTAGGCGAGGGACTACCATCACCTGCGCAGCTAACTGAAAGACCCACTACCCGGTTATCTCCAACCGGCCCCCACAGATGAGGACGGAAGCGGCCCCAGATAAAAAACATCCCCAGTCCACAATGAACCGCCGCACCATTGCCTCCATGTTCTTGATGTACACTAGCGCTCCTTTGAAAATAGCGTGATTTCTTGTAAGCCATATAGTCCATGCGCCGGCAGCAATTAGGGACTGTGATATCTTTGCGGAGGCACTACGATCACCTCTTTGCTTTAGTCTTTTGCCCGCTAGCCACATCTCTTCCAGCATGTCAAAATTTACTTGAAGCTCGGTAAGTCCCTCGACCACCCTCCAAAACTGTTTTGCAATTGGACAAACACAGAAAAGATGAGTAACTGTTTCTGGCTCAGAGGCACATAAGTCGCATATGATCGACTCGTTTGAACGCCATTTTGCTATGTACACCCGAGGAAAAAAAATTCTTGAAACGTAAAAACTGATCAACACATTGGTTCAATTACAATTTGGTATAGTGTTTTAAAAAGGACCAAACCAATACATTGGTCTAACTGCACGGTTTTTTATAGTGACTATGAATTGATTAAATTGGTTAGTTCATAATGCACAAAAATTACGATTAATTAAGATGTTAAATTTAATAAAAATTTAGATTTTATATGATAAATTATATTATAAAAGCTTAAAAGATTTATAACTTAATAATTATGAAAATATGAAAATATTTGTTTTATATTTTATTTAGATGATTCAAATCCGGTCAACTGAACGGTGCCACGGTGGAACCCATAGATTGAGAGTGATAGCAACATACAGGGCGGAGTATCCCACCCTAATAATAATAATACAAAACTGTTATATCCAGCAAGAATATTCTGCCCAAACCCAAGCCTTCGATCGAAAACACTCTTTTGGAAAATATATATACAGATTTTCAGAGAGAGAGAGAGAGGAGAAACCATGGATCTGTGTCTCCTGAATCCCAAGAGTGGCGTAGTTGGGGTCTGCGTTCAGGCCCTCACAAGGCGGAGCCGGGGGTGGGGTCCGGCGAATGTGGCGGCGGTGATGGAGGTGACGGGGGTGTCGGATCCGAGGAAGGGTGGGTTGAGGTGGTCCCTTCGCCGGGGTCGTGTTTTGGTGGCGGCGACGGGGAACAAGAAGAACCATGAGAACTCGTCTTCTTCAGGTCGTCTTTCGTTTTTTTTTTTTTGGGGAGGGGGGTTTGAATTTTGGGTTAGTTTTGGTGGGTTTTGCGGGATTTTGAGATTTGGGTGAGAAATTTGTGATTTTGGTGGTTTGGGGTGGTAGTGATTGTGGTTTTGGGTTTGGGTTTTTGATAATTTGGCGTTTGGTTCTGATTTGCATTTCGCTTTTGAATCGTTGGTTTGTTAGTTTTGGATGAGAAGGTTTTGGTTTTTATGGTTTGGGTGTGTTGTTATTGTGTTTTTTATGGATTGTGGATTGGTTTTGAATTGTGTTATTTCCATATCATTTGCTAGTCTTTCTGTATTGCATTTTAGTGCAATTTTGGAGCTCAATTTGTGCCGTTTCTTCATTCTTCATTATTGACCTTTATTTTGTATGTTTTAGTTATAGAGTTTACAGTTCTTTCATTTTTGGCATAATCTGTTTAATTAGCTCCTTAATTTACAGGATAAGTTCTTTGCTTCTACTTTCCTTAATTAGTTTTGTGAAAATTTTTTTAAAAAATATATTTGAAATATATTTAACAGAACTCTATCCAACTAATTATATAGATTATCTTTCTGATTAATGAAAGTATGGCAGATTATGGCACTCTATGGGGAAATTTTCAAGGATTAATGTGCTTCATTGGTTGTTTTCAATAGGCTAATTATATAGATTGATGTTCTCTATGCATTGATTGAACTTGAGGACATATTGGTTACTTTGGGAAAAAAATTCAAGACAAAAGAGGAACATGCAAAACATCTGATATGCCAAGGAGATCAAAGAATGAGTTGCTTTCTCCAGTGGACAATAGTGTGGATTTTAAAGGCAAGGGAAGAAAGTTTTATCGCCCTTGAACCAAAACATTCTTCATTATTGACCTTTATTTTGTATGTTTTAGTTATAGAGTTTACACTTCATTTTTGATAATCTGAATTGTCCTTAATTTACAGGAAATTTTCTTCTACTTTCCTTAATTAGTTTTGATTTTTTTTTAATATATTTGTGATTATCTTAAGAGATCATTGGTGCAACTAATTATATAGTTTGGAGGGGTCTTTCTGCCAATAAATGGAAAGTATGGCATTTGAACCTTATGGCACTAAGATGATTTTCAAGAAATTGTATTGGTTGTTTCAATAGGCAAGTGATTGATGTTAGTGATTGATGTTCAGTCTATGCATTGGACTTCTTGAACTTGATGAGACATATTGTTAGACTATGCAATTGGACAGTGGGAAAAAAATTCAAGACAAAAGAGGAACATGTGTCAAAACGATCTGATTTCATGCCAAGGAGATCAAAGAATGTAGTTGCTTTCTCCAGTGGACAATAGATGTGGAATTTTAAAGAGCAAGGGAAGAAAGTGCATATTATCGCCCTTGACATCCAAATTTTAAGTTGGTGGGTGTTGATGAAAAGCAATGGTTGGTCAATGCGACAAAGTTGTGGGTGGATGCTAAGTTGGACAAATGTAAAAGTTTGTCTCAGGACCATGATTCAATATCTGTAAGATGATTTGATTGGAAATGAGTAACGGGAAAATTAAATGGTGGGACTAAATTAAACAAATGTGTTCCTTTGGGTTGTTTAGTGAATATTGAGTGTTCGTGCATTATCAAAAGGTTTTATTACAAGGTATTGAGTAGGCCAGCTAAATAGGTTAGGTGATATTAATGCAAATGTTTGACAAGGCTTGTAAACTAGATTAAAGTTATGTATCAAAGGAAGCTTCTAACTTCTATAGAGGTTTAAATAATAGAACATCCTGATATGATATAAACATGCAAAATGTTCAACACTGAGAATAATCCTTCGAAGACTTATGATGGCAGTTGTAACTTGTAAGGCAGGATATTAAAAAAAAAAAAGTTGGAATGTCTCTTAACAGGGAATGAGTTAGGTTGGTTTTGGTTCAATTGAATTGATTGTACAAATAACTTTGGAAGGTCATTCAGATGTGTGAGACATGCTTCAAGAGTGTTGAAGTCCAAGTTCTGGTTCAAGTCCTGTATGTTTGAGTGAACTCTTGACAACCAATTTTACTAAGTTGAACAGGGTTCAGGTCTGATCCACTGTCTAGCTTGAGCTTGTTCCAGGGTTGAATTTGAGTTCCGTTTGTTGTCTAATTGGTTAGTCAAGTAGACCAAATTGTTATATATCATTTACATTAGATGGGCTTCTTGAACTTGTGTAACAAATAGCTTCTCTTCAGAATTATATTCAGTGTTGGATTTGTTAACCTCACATAACTACAACAGTTAACCACCTCCTCAATTAGGCATTTTTTGACCTCTGGTATCTTGTGCATTTAACCAAAATCGGCTATTGTCTTATAAATATAATGGTGTATTATAAAGTTATATAAAAAACATTGCAATTGCAGGTTGATCTCCAATATTGCTTCAGTCCAAGGACCATGATGTATAAGTTATGCATCTTTTGTACATTACCAAAACAAAAGATCTGAAAATCATACTATATGTACATAATAACTATTAGTAAATATAGTTAAATTATTAGCTTTTGAAAAAAAAAACTATTAGCTTTTGACTTTGAGCACATCAACTCTTTCATTAAAAGAAAAAGAAAATAATAGATCCTGTGTATCTGTGTCACGACATTGGGTGAAAAATTAGATAAATAGTTTGTAGTTAAATGAATCTATAGTTTTTGTGTATGTGGGAATGTCAACTTAATTTTCCAAATTGCTCTTCTTAGGATCTTATATTAGGTTTGTCTGTCAGTATTGCTTAAATTTTTATCAAAGCAAATGTATTGCATCAATCTGACTGTTGGAATTGGCATCCAGGAAATAGTGATCAACCAATTCCCGAGGGAGATAACATCGAGGGTAGCAATTTACCCATTGATAAAAGTAGATCAGATGGCAACTCTGTCCACAAATCCCATCAGACAGACTGGCGAACTTTCAGAGCAAATCTGATTTCTCAGTATCCGGTACCTTGAAATTGAGTTGAGATTGCATCACATAAATTTTATATACACTACATTTTTTTTCCAGTTGTATAGGGGAGAAAGACGCACTGGCAAGATTCAGTTTTAGTTTCAGTCCGTAACATCATAGTCACAAAGTACATTGAATTTGGGAAAACTTATCTACCAGATCTAATGACCTTTCCACTGAACTGTGCATTTAGTTTTAGTTTCAGTCCGTAACATCAGTCACAAAGTACATTGAATTTGGGAAAACTTATCTAACATATCTAATGTCCTTTCCACTGAACTGTGCATTTAGTTAATACCGATGTCCATTTAGTTTGGATGATTTATTACATTCTTCAGGCTTCTAATTGTCATGGTTTCCTTCACACTAAACATATATTTTTTTACATGTATTTTTCATACTAATGATTTAAATACATCTGGAAAACAATATAATTATCTCTCAACTTTTATCATACTTATCCCGCGTAATTTATGAATATCAAACAGAACCCTTGTCAAATTTTAACTTTGTGACTATACTTAATATCATATGATGTTAAACATAAGCTATTTCCTCAATAGTTTGCCCCTTTCTTTTGGATATGAGCAATTAAATCATCTTTGTCAATCCATGTAATCTACAATTCAGGAGAAACTTGACGGAGGAAGTGCTTCGTCGGACGCCAAAGAGGCCGCCAAGCCTCTTGGCTCAAAGTGGGCCCACCCAATCCCAAACCCCGAGACAGGTTGTGTTCTGGTTGCAACAGAGAAGCTCGACGGAGTTCGCACCTTCGAGAGAACAGTAGTCCTCCTCCTCAGACTCGGGAACAGGGACCCCAGAGAGGGCCCCTTTGGAGTCATCATCAACCGCCCTCTTGACAAGAAAATCAAACACATGAAGCCAACGAATCTCGACCTCGCAACCACCTTTGCAGACTGCTCAGTCCTCTTCGGCGGGCCCCTGGAAGCCAGCATGTTCTTGTTAAGGACCTCTGAGGAGAAGAATCCATTCGAACAGGTGATGCCGGGAGTCTGTTTTGGGGCGAGAAACAGCTTGGACGAGGCGGCTGGCTTGGTTAAGAGAGGAATTCTGAGGCCCCATGATTTCAGATTCTTCGTAGGCTATGCGGGGTGGCAGTTTGATCAGTTGATGGATGAAATCGAGTCAGGTTATTGGGTTGTTGCGGCTTGTAGCGCAAATGTGATTAGTGAGGCAACCGAAGAATCGTCGATGGGGCTTTGGGAGGAGATCTTGCAGCTGATGGGCGGTCGGTATTCAGAACTGAGTAGGAAACCAAGGCAAGATTATGGGGTGTGAGGTGTGGTTTTTATGGTTTTATTGGAAGGGATCTGAATTCAAATGTACAGGGGGTTGTTTATTACAGATTCGTAGTGGGACAGAATCTAAGTTACACCACTTTTCCTTGTAATTAGTCTACTATTATTAAAGATATTATAAAACATTATAAGACTGAAGAGATGTATCTGTTTAGCCATTGTTTGGAATGATCATATTCACCCTTGGTAGCTATACCAAATCTTTGCATCATAAGTGCTTTGTTTGCTTTTTTATGATCTTTTATAACTTCCGAAATGACAAGGCTTTTTATTAGTCTGAAAACAAAGAACAGTTAAAAGTCTGAATGTTTGTGGAATTGAAAGAGGGCATCTCACTGTGGAAATTACTGCTGGTCCAATATCATAGTAAAGTAGCAGTATAACAACACACATTTTGCAGAATCAATCACCCAGTATCATTAGATGTAATGTAAAATGACTCCAATTGAATAAATTAAAATTCAGATCAGAGAAATGGCTTTGCCTTTACATCTACCCCCCTTTTCAACAACCACTTACATATCCCCTCCTTTATACACATCCGAGCAAAGGCCAAGCAGGGCATAACATTGCTCCCACATATATAGTTAGCAGTGACAATCACGTAATTTTTAAATAGAGCTAATATTGGCTTCTTTGCCTCCACAAGCTCCAAATATAGTACCTTCCCATATGTGAAGATTAAATATATCTGCCTTCTTTCAAAGATGGTTCATACCTTCGATGCAGACGTTGAGATTTGAGCTGGAAGACTTAACAGGTTTCAATCCAAACTTCCGTTTCTTCCAGGGACGAGCAATGCTTCGAATTGGCCATTCTCACTGTAGTTCTTCTTGGTTTTGGCCTTGTCAAGGCGTGCCTTCCGCACTGCTGCTTGGATCTGTCTCTCGTGCTCTTTGAGCATCTCTTCAATATTTCCTCCCGCAGGCATTAGCGGTCCTGAGTAGTGGATCCTGTTTTTCTTGGTGCCGTAGCCCTGAAATTCAAATTGTTGAGAATAACATGCAATTAACAATAAATAGTTGCAGCTTTAATTGTGCATGGGACATATATCTAACAATTAATATAAAAAAATATGTAATAACTCCATTCAAATTCATGTAACCCTCCTTTGGTTCACAAATAGCTTATCCGGGCTTCAATAGTTATACGTGGTAGAAGTGAAAAGGTGCCTTTTTGATTGGTTGTTATTGGGTAATGTTTTGTGTTTTGTATTTGTTTTATTAGAATATAGTTATAGTTTGGGAGGGATAAGACTTAAGAGTATATTTATCAGGGTTTATTCTAACTTATAAATGCATTAATATTATACTTTCCATGCTCAACGACATATTAATTTTAGGATTTTAAGCCTATCTTGCCTTATCCACTTGATTATTCATGAAACAAACGAGGCATAATGCTTTTCTGGAGGACATTCATTTCTACATAGTTTTAAATTTAATAAATAGAATAATATCACTAACCGCTGTAGATTCTCTCCCGGTCACCCTTTCATCTTTCTTGTGTGAAGATGTTGGTCTATCAAGCAAATGGTGAGTCCATTCCTGTTTTTCAGAAGACTCGCCAACATCTAGTGGGTTGTATCTTGCATTTGGTCTGTTTTCCGGCCAATGTGGATCCGCATTCTTTTCTCTGTGGTTATCTGACTTCACATTTTTTCTCGCGGCCACAAGACCAGACATGTTGGACAAGTCAGCACCTGCTTGAGGCATGTATGACCTCGAAGTCTTTAGTTCCGGACCATTCAAACCTCTAACAGAACCTGATACCCGACCAGGTATCGTCCGAGTCTCATCCGCCTTCTTATTCCACGAGGAGGTGTTTGGGTGCATAAAAGTTCCAGAATGAGAAAATCCATTTTGGGCCGCTGCTTTTGGTGGATCAATAGGAAAACCAGACCCACCATCCTCCTGGGGATTGTATTTCTCGCTACTGCTTTTGGAATTTGATTGCCCTTGTCTCCTCTGCAATTGCAATAAAAACATGGACTAAATCAACACAATGTCAAACATAATGCTCAAAACAAAAGTACATGAGATATTAGACACGACCTCTGAACCACACACCTAGTTATAAAGAGATCCATCAAAAAGATCTGTCCATTAGAAATTTATGTTTTTGATGGGCAAGCTGGCTGCCTGAGCTATTACAATTTAAAATTAATCCTTATGTCTATGTAAAGGCATGCTTGTGAATTCATGCATACACTCCATTGATCACAAAAAAATGGCCTGATATGATGAACATTGTTCTACTATTTAGAAAGAAAAGGAAATTGTTAATGAAAGTAATCATCAGCTTGGCTGTTGTCAACACAAAGAAAATTAAAAAAAAAACATGACAAAACAATAAACTTCTTGCAGTTGGTACATCTATCTGACTTCATAATAAAATTCTGTCTGATACACAAATAGCAGTTATTGTTCACTATGGTTAACCCTTCTCAGAGGCTATATGGTCTGAAAGATCTTTGTTTATCTTAAATCATGGAAAACTGGAACTTAACAGGGGAATGTAAGTACCTGGAGTGATACCTGCAATTCTGCATTGGCATCTGGTGTTGGCACCGCTTTCGAATCTCTTGATCCTCTTCTTCCAGATTCAGATCCACGACCTTTAACTGATGCTGCTCTTTGCCTGTGATTCAATCATGAAGGCAGAAACAATGTTCATTTTTTTTAAAAAGACAAAATTCTATGTGACCCATAGATTGATGCAATCATGGAGGACACTCTTCATAAATTGAAGATGTTGGAAGAAATTGGTCCTCTTGCATCGTCTGATCTAGAGGAACGAAAGAAATCCAAAGAGGAACCGCTTCTTATTCTTAGGCAAGAGGAGGAATACTGGCGGCAAAGATCAAGGGCAGTTTGGCTTAAATCGGGTGATGGTAATACTAAATTTTTTCATCGGGTTGCCAATTCTAGAAGGCGTCACAATCTCATTTCTTTTATTTCGAATGGTAATGATCGGCTGACCAATCCGGAAGAGATTGAGAACCATATTGTGGACCATTTCAGATCATTCTTTCAGAAAGATCCATCTTGGCTACCAAGCTGGCATGATGATTCTCTTCCATGTCTTACCAATGATCTTCGTACTTCTATTGATGCCCCCTTTGAGGAAGTGAAAGCTGCAATTCTCGGTATGGAAGGGGATAAAGCACCCGGCCCGGACGGTTTCTCTATAAAATTCTTCCAAAGCTTTTGGAATATAGTTAAGGAGGATGTCATGGAGATGATGGAGGAATTTTACGCATGCCGTCAAGGTTGTGGATGCCTCAATGCCACGCATATTGTTCTCATACCAAAGAAGATGGGTGCTGAATTTGTCAGCGATTATCGACCCATCAGCCTTCTAAATAGTTCTTATAAGATCATGCAAAGGTGTTGGCTATTCGGCTTCACAAGGTTATTTCAAATCTGGTGGATCTGAGTCAATTAGCTTTTATCCGTGGTCGCTCCCTGCTAGATGGATTTCTTATAGCCCAGGAATGTGTGTATGGGGCACACAAATCGAAGAGGAAGGGTTTCTATGCAAATTGGACTTCGAAAAGGCTTATGATTCTGTTAGATGGGATTTTTTGTGGAAGCGTTTGGCGGATTATGGGTTTTCGTCGAAATGGTTGTGGTGGTTAAAGGAATGTATCAGTACAGGGAAGCTTTCCGTTCTTGTCAATGGTAAACCTGTGGGCTTTTTCGATTCTGGTAGAGGTCTCAGACAAGGAGACCCTTTATCCCCCTTCATATTCATCCTCGTGGCGAATGCTCTAAGCAGGCTAATCCACAAAGGTGTTTATCACAATTGGATTAACGATATTGAAGTTACAAATGGTGGTTCACGTGTATCACATATCCAATATGCAGATGATACAATCCTCCTTTGTGATGATCGGGAAAGCAATTTGGATGGTTTTATTTTCATCACCAAATGCTTTGAGAATTTGACGGGCCTTAAGATAAATCTATCCAAGAGTAATCTGTTGGGTATTAACATCCCCACCGAAGAGGTGTCTCGAAATGCTTCTAGAATCAATTGCAAAGCATCTGTCTTTCCAACCAAATACCTTGGCCTTCCTCTTCATACCTCTTGTTTGCGAAAAAGGGATTGGGATACGCTCATAGGCAGATTTGAAAAGAAACTGGAAGGGTGAAAAGGAAAATCTCTGAGCTTCGGAGGCCGATTGATCTTACTTAATGCAGTTCTCTCAAGCCTTCCAATTTATTTCCTCTCCATATTCAAAATTCCGTGTGGCATCCTCCAAGCTATAGATAAAATACGAAGGAGATTCTTATGGAATGGTACTTCTGATGGTGGTTCGCATCCGCATTTGGCTAAGTGGGAGATTGTTCGCCGTGCTAAGAAAGATGGAGGTGTGGGTGTTCTTAATCTTCGTCAAATGAATAAGGCGCTATTAGGAAAATGGCTATAGCGTATGATTTCTTATTCGGATTCTCTTTGGATTCGTCTCATTCGTGAGAAATATTATAAAGGACGTTCGAGATTAGAATTGGTCTCTTCGCCTAGAATTCCTCTATCAAATTATGGAAAGATGTCCTTGAAAGTGTCTTGGCAATTAATGAAGATGTCTTATTCTTTCCGGGGAATGGTGTTGCAATCAAATTTTGGAAGGATACTTGGTTACAAGGTTCGTCTCCGGCAAATCTTTTCCCAGTACTTTATTAGGTGGCTTCTAACGTTGATGATTTCATTTGTGATGCTTTCACATGTGGGGTGAATTCTATAATCTGGCTCCCTCGATTGCGTAGAGACCTTTTGGATGATGAGGCCACATAATTATCACGACTCCTTGCTTTACTTCAAGGTGTGGTATTAAATCTGGAAGAAGAAGATGCGGTAGTATGGCGGATGGCTCCTCAAGTTGGTTTTTTGGTCAAATCTCTATACAGCAAGCTTAACAAGGCAAATACATCTATTCCGATGGCTGAGTTTCAAAATCAGATCTGGGGTTCCCTAGCACCATTGAAAATTAAGGCATTCATGTGGTTGGTTTCCCTCGATAAAGTTCTAACGAAAGTTAATTGCTCAAAATGGTCTCCTGATATTGATGTATCATGCTATTTATGTGGGGTGCAGAGGAAAACAGAGATCATTTATTTATTAGATGTCCATTTGCTGTGCATATTTGGTCGCTGGTAGGTCAGGCAATTAATTCTCCCTGTTGTTTCGATGACATTGAGGATATATGGAAGTTTTCAAAAAGAGAAGAAAGAGACATGACCGTAGTAGTCAAGCTAAATTCCAATGGCTCATCCCTCATGCGGTTGGTTGACCAGAAATGAAGGAATTTTTCAGAATAAAAGAGCATATTGGAGAATACTTGGGCACATATCTCGTATTCGCTTCGAGATTGGGTGAAAATGATCCTTCAAGTTCAAAATCCTTCATCTATTATGGGTTTATCTTGGTTTGCGAAAAGTTAATTATCTGTTTTTTGTTCGAATTGGATTTTTTTCCTTTTCGAATTATAATTGTTTTTCTCTTTATTTTTGGAGATCCTCATCTCCCTTTGTTTGGGGGCTTTTTAATCAATAAAAGTTCCTATCTTATTTCAAAAAAAAAAAAAATGTTGGCATAAACAACCTCTAAAATGCCAAATGGTCTCAACTTTACCTTCAACAACCATTACATTCTTTAACTTCTTCAATAAAACTCAAATTCAGATATGAAAAGGAATAGTTACCCACCAACTTTCCTTGACAACTATTAAGATACATTCTAGAAGGATGACGTCCTAATATGAAGATTCACATTCAATGGGCACCTGCCTCAAGACTACAAATGCCTGCAGTCAACTTAGAAATGTGACTGCCGGCTGTTGACAACATCCTGGCATTAGGCTATAGTGCTATACATTGATCTAGATTATAAAGGTGGTTGGTTTTATTCTGTACATTGAAGGGCTGTAAATAAAAATATATGAAAAGGGCAGTTCTCCTCGATTTAATAAGAAGGATGTGTAAAAGTCTAAAGATATAATACCTTCTAGCTTCCTCATCTCGAAGCTTCGCATCAAACTCCTTGCTTGGAGGATATTTAGGCAAACTTGAAGGATCACAGGCAAAAGGCTTTGTCGTGAAGAACTGAAAAGATAATGACAATAATAATGAAGCTCCAGATGTACGAAAAATAAAATAAAATAAAATCGGGTCCCTTTAATTGTTTGATACAAAAGTCAACATCCAACCATGAATTTGAATCTATTCTCCTAAAGTAATGGTGTTTGGTACAGAAAACAAAATTAACCATCAGATGTAATGCAATTACTTCGATGAATGTCATCAGGACGAAGCATATTATTATTTGTTTCCAAACAGGGGACTACTGTAATTAACACACACACACACGCCAAAAAAAAAAAAAAACTTACATCACTCTTAAGAGCAGAAGCTGCACTTCCACGACCATCAGGTTCTATTGCGAGGAGGACATCCAAAACTGCTAAAGCTGATGGAGGGAAGTCCTTAAATGTATCAGCAACAATACGCCTGTAAGGATGTTGTGGCTTAAAAATAGTTGCATGTGGTAATTTTGATTTCCTCCAGTACTCCTCAGATGGAGATCCACAGAGCTTAAATATTTTGTGCAATTGCTCCACCTAAACACACAGCAGACATAAAATCAAGTAATCAGATGAATGGAAGAACAAATAAAAATGAAAATTAAGCATGTCAATTATAAACCTAAAACTCAAAGTCCATCAACATGTTAGTTTGAAGCAAAAAGAGTGGGCCATATATATGAATTGTAAGATATAGTTTAAATTAGGATTGTTTATGAATAGCTCAGCCGTTGCAATAGTTCAAAAGGTATTGAAAGGATTAAATTTTAATGCAAGATTAGTTTGACAAGACCCTTTGCAGATCCTATTGACGTTTATCAAGATGAGGGGCTCTCCAAATATCTACTGACTTCCCTACTGTAATCTGTGTCAAACTGTCAATAAGCACAATATCAAGAAAAAAATTCTTTCATAAAATATGTTACTTTTATTTGACCTTAAAATTCCATTATCGCAGTTTAATTTCAACCTTGAAGTGCCCTTCTTTTCAAAAAAAAAAAAAAACTTGGAGTGTGCTGGCAAGGTGTATGAGCCTGCACTAATATTTTGACATGACAAAAGCATAGTTCTACAAATAAATAAATAAATCACACATATATAGATTATGTTATTAACAATTCGTTAGAACCAAATAAGTAGTTTAATATGGAATACCTCCGTCCTTCCTGGCATGATTGGCTTCCCAGCCAACAACTCCGCAAGGATGCAACCAGTACTCCACATATCTACAGCAACACCATACTCTGTCGCACCAAGCAAAAGCTCAGGAGGCCGATACCAGAGTGTTACAACACGGCTTGTGAGTGGCTGTGTCTGATTGGGATGAAAAAATGTAGCCAAACCAAAGTCCGCGATTTTGAGGATTCCATTATTATCAATCAAAAGATTGGAGCCCTTGATATCACGATGTAAAACACCACGTGCATGACAATGTTCGAGCCCACGCAGTAGTTGTTGCATATAACATTTAACCTGAAATATCAATTACAACACTTCATTATGAACACGAGTTTATGAAAAGAAGGAAAAAAAGGGACAATTATTAAATATTAGCACCTGTGGTTCGGTAAATTTGATACCCGGTGTGGCCACAAGTCCAGCTAGATCATGTTCCATATATTCGAAGACCAGATACAAGCTACAAGACATCCGTGATGTGACCAACCCTTCGAGCTTCACAACATTCGGATGATCAAGTCGGCGCAGGATATGAATTTCCCTCGCCATAAAACGAACACTTTCAGGGTCCATATTTACAAACCTCACCTTCTTCAAGGCAACGATTTTGTTAGTTTCGAGGTCACGGGCTTTATATACATTACTGTAAGTTCCTTGTCCAATCTGTAACAGAAAATCTTTTTCAGAAACAAATCCAGAACTTTGGATACGAAAATGATACTCATTGACAAGAAAATATATCTGGTTTTTGTTCAAAATGCCTACATGATTATCGTTATTTTCATTTTACTGATAATATAAAACTTGGTCCCATTTGGAACAATTTTCTCTCAACCAGCTTATTCATAAAAGCCAATCTCAACCAAATTTTTCGTATTTTGTTGACTTCTTAAAACATTATGAAAACCTAACGCTAATTTTTAAAAACACTGATTTGGAACTGATTTTGGAGAAGCTGAACCAGTTTGACAAATGGTTCTATACATATCCTTAGCACAAATCAATAAAAAAATCTACTACTATGTTTATTTGAAAGTTCTCTTTCAATCAGAACTTCATCTGGCTCCCTCCCTAAATTATAGGTACTTGCACCTCTAGTAATCATTATTTGATTTGTTCATTCTTCACTTCATCAAACAAAAATCCTATTAATTACATAATTTGCATCATAAACTTACTCTTAAAATCTGACACATGAGATTTGACAAAAGATTCATGAACATGATATCATATAAAACAGATTTCTTCTCACTAGTGCAAACAAAATCAAAGTATGAACCCTGCACGACAAAATAAATTCATAAACAAACCTTATCTAGCTTTTCAAAGGAATCCGCTCTCCGAGGCACCCACCCCTTGATCGCCTCCCCCGCGACCTCGGAGAGCCACAACGGCCATCCAGCCGCCGCCTGTTCCCCCTGCAATCCATTCGGAACCACACTTGAGATCCTTGGATTCAACTCCCTCCCGTTCGCTGCATCGAAATCCGTGGTCAACCTCTTCTGGTGGTGCCCTGCTCTTCTCGAGGGCACCTCTGACCTAACTGAAGCAACCGCCGACAATTTCCTCTCCCCCTCATTGCCCAGCACAACTGCAGGGGGGCTGCGACCGCATTGTCTAAAGCTTGTGATCTCGAATGCAACCTCGACGACCTCCCCCTCTCGACGACACCACCACCAACACTACCCACTTCGACATTGACGGTCACGGTCTCTTCCCTCCTAGATGGGGTCACCAGCCGCTTCGAGAGCTTGCTCGACTCTTTCACTCTCTGGGTCTCATCATATTCATTAGCGCCGCCACCGCCCTTCGAGCACATGCAGCCCATGATTCTCCAAACCCAAATGGGGCCGTGAGGCATCTAAGCCCCTCAAAACAACATATCCCCCAAAACAGCCTCTGAAAAAGCTTTTCAATCCGACCAAAAACAGTCAATGAAGAACCCTAGAAACCGATCCGATCAAGCTGCATTGGCCGTCTCTGCAGAAACCCTAAAAAAACTCGCAGACCAACATGGGCAAACCAATGAATCTGAAGTACCCAGATCGTCAAATCGAAAAATCTCAATCAGAGACCCGGACATACCACCAAAGATTCGACCTTTCCCACAAATTCGATCGAATCATGAGATACCCAGATCGGAAAACCTTGTGGGTATCGCGAAAATCGAATCAAGAACCAATCTTTTCACGTGAATTACGTGGTTTTCTCAAAAACATTCTCTCTCCCCCCCTCTGGTGTCTCGAAATGGAGAGAGAGAGCAAAAAAAAAAAAAAAAAAGGAGACGGGCAGCGAAAAAATGTCAAAAAAATCCAAAAAAAAAAAAAATTGAAACAAAAATAGGATTTACAGAGAAGACAAGCTGTGAAATCGAAATCCCCCCAAAAACGAAAGAGAGAGACAGTCTTTCGATTGGGAATTCCGAAAAACGCGAACGACCGAAGAAAGAAAGAAAGAAAGAAAGTCTTTCGATTAATCGGTACCGTTTGGATGACCCATTTTTTCGCTTTTGCAACGTCAACGCCGTAAAACGCAGGAACCCGGTTCCAAACAGCAGTTTGCGTTTTAAAATCCAAACATGTAGCTTTGCGTTGACAGTGTCTTTTCTCCCATACTGTCGACGCACCAAAACAATGATTTTGGGAACGCTACGTGGCTGGTTAGAGCTCTTGGCTGCGTAATGACTGAAATACCCATGCCTTTTCACTAAATATACACCCCCGTCCCCGTCAAATAGAATCCTTGAAATATCAAACCCTAGCAAAAAAAAGAAAAACCCCTTTCAACTCACCTCGCCGACTCTGCAAGTCCCACTTTCCCATATCCGTTTGTGGATCCTCAGGTCTGGTGATCAGACGACAAAACTGGAGGGTATAACTCCTATCTTCATTCTTTTTCCATTTATCCATCCATGTTTTTTTTTGCTTGGTTTATCCATCAATGTTGCCAACATTGTATATGGTAGGGGTGATATTATTATTATTTATTTGATTGGTGAAGTGATATTATTTGTGGCCCACAAAATGCTTGTAGAACAGTGTAATTCCTATCTTTATTCTTTTTCCATTTATCCATCCATGTTTTTTTTTTTTTGCTTGGTTTATCCATCAATGTTGCCAACAGTGTATATGATAGGGGTGATATTATTATTTTTTTTTATTGGTGAAGTGATATTATTTGTGGCCCACATAATGCTTGTAGAATAGTGTATTTGAGATGCCCATGTATATCATGATGTGTGCTACATTTCCCATTCCTAGAACTTCAGGAGACCTTGACGGGTCTTATTTATGTTGAATCATGGTTCTGTTACATTTGCTTCTTCAACACTAATATATGGTGTTCTTCATCCTTTCAATGTAGTATGTTGAAAAGCATGTATCAGTTGGAAGAGTGTCTGATTTTTGAACCCACAGACCAGGCAGACATGGGATCATTCTCCTCATAATTAATTAGTGTTTTTATCATAGAAAACTTTAGAATTTTTTACATCCAGGGTGTACAACAGATGAACAGATATATTCTTCCACCACAGGCCTGCAAAGGCAACCTTTCCTGATGCTAAATTAAAATTGAAATGTTTATGAAGCAGGGGATGAATTATTAACAATGTTTTTACATGTACAATATATTAGATTCTGTGTGTCTATTCATGATGAATAAGTTGTGCACCCACAGTAAATCCTAATGTATTATTAAGCACTCGGATGAAGCTTATGTATGATGAATAAATGCTGATATAGTCTGGTTTATATGTTGAGTTGATGTCAGTTGTATGGGCTGAATGATAGGAATATGGAAAATCAACCTCAGCCTGGACAACAACGTAGGGTGAAATCCATAGCTGTGAAAAATAAGGGGAAGAGGAAGGTTAATACTTCGCGTGCCAAGGCCTCATGGGACACCCAAAAGCATTCTATCTTCGTGAATATATGTTTGGAGGAGATGCAGGCTGGCAATAAGCCTGGACAGTCATTAAACAAGGAGGGCTATGAGAATTTAATTAGGAAGTTCGCTCAGAGGACTGGGATATCTTATGAAAGAGACCAGTTCAAGAATCATTGGGACAGTATGCGCAAGGATTGGCAAACATGGAAAGCACTGCAAAAAGAAACTGGACTTGGTTGGAGTGAGGAGAAAGGAACATATGAAATGTCTAATGATTGGTGGATATCATTCGCTCAGGTATTAATTTAAAATGATTTATTAAGAGGTTCAAATTGAGTTAAATAAATCATGGTATATAATTCATGTATAATTATTACTCACACAATACCACGTGATACTTGTTTAGAGACACCCAGGGGGCGACAAGTTTCGTAATTTCCCTCTGGCATTTGAAACGGAATTGGATGTGCTCTTCGGCTGCAATGCGGCAAGAGGGGATGATGTTCAAATGCCTGGTTCTTCAGTGTACACTGTTGAGGAAGAAATCAATGAGCCGGAAGAAGAAGGAACACCTCAGGTTTATGGTACACCGGAGCAGGAGAGTCCTCACCTATCTGGAGCCACAAATGACCAGCCCCAGGGCAGTGGGTTTCATACATTCTCGTCATACCAGACACAGACGACTAGTAGCCAGTTTTATGGGTCTGAATTTGTTAGGGACACCTACACCCCCTCCCCAACAAGTGCTGGTCCTCGTCCATGCCCCCCACAGAAAAAGTCAAAGACAAGTGCTGGCCAGAAATGGGAGAAGTCATTGGACAGGGTTTGTGAGTTGATTGAGATTAGAACAAAGCATGCATTTGATGTCTCACCAAAAAAAGTCATCGTCCCAACAATCACAGAATGCATGGATTTGCTTATGGGGATGACCGCAATACCACGTGATGCTTGTGAGTGGTCTTTTGCAGCCAAACTCATGAAAGATGCAAAGAACCGTAAGTTGTTTGTTGATTTATGTAACGAGGAACAAAGAGCCCGATGGATCTTGCTAGAGTATAATATGGCAATGGGCAAGTTGAGAAGTCCGAGCAGGTGATAGTGTTGGAAAACTGACTGGAAGACATTTTGGATAACCATCTTGCGGTCTTTTTTGTTTGCATTGTGGGGTACCAATGCTTAAGGCTTTATAGCTACTCCTTCATTTTGTTGTTTTGTTCGACCGTGGGTTGGTCTGCATTAGTATGGATGTCTATTTAGGAAGTCGATGGACATGTTATGTGTTTATGATGGAATGTGGTTTTTTTTTTTGGGTCCATGTCATATGTATATTTTGTCGTCAAAGTTGCTTTATGTAAGAACAAGTATTTGGGTATTTTAACTATGCAGGATGTTACCACCTTATCATGCAATGCTATGAAAAATTACTGTGTTACTGTGTTGTCAATTCTTATATGTAATTGCTTATGCTTTTGCTACTCAGTACAGAATTGAAGCAACTTGCTTTCAAAACACACCAGGAAATAACTTGATCATCACAAATGTCTTCATCGGGTGATGAGTCAATGTATGTTATCAATCTGTTCTCCTCTGCAATCTTCTGAATGTCTGTTAATTAATATGTTATGTAATTTCATTCCATTTGTTCAATATTGAACGTTTTAACAGCTGTAATAAAAGATGCTCTGTTTTGTAGGGGTGAGAATGAAGCAGGTGATGAGTATGATGAATATGATGAGCTAGATGGGGTTGATGAGTATGATGAGATAGATGGGGCTGATGAGTATGATGAGATAGATGGGGTTGATGAGATTGATGACATGGACGAAATAGAGATAGATTTATTGTTGTTTGTCCTACTTGGAAGATTAGGTTGGTATCATGCTACTTACCTCTGTCGGTCACCGGTCCATGATCAAACTTACCCGGGCAATCAAGTAGTTCACGACATGATTCATGGACATTGGCGTATCTGTTTTGATATGTGCCGAATGATGCCCCCTGTGTTTATGAGATTGTGCCAAGTTTTGAGGGAGAAGGGGATGGTGCAAAGTTCCCGCAATGTGTCTGTTGAAGAACAACTGAGGATCTTCTTACAAACAATTGGTCACAATGATAGGAATAAATCAATGCAAGACACCTTAAAGCACTCGGGAGAAACTATTAGCCGATGGTTCAACAAGGTGTTAAATGCTATTTGTTCTTGGGCTCCGGAGATAATCAGGCCGAGAGAACCACTTGATAATATCCCGATGCATATCATTGAATACGGCGGGGGGAAGTACTACCCCTTCTTCAAGGACTGTGTTGGAGCAATTGATGGAACCCATGTACATGCCAACGTACCTGTAGATCGACAAATGGCGTATCGTAGTGGTCGGTCTAAAATACCTACCCAAAATGTGATGGGCGTATGCGATTTCAACATGCGCTTTACGTTCATATCAGCTGGTTGGGAGGGTACGGCTCATGATGCGAAGGTCTTGGCACATGCAGCCTACAATCCCATTCACAATTTTCCTATGCCTCCTGCTGGTAGGTATCATGCACGTATCACCATTTCTTGGTAGCATAAACATGACTAATACTTGGGCATAATCTTCGTGATTTATTGTTGTGGATTGCAGATAAGTATTACGTTGTGGATGCCGGGTATCCCAACAGGAAGGGATTCCTATCTCCATATCGCAATGTTAAGTATCACATTCCTGATTACCAGCGTGGGGGACCAAGGGGTAAAGAAGAACATTTTAATAGCCTCCATTCCTCATTGAGGAACATCATCGAGCGATCATTTGGAGTTCTGAAAAAAAGGTGGCCCATTCTTCAACGAATGCCTAACTACCCTTACAAGACACAAGTTAAAATTGTGATTGCCGCAATTGCAATCCACAATTTTATAATTGAACAACGAATATCGGATGAGGTGTTGAATCAGTTCGACGTGGAAAACAATGGCCTACAATCAACGAATGATGAGGGAGATAGCGGTTTGGGACAAGAAAACAGTGATGATGTCACAATGTCAACCTTCCGTGATTCAATTAGGGACCAAATTGCGGTGGCACACAGAGTGAATCGTTAGATCTACTTGTAGGTAAATAAAATAGGTATCATGCATGCATTGTATATCACCTCTTGGTACTTTCTGCCTCTATTCTTTGTTTCAGTGAATCCTTTATTTTTCAAATTGCAGGGGAGCAAGTGAGAGGGAGGTGTGGGAGGTTAAACAATCAGGCAGAGTCATCTAGTTAAAGCTCGATTTCTGTTTTTATTTATTCATAGAACAACAGGCATTGTAATTTGGATATTGTAGGGTTTCTTGGCGAAAGTTTGTGGATTGTCAGGATATGTGTTTGAATGAAGCAGGTTAATTAAACATGGACCTTATAAAGTGATGCTTTGGGTTGATGTTTCAAAAATTCCAATGTGAATGATTTTGTTGAGAAATTGAATGTATGGAATGCTATTAATTGGATGGTTTAATGTTAACCTGTGCAGGTGTTGTGCTTTTTATATAATTGCTTTATATATCCTAGTAATATGGATCACTTGGATACTGTCTAAAAATTGTCGCAGAGTCAACAATACAGTGAATGAAGTAGGGGGATCCATTCCAATGGCAGTCTTCAGTTCAACACAGCCCAACAAATTGATGATGCATCATTAAGGGACCATGAGCATGTATATGCAGCAGAATGTGCAGGAAAGCAACCAATAAGAGTACTACATGCCAAGATTCATTATTGAATGTCAATAACATCTTACACAACAGAGGACTAAGGGACCTCTCAAGGATAACACTTGAGTGATTCAAAATTACAACCCTTGAAATATTCTTTACATCACAAAATTATATATTGGTGGTTAACAGTCCATAGTATGGAGTCTACATCCGATAGAAGATGAGCGCGAGGAATACAAGAATAAGGACCAGAAGGAAGAGAGTACAAGCAAACATGAAAATGATAACATGAGTGAAATTAATGACATGGGATGTAGGTGGGGATGCCACAGCTTGTTGAGCTTGTCCAGCGCTCATTGGAACAGGACTGGCGTGGGAAACCATGTCGTTCAGATACCTTCTTGAGACCGTTGGAGATGGATGATCAGAGGAAAGCAGGGGAGTGGCATTGTCAGCAAGAACCTCAGTCTGCCCATCATGTGTCTGAACTGAATTGGGGATTGAGTGATTAAAACCAATGGCATACTTGGACATGAACAGGTTCGCCTCATCTGCACTATGGAAACCTTCGTATAATGGATTACTGAACTGATGCACTTGTGCATTACAGTCACCCCAATTAGTATAGATGCCTGGGATTCTACCTCTAGCCACCGCGTAATACCTATACTTTGCCAT
Source organism: Acorus calamus (assembly GCA_030737845.1). Lineage (NCBI taxonomy): Eukaryota > Viridiplantae > Streptophyta > Magnoliopsida > Acorales > Acoraceae > Acorus > Acorus calamus. Next base: position 11,023,209 of record CM060859.1, on the reverse strand, counting down.
GACCACTGACAGAAAGGGAGATACATAACAATATACAATGGAATGATATTATGACTCTGATGTTCTTCCAAAAAACAAATTCATTTTACTCCTAAAAAGGCTAGGGTACATGCTATGAATTTGTATAACATGTGTACATGAAGTGTAAAGTTCAAATCACAAAATATAATATCATATAGAATGTGCACTGCTAGGGTTCTTTATTAGGGAATTTTAACAAACACATGTCAAGCAGCTCCCCATTTTCATTTGGGTTTGTGTAAAAATCAGAATGACAAATATTTTAGTGTTGGGGGGACATCTGATTATATAAAATAATAGTGAAAATAAAATCTCAACAATGGGTATGGTTTTCAAGAGATCTAAAATGCGAGAGAAAGATGAACAATATATGGTCCGGTGCTTACCCCTTCACCTTGATCACTACAACTTCGATGGACGTTGACGAAGGAACCTCTCAGCTACGGCACTGAAGGAGGGTGCAATTCGAAAGTAGGGTTTATATCATAAGGGGGGGATTCTCTTGATGGGTGTTTTGGTAAAAATGACTGCCAGAGTTGGGAACGCAACAAAGGTTGCCAAACAAGCACCATTCTTCACTGGCATGCTTCACAAACACGAACTGCAATCATGGTCCCATCAAACGTTGCGTTGCAGAACCGCGGGTTTCGGCACCTCCAATCCAAACGGTACTAGACAAGTTCCCTTCAGTGAAAAGTATCTCCAAATTCTTGTCAATCATGGTTCATGAAAGACTACAAGCACTACATTTTGATTTGCATAAGATTATCAAACTTCTTTTTTTTTTTTTAGTTACTTACAGGGGCGGACTTAGGGGGACAAGCTGGGGTTCTCGAAAAATAATTAGTGGCCCATGCATAAATCACAATGCATTCCATATAGTTCTCAATAATTAATGCCCAGCCCATTTAGTCCAACAAAGAGTCATTGATAAATTGTGTAGGACGAGTAGAGGTGTCAAACGGGGACGGGCCGTCCCGGCCCGGCCCGGCACGGGCCGTGGACCGGCTCGTTTGAGTGGCGACGCGGGCTGGGCCTGCCCCCCGGCCCGCGTGCCGTTTCCGACACGACCCGCTAGGCCCGCGGCACAAACCGTGCCGCGGGCCCCACCTCCATCCAACGGCTAGTCCAACTAGCCGTTGGGCCCGTTGGCCCGTCCAACGGTTAGTTTACTAGCCGTTGTAGCCGTTGGCGGGCCAACGGGCCGTGCCGGCCCATTGGCACATCTGAACCCAAAAATTTAATGTTTACGAAATTACCTCACTCACATAAAAAAAAACAACTATATTCAAGGGTATATGGGGTAATTTTCATCCAAACTTTACCTATAAATACCCCACTCCATCCACTCATTTCTTCATCAATTCAATCACAAATCTCTCTACTCCTCCACTACTACACTCTCTTCTTCCTCTAAAATTTTCTAGTTTTGTGTTGGAATTTCAAGTGCTCTAGTGTTCAAGTGCTCTCTTTCTCTCCAAGTAAAAACTTCAATCAAATAGAAGTGGTGGTGGAAGCTCTCTCTCTCTCCAATCTCCATTTCTTCAAGGCTCTTTCTAAGGGGAAGTTCTCTCCAAAAGGTGACAAGGTTGAAGACTCCAACTCTCCAAGCCTAAAGGGGACTAGGGGAAGCTCTCTCTCTCTCTCTTTAGTCTCTAATCTCTACTAGTCTCACACTCTCCATCTCTAGTTTCTACACTCTACACATTTGAAATTTCAAATTTTACAAATTATATTTCAAGTTTTAAATTCAAATTAATTCTATATTTCAAAACCAAAGTGTATTTTAATTTAAATTTCAAATTTTAACTATTCAAATTTTAAATTTTAAATTCAAATTTCAAATTCAAAATTTAAATTCAAATTTTAAATTCAAATTTTAAATTCAAATTTCAAATTCAAATTTTAAATTCAAATTTCAAATGGCCAACCCAAACATAGAATATTCACACACTGATGATGAATTTGACAATATCGATAGCCAACCACATGATTCTCCCCAAGACCAATCCCAAGCCCCCCATGAATCAGTTGGAGGTGATGTTGGTGCATCATCTAGTCACCCCCCAACTGGAAAACAAAAAAAACCCTCAAAAAGAAGTAGGAAGTCAGAAGTCTGGGAGCACTACATAATACAGAATATTAAATACCAAGGTAGAATGGAAGATAGAGCTGTTTGTAAATATTGTAACAAAAATTTTAGTTATGCAAGTGCGGGGGGTACCGGACATCTCAAGAGACATGCTGAATCATGTCTGAAAAGACATCAACAACAACTGAATCCCGGTACACAGTCTCAGATTGGGAGTTTCGGTCAAACAGGTAGTACTGAAGGTACAATTTCTACATTCACTTATAATCAATCTGGTATGAGAGAAGGTTTATCTGTATATATAGCTGGTGATGAACAACCATTTACATTTGCTGAAAGTAAAGATTTGAACGTTTTCAAAGAAGGCATGTTAATCCACAATATAGAGGTGTTTCTAGAAATACTATTAGATTAGATATAATTAGAGTTTACAATGAAATGAAAAATTATTTAATTCAATCATTCATGAACATTCAAAAAATTGCATGCACATCTGATTTATGGACCGGTAAGAATGATTTATCTTATATTTGTGTTACTTCACATTATATTGATTCTCATTGGATGTTAAATAAAAGAATGTTAGCTTTTCGTCCACTTACATATCCACACACCGGCACAGTAATTTATCAAGCAATAATGGATATTTTTAGAGAATATAATATAACTGAAAAAATATCCATAACTTTTGATAATGCTAGTAATAATGTAATGCTATTTTAAAATTTAAATCTTCTTTGGGTTTACCTTATGATTTTGAATTTTATGATTGTAAATGTGTTTGTCATATTATTAATTTAATTGTACAAGATGGATTAACTCATATTGAAGCATCTTTAGTAAATATTAGATTAGCAATAAAATTTATTACTTGTACACCTTCTAGAGTACAAGCATTTGGTGATTTTTGTGCAACACGCAATATTCCCCCTAGAAAATTTCCTCTTGATATGCATGTTCGTTGGAATTCTACATATATAATGTTGCAAAGTTGTGTAGGTTATGAAAACTTGATTATTGAATTTAATGAAATGTTTAACAATCGTGTTGATATTTCTCCTATTGATTGGCAAATTTCAAAAGTTTTTGTACAATTTTTAAGTGTTTTTTATGATGCTTCAATTGCTTGTTCAGGTGTTTATTATCCTACATCAAATCTTATACTTAGACAATTATTTAATATTTCTTGTGCATTTAAAGAATATAGAGATTATAGTATACTTCAACAATCTATTATCTTGATGGAACAAAAATTTAAAAAATATTTTGAAGATATTCCTATGCTTTTTTGTTTAGCTGCTGTAATGGATATTACAATTAAATTAGATACTGTTAAAACTATAATTTCAAGAATAAGCGATAATGTTAGATTTCCAATGGTTATAACTGGTGAAGATGTAGAATTTGCTTTAACTGAAATGTATAAAAAATATGAAAATAAATATGCAAATAGAACTCGAGCATCTTCCTCCACTTCATCTGTTACTTTATTAGGCAAAGGTAAGAAAAAAGATTATTTCTTTGATTTTGTTTCACAAGGTTCACACACTTCACATGATTCTAGTAGTGGTAGTTCTCATCTTAATGAATTGTTTAAATATTTAGAAAATGATTGGAAGTCTCTTTTAACTGAAAAAGAGATGGAAAATTTTGATCTCTTGCAATGGTGGAAAGCACATGAAGTGACATTTCCTGTGCTTTCTATAATGGCAAGAGATTTACTAACTCCTCCAGTGTCTACAGTGGCATCAGAATCTTCTTTTAGTACAAGTGGGAGAATTTTATCTGAGAGGAGAACCAGGCTGGCAGCAAGTTCACTGGAAGCTCTTATTTGTCTGAAGGATTGGAGTGATGCTGATGAAAGAGAACAAGAATTTGTAGATAATCTTGAGGTGGATTTTACAAAATTCAACATAGATGATGATGAATGAAGATTTCACATTTAAATCTTCTAATTATTGTATTTTTTTATTTTTTGGAAGGTGAGTTGCAAGTGATTGATAGTTTTAATAGGTGCCAACCTAGTTGGGATGTATTAAAAACTATAGTGATGCAATTATCACTCACCTTTTATGTTATATTAATTTTTTGTATTTATCAATGTATTTTTTAAGAATTGTATAATTCATTTTTATTCATTAATGTACTATTTGTAAATTTTTTATTCATTTTATCATTTATTTAATTAATGTTCAATTGTTCATGTACTCAAAAATTCAATATTCAATCAAATAAATACTTGTATTCTTAATTCCTTTTAGTTTTCAATTTTATGAATAATTTATGTGTATTTATTTTATTTTTCAACTTAAATCAATTAGTAAATTAAACATGGAATTAAATATTGAACTTTAATTTTTTTTTAAAAAAATTGGTATATAAACGGGCCGGCCCGTTGGCCCGTTAATGGGCCCGACCCGTTTGGCCCGCCGGGCTAGCACGGCACGGCACATTGGCCCGCCGGGTTGGCACGGAGGGCCATGCTGGGCCGGCCCGGCACGGCACGGTCACATTAAATGGGTCGTGCCGTGCCGGCCCGTTGGCCCGGTTGGCTAGCGGGCCGGGCCGGCACGACACGACCCGGTTTACACCTCTAAGGACGAGTCACCAAATAGGACCCATTGAAATAAAATAAAACCCTAATAACAATACCTCTTCGATCCCACTTCCCACATACAGTCGAAAAAAATCAAAATTGGTGTGTTGTCGTGACGTCTTAGATCCCATTGAAAGCATCTTCAGCACTATGCAGTCCTTCTTATTGTATGTTTAATATTTTTTTATATGAAACTTATTTTGAATATTTGGTTTTGAATTTTTTTTGTATTTTGATCTGTGTTTATTTTTTGTTGGTGAGTTTGATTTATTTTTATTGATTGGATTATGAGATTTAGAAATATTAAGTTCATCTTCAATTCTTCAAATTTTTGTATGAGTAATATTTAAATAATATTTTTTTCAGCCCCAATTTTAGTCATATGTGTAGATAGAAAATCACCGGAGCATATACTCACGTTAACAAAGTACATGCTTTGATAAAATATTTTTGTTGGAATATATATATTTTTTTATTTTGTTGATTTTTAATGGAATTTTCAAGTCAATCAGAACAAGTTTAAAACGATTAACTCATTCTTTAAAGGAAATAGATCCAACTAGATAGCCGATTCACTTCCTTCTTCTGATATTAATCAACAAAGTCCTTTGCCTAAACGTCCAAGAACGGAAGATGTCACTGATACTCTTCTTCCAATTTCTTATTTACTTTTGTGACTATTATCAAAAATATATAACAGATCTTCATCGGTGCATTGACTTATTAATGAATTAATTGAATTTTGATATTTTTATCTTAAATTATCATCTTTATATTTATATTTTGTTACAATTTTTTATGTTTCAAGTATATTGTTTGGTCCCGGCCCCCTTGTTCTAAATCTTGGGTCCGCCCCTGGTTACTTAAAATTATATTATTGATGAAAACAATGATTAAAAGATTAGATGAACATTCTAAATCAAATAATTGAACTGTAAACATGATCAAATTAAATGTCGTTGTTTCATTTAACGGAAATTAAATCTTGACATAATACATATTTTAATATTAAATAATTAATTCTTTACATTCATTTTAGTCTTCTTTATTAAACATCATTCTTATTAGATGTAATAAATTATAATTACTTGTAACTGCTTATAACTCCTTATAACTTATTGTAACTTATTGTATTCATCTCTATAATTAAATTAAGATCCTCAACACCATTAAAGATACGTATGTTTAGAAGTAAAATCTCAGTATGCGCTAGTTTTCAATAAAAGTAGTTACAATATGGATGTTTAGAAACTTGAATAAAGAGCAATTAAAGGAAACTCATTTTCATAACCACCCTTAAATCCCGAAAATGGAAATAGAAATATGAGTAGATACACCATTTTCCCGGATCATCTCTTTTATCTTACCTGTTCTTTATCTTTTTATTTTTTTATGTCTTTTTATTTTTTATTTTAAATTGATCTCTTTTATCTTTTATGCTTTAATTAAAATTTAATGAAATTTTATCTTAAATTTAAATTTATTTTAAAAAACCACATCATAATAATAATCAATATGTTTTGTTGGAATTTTTCACCATGTTGCAATAAAAAAAATTTATATGTTGTTTATGATATATAAGATTTAAATTATAAATATGATTTTATTCATAATGCTTTATAGATATAACTAAAACATATGCAATCTATTTCAATTTTATATTTAATTTAAATATTAATCTGTAATCCTGATCTCATGGGAAATTTTAACAAAATTGTAGTAGTAAAATTGATAAGATTTTGGGTTTAAATTTGAATATGATATGATTTGATTCATAAGATTTTTTGGGATATATATAAAAATATTTAAATTTTATCTTTAATTTGAATGTATTCTTGATATTACCCAAATCAATTATTAATAGAGATTTATGATATCTTTAATATCCAATGATCTTATAAACTATCACTAAAATATATAATCCTGAAATGGTCGAATTGTTTTAAAAAATCATTGAAACTTTAAAACGACTTTTTATGTATTCATGTCATGATATTATCATATGCATATTTCGATAATATTTTAAGTATTAAACATTGAAAAATATTGTAAATATTTTTAGAAAAACAAAAAACGGAAATTATTTTCGATAAAATATTTTCAATCCTTAGTGTGTGGGGGAGATTTATGTTTTAATATGGCATTAGAGCACAACTAGATCCTTATAACATCTCTTCAAGAAGCCGTCCCCCCCCCTCCTCCCCCCAACCCCCCAAAAAAAAGAAAAATTCTCCAATTCATAGACTCCTAACCAATTCCAACCCAACATCAAACCCTTTTGTTCTCACTTTTCTTTCCTCTAATGTAAAAATATTTTTCTAAGAACCTTATTCATCTTCTCTTCATACAAGTCTCTTTTTTAAAAACTAACCTTCTCCTCCTACTCTCCTCTGACACAACTCTCCTTCTCTCTCTCAATGAAAAAAAATCTCTTCTATCTTTTTTTCCCATCTTGTCCCACCACATGAATATATCTCTAACAAAAATCTTTTTCATCTTCTTTTCTATTGTTGTATCTCTTGACATCCTTTTCATATCTACATATCATTTTCTCTCTTTCTAAAAAATAAATTCAATCACCTTCTCTTATTACATATCTCTCACTTTATATCCACTTAAGCAAATTATTGTGTCATTGCCAATACAACTACTGAGATCTTTTGGTTATGGATCTTTACTCAAAGAAATTGATGTTCATAACCAATATTGTGGTACATGCAACAACCTAGGAGCAGCATATCTTTGTGTCATTTTACTTCTGTGCTTGACCCAAGCATGTGGTGATTGATTATCATTGTATATGTGATCAGGTATCCGGCAGTCATCTTAGCTTCATGTCAAATTCGTTTCAAGAAGAGATCAATCAGGAGATATTATGTTAAATTCTCGCTATCATCAATTTATTAAAGACAAGTTGAGAGTTCAAGAACTCTCAACTTGAGGGGGAGTAAGTAATAAATTGTAACTACTTATAACTCATTGTAATTCCTTATAACTTACTGCAACTCCTTGTAACTTCTTGTATTCATCTCTATAAATTGAGATCCTCAACACTATTAAGTGTGTGGGGATATTTATGTTGTAATAATTCTAATGTCCCTTTTTTTTCAAATGAAAATTTATTTTTTATGAGTTTAAAGAATAGACTGATATAAGCAATCTATACCCAATTATCAAAATCAATGGTTTAAGTGGGGGATTGACTAGTTTAAAATTTTAAGTATATTCTTGTTTATTACTAGGATTTGAGGGTTAACCAAGTCAAAAGCCAAGTCCATTGACAATCTAATAGATTGAACTGCCCATATGGATATGTGTAGGGCCGGGCCCATTTTCCAAGACCCGAATAGCCAAGGCCCGCGATCCGGATAGCCCACCGTACATGGGTCCGGCCCGTCAAGTCCATCATATTCGACGACCAACATATTTTAAGTCAGTATTTAAGATTAAATGTCTTATTTAAGAACAATCAATGACTGATTTCCTGAATCTTAACATATATTAGATTTGGAGCTATTGATTCTCAAATCTCAACAATATATGCTAGATTTGGAAATATCATTGATTGACCCCCAAAAATCCCAACAATATATTTATTGGATTTGAAACTATCATTAATTGATTTTTCAAATCACAATAATATATCCTGGATTCATAGCAATCATTAATTGATTCGTGAAATTCCAACAATATATACATATTTGACCAACAAAAATTCCTAAATATACATATATTTAATCCCCTAAATCAAATATCTCTTCCCATCATTTGGATGGGAGAGAGATCCACTATTGATCCTATGACAACCCTAAAAACACTATAAATTCCCTATTGAGATATGTGAAATTCTTTTCCAAAAACCCTAATAAAGTTAGAGGGTCTTCCACAGGTCTCCGTCTCCCTGTGTCCTCGACATTCAAGTAGGAGCGCTTATCGGCGACGGCAGCCACCAGTTGATCGGAAGAGAGCGGGAGTGGACGAATCCAACTACCCAAGTCCGTTAAGCTGATTTTCGCCCCTCTAGTATGATTTTAAGAAAAAAAGGCTTTGGTACAAAATAAAAAAAAATTAAGATGGGTTACCAATGCATTGAGGGTCCGTTTGAAAATAGTTTGGGACAGCTTTTAAGTTTGCAGGAAGTTGCTTTTCCCAAATCTGTTTCCAAACAGAAAAATTAAGTAAAAAATTGCATACATATTTAGTGAAAAAATGTCCAAAACCTAAGTTTTTCATAAACCGTGGAGAAGCAGTTTCTTGTAAAATCAGTTTTAAATCTAGTCTTTGCCTAAAATCAAATTTACAAGAGTGCAACCAAACGTAGCCTGAGTAGAGTTTCATCTATTTACGAACAAGTAGGCTATCTCTTTTCTTCCATTAATTATTATGTTGAATTATTGTGAATGTCAATGTCATAGGGCATCTCTAGTGGAGACTTTTATTAAATTCAGTATGTGGTCATTTAATTTAAAATTGACATACACGAATATTCTTGATGAATTTGCTCATTCTAATTAACGATTGAGCGCTGATACACTTATTTTATTTTATAATCTTATTTGTAACTAAAAAATTGTCCTCCAACTGCTTATTGCAGTGTACACTATGCTATTGCAACGTGAATTTTTTTTTTAACAAAATATAATACTGTATCTCATTATATTTCACTTTTTATAATAGTATCTAGACGAGTGTATATTTAAAAAATTCAGTAAAGACTGCACATGGGACTATACGCAAGGCTGGACATACCATTTTCCTAACAATTTTCAAATTTCTATGGGGACCATGCACAAGTGATGATAAGATTATATACTGGTTTAATTAGTTAGAGGTTGTGCACCACGTAATACTAGCATTATCAAGAGAGATGAAATAATATTTATTTTAAATTCCATGGAGAGAACTTAAAGGAAAATCATAATATTTTATATAAATAATTAGGATTTTGATTGGTTAGCCATGTATTAGCATTGATGAAGGGGACAGCATGCGCATAGTGTTGGTGTTGCTTGAATATCGAGTTTTAAAATTATAGGGAGAGCACTTAAATGGAAACCATACAAGTGATTGGAAGATTATATCATGATTTTTAATTAGGTATTGTGCATCATGTATTATTAGCACTATGAATTAAGAATTAATATAATCAATTCTTTAGGGTGTAAAAAAAAAACTATATAGGAAACAATTTTTTTGTAAACTTACACCAGTTATCCTATGCAAAAGAAAATTAGAAGCAATAGAATCTTGTAAGGTTCAATTACACTCTTTTTTTTCAAATTTTAAATTAGAACAAAAGGAAAAAGAAAAAAAAGACAATTATATGTGGGCACAAAAAAGATACAAGCTTTTGTATAAGATGAAATGTTTTATCTTACACCATTTATCAACATGTGAGTTTAGATAGGATACTAATGATTATTTGATAGGGAGCAATATATAAGCCCCATTTGGCCCAGGTATTCCACTCATTCTTAGAATTACTATCAAGTTTATGTTAACTGATTCAGAATATTTTCAGAGTATATTAGGCTAAACAAATGACTTTTTTTGGCCGCCCATTTCACACCCGAAACATGACCAAGAGAGACAGGGAATGATAAATAACTATATTAGAGTTTTCCAAAACTTTTCGTTAGGACTAAATGGATAGAAATCTCAATCATATTTTACTTTGTCAATTTAATCAAATCTCTTTAAAATTTTTCTTTATTATTCTAAACAGTTGGGTGGTGTTTAGATAGAGAAATAAAGGGTGGCTAAGCAAGAATAAGGGAAAAAGGGTGTTTGGTTGAGGAGAATTAGGGGGTATTGGTATGATGGATTAAGCAAGGAATAAGGGGTATACGAATTCCATGTCCCCCTTGGCATTAGCTTATTCTAACCATAATAATAAGTTGGCCCCACATTTTTTTCTTTTCTTTTCCATTTCTTGCCCCTGTGTGCACACAGGGGGGTTTCTTGGTGGCTTTCTCGTGGCGGTAGTGGAGCAGGTGGTGTGTCACATGGGGTGGTGATCATAGTAACAAAGTTCGTGTACGGTAAATATTCGACCGGTGTCATGTTCGATACGGTACGTGTATATTCGTAAATCATACGTGATAAATACGGAATAGTACGGGGATAATTATACTATTTTTTAGATAATTTAAGCATTAATATGTATTAATAAATTTAATATGCATTATGTTCGGTACGGCACGTTTTGTACGTTTGATGTCTAATCGGAGTATTTTAACGAATATTTAAAAATGTACGGAGTACTTTGTTACTATGGTGGTGATGAGTCTGGAAATAATGAACAGTCAACAATTGCAATGGAAGGTGGTGGTGGTGACAGGTTAATAGTAATTGAACGGGTAAAATGTCATTTTAAAATTTATACTTATTATTATGTTTTTCAATTAGAATAACTGAAAATACAACCGAACAAAAAATTATTTATTTTTAAAATATGTATAAACTCCAGACTAGTTTGTCTCTATCAAAATGGATACTTAAATTTTCTTATAACTAGATATAAAAAAGTTAAAAATAACTAAAAAAAACACTCATGACAAGATTCATGAACCACCGTATAATATATTAATATTAATATGATTGTTCTTTTTAGAGAGACTGTAGTCATATACTCTTATCTATTTCATTAAGAGAGAAGAATAAAATAGAAAATTTTCGAAGGAAGGGAGGATATAAGATTTTAAACAAACAAAAAACAAAGAAGAGAAAAGGCAAGCGAAAGAAATGTGACAAAAACATGGAAGGTGATTCCCCTGTGGATTTCCTCGTTGCACATCAATCTTCAAGGGGGGAGTCTACTTTCCTTGCTCATCATAACTGTAGACAGCAATCAATTAGGATAAGCAAATGACGGGTTACAAGCACGAAAGCTAACCTTTTGGCATGGCTTAGACCCAACAGTAGGGTAATAGTATTGATAGCAAACAGGGTTCCTCTGTTTCTCCAGTTTTTGTTGGCCTGACAGTTCACAAGGGCAAGCTCGACTCCCACTCAATGATGTTGCTCCTCCCAATTAAACAGTGTCGAAATAAAAATTAGAACCTGTGAAGATCACCGAGTTTCTCACGCGCCATATAGCCTAAATGCATGCAGGAAAATAGACTGCAGTACCATTCCTTTGACACTTTGATGACCCTTCATCATGTTTGGTGTAATCGTTCAGAACTCGTGCATCAAAGCAAATTTAAACTCCTGTTACAAATTAAGTTGCTCAGCGATGACCCATAAGCGTAAATTTATATCATATTGTTTAAGCGTAAATTTATTTATGTAACTGAAAAAATGATTGTGTGTAATATTATTCTTTATTGGTTAAAGACAAATTAAATGAGACAGAATACTAGAAGATAAATCTAAATCTACATTCAAGTCATTTTGTAATGTGAATAACTTTCTTTAAAAAAATTTCTTAAAAAAAATAAAGATTGATATGTACATAAATGCATTTAACAAAAGAGATCCAATTATGAAGTAAAAGGATATATCATTGTACTCTATAAATATTTGGATACACATACTATTTTATAAACCATGATGATGATAATAAAAATGAAGAAAAATTTTAGGAATAGTCCACATACAATGCAATACAAACGCAGAACTCACATATTTTAATATCTTTAAAAGATATATAATTCATGCAATGAAATACAATCCCACAAAATTAAATATATGCTTCAATGAAATATATGAAATCATAAGAAAAAAAAAATGTTTTTAACAAATTATATATTTTGTTGGAGATACATGGAAGACAACAAATGAGACAATGGATTATGATGCCCTTAAATCAATAATAATGTTAGGAATAATCGGTCTCACAAGTAGTTGGCGTACATTTTGACTTATTAAAAATAGTCAATTATGAGTAGTAACATGAATTCATAAAATGTGTGTGTGTATATATATATTTCATTTTGTTTAAATCAAATATATGCTTAAAAAAACTAATAATAGAAGTACTTTTGGAATTTCCGATCATCCCCACTATGTCAATGCGCGGGAGGGAATACACGTACACGTGGACGGTGGACGTGCATCCCAGTTAGTTTGGAAGATCAACTGTTATTTATTTATTTATTTTAATATTTTTTTTATTATCCATCACAAAAATAACGGAAAACTGACAAATTTCTCTCTCTCTGCCCGAACCTTCTCTCTTCTTTTCCTCCCCACAAAATATCCTCTCTTTCTCTCTCTCTCTCTCTCTTCTTTCCTTTTTTTTCTCCTTTTTTTTTTTACAAATTGATTTTGATTTTTTTTTTCTTGAATCGTAGAAGGATTTGAATTGTGATAATCTTATAGAATTTTTTTTGGGTATTCAGTCTTTTTTTTTTAAAGAGGAACTCAAATAGGGGAGATCCAATGAAATGAAGAACCATTTGAAGGTATCTGTTTTGTTAATATATTTTTTTTTTGTGAATGATGTATGGGATTTTATTTATTTTGGTATCATTTGATCATGGTGATTTTATTATGGGGTGTGAGTGTGACTGCATTTTATAATCATTTCTTCGATTTCTCTGTTTTATATGTGTGTATTGGTGTTTTTTTTTTTTTGAATAATTTTAGATGATGAGTTGTTGGTCTATTTGGGTTTGCTTTTTAATCATGGATTGATTTGAAATGATTTTTTTTTTCATTATTTGTGTCTATGCTTTTAAAGAAAGCCTCAAATTGGGTGTACATGTGATCAATTTTATTGATAAACAAAAAATTGGATTACATATAAAGTGAGCCCTCATTAGAGAAATAGCCACTCAAATGAAAATGAAAAACACAAGAAAAGGGCAACAATTATAAAGAGGAGATGGTAGACATGAATTCACATCATTCTTTTTGTTTGGATTAAATGATGACCCTTTCTTGAAATGTCATGTTGTTATTGAATTGTTGATCAAAGTTAATGCAAAATTCTTTTCCTTTTAAAGATCATGCTTGATTTTGAGAACAACTATTGTAATGCTTCTCAATACATGATTCAACAGGTGGTCCTTCTCTCAATACCTTTTGTGTTTGTCAATTTTCATTTTTGAATGCATGAGATTTCTTATTGAATAAATTAACCTATATAGGAGTAGCCCAAAATTTATAAAAAAAAATTGGTCACAACAAATAGGACTTGATATGCTATAATCATGTTGTTCGTTATGGTCGATTTGATCATATTTGAATGCATGAAATGATTAATTGAGCATTGGGTATTAATCTTTTCTCATCCTGAAGTAATTTGAATCACATATTTTCCATTCTTTTACGTTGTTTAATACCATTTTAAACAAGATTACATGAACATTTGATATACTTTGTTTTTTCTTTTTTCAAACATGTCAACCCTGCAGTGATGCTTAGGCCTGGAATGATCTGTTCAACACTTCTCAAAAATGATGGACAACAATGACAAAAACAAATCAAACATGGTTGTGGTTCACACTCACATTGAGGTAAGTCCCAATTCATATTTTCCCCTCCCTCCAATTAATCATCCAAACCACCTTATGTGATTTTTAATGGAATCAAATTAAATTCAGATGGACCACTAGATGGTAGAGAACATGAGTTTGAGGACGAGAGCCTAGTCAGTCCTGCGTCTCTCACAAGGAAAGCTCATGTTTTGGATTCAGTTCAACATGGTTCCTTTGGTGAGGGTGATGAATCATTAACCCTTGGACATATGATGAGGAGATTACTTAGAAGCATGAAGATTGTAATATTTTCCAACAAGTTGAACTTATTGATGCCTTTTGGACCTTTGGCTATCGCGATCCATAAAACAACGGGCCATCATGTGAGTTTTACATGTCCTTTGTATTTGAATATCTTATGTGGATTTTTATCTAACATAAATGGATTGCAGGGATGGGTCTTCTTCTTGAGTTTGTTGGGTATAACTCCATTGGCCGAGCGATTGGGATACACTACAGAGTATGATTTAGTTAATTATATGTAGTACCCAATTTTAAAGTTCTGATTATTTTTGTTTACAAGTGCCTTATACAATGTGTTTATATGTCTTTTACAGGCAACTAGCATTTTTCACAGGAGCGATGAGTAAGTCCTTTTCTTTTTTTCTCCTTCTGTTAGTTCTGTTAATCATAACAAAATTTATTTTAAGATAATAATCTGTTCTTTGTATAACTACAGTTGGGGGCCTTTTAAATGCCACGTTCGGGAACATGACAGAACTGATAATATCTATTTATGCGTTGAAGCATGGAATGTTGCGCGTAGTCCAACAGTCACTGTTAGGTTCGATCTTGTCGAACATGTTGCTTGTCCTTGGATGTGCTTTCTTCTGTGGAGGAATCACTTATGTGAAGAAAGATCAGGTTTTTAACAAGGTCATATTCACCATTGAATCCATCTTGTTTTCTTTATATATAAATATCATTCCATTCAATTGTATAATTTGTTAAACCATGGTATAAAATACCAATGAACAGGCAGCTGCGATCGTGAACTCTGGATTATTGTTGATGGCAGTCATGGGACTTCTGTTCCCTGCTGTTCTCCACTACACACACACTGAGGTTCATTTTGGGAAGTCAGAATTGGCCCTTTCAAGATTCAGCAGTTGTGTCATGCTTGTGGCCTATGCTTGCTACCTTGTCTTTCAGTTGAAGAGTCATAGAAATCTCTATGATCCTGTAAATGAGGTTGGTTCAATTTATATTATTTTCATGTAACTTTGAAGATTTGGGATGCATAACCATCGCATATGTATCATCATATCTGCTGGTTGCCTCCTTGTATGGCTTTAGTTTAGTTGTGCTACTTCACTAGAATGTGGATGCAAAAATTTAGGATATTAAACTAGACATGAACATCTTTCAAAATCAAAATTTTACTTATAAGTGGGTGACAGAAATACTTGTTTTGGTCTGTGCTAACTCTGTTCAATGAAGTTACAAGATTGATGGTGACACTCAATATTTGTTGTAACGTGTAAATTTTCTGCAGTGGATTTAGTTCAACACGCCACTGTTTGAACTGTGTTGATGTTACTGATCTATATTGCACACTGAAACTGATAAAAAAAAAATTATGTATGATGGAAGGGAGGGAGCCAGATGGAGGGGAACTCAGATGATGATGAAGTTGCTGAGATATCTTTCTGGGAGGCAATGATTTGGCTCACATTCTTCACTGTTTGGATTGCTGTTCTTTCGGAGTATCTCGTGGATGCCATACAGGTAAGATATGAATAATTTACTCATTATATCTTATAATATGATCACATGTTTGGAATATTAGTATCATATATTTGAACTCCTCATAATTTGCTTTTGCTTCACAGGGAGCATCAGTGGCATGGAAAATGCCTGTTTCTTTTATGAGTGTTATATTGCTCCCCATTGTGGGCAATGCAGCAGAACACGCAAGCGCGATCATGTTTGCAATGAAAGATAAGCTTGTAAGTATTCATGTGGGGGTTTTTGTTTTTCTTGATTTGTTTTTATAACGGGTGATCGCTAATCCGCTTGAATTTCTTGTGTAGGACATATCTCTGGGTGTTGCAATTGGATCATCAACACAGATATCCATGTTTGGGGTATGTAGAAATCATATAACAGAGTCATCTATGTACTTATGAAAATGTAGAAATCATATAACAGAGTCATCTATTTATTTATGAAAATGTGTTTTCATTGATTCATAGAGAAATAAGTGTCTCAATCTCTATATACTTATTGGATTATTGTTGTGGCTGCAGATTCCGATATGCGTAGTCATCGGTTGGGTGATGGGGCGCCCGATGGACTTGAATTTTCACCTTTTTGAGACCACGTCGCTCTTGATTACAGTCTTAGTTGTGGCCTTCTTGCTGCAGGTCTGTCTTACAATATCCAAAGTAGCTTTGTTTAAGGCATTTGCCTGCTTTGTTTGGAATCAATTGTTAAACTAATTATGATTTTTTAAAATCATTTTTCTGATAATCGGTTTCAAACCACTTTTCTTTTATAAATTTAGCTTTTGGTTTGTGTGTGTTAAAGGTCTGCAAAATAACTTTTATGAAGAAGTTGGATGAAAATTGGTTCCATGGATGACCTTATTCATACTTCTACTCAAATCCAACTTCTGTAAGTGACAAATGAATTCTAAATTAAGCCAAGTTTTTTTTTTTTTTTATGGGTGAATTTGCAGGAAGGAACTTCAAACTACTTCAAAGGGCTGATGTTAATTCTCTGCTATTTGATAGTTGCAGCCAGTTTCTTTGTACATGTAGATCCTATTGTTGGTGGTAAGTGCATTGGAAGCAACCATTAGCAGCATTGTTGTTGTACTGTCATTGACGCTTGATGTTCACTACACTTAGTCCACATTTGAAACCAATTGTCAAACCTAGTTTTCAGATAATTGGTTCTAATGGATGGTTTTAAAGTTCAGATTTGGGTATCAGATTTTATGTTTAAAAACCCATAACAAAAATAATTTTATGAAACAGCTGATTGAGAGTTCATTTTACGAATAATAATTTAAAAAAGCTAGTTGAGAGAAGCTTTTTTGAAAAAAAAAATGAAATTCAAAAGGGTCATGATGAATTCTACACTATGTGCAACATTTTTTTATCTTACATGATTTTTATATTTCTTTTTAATCTAATATTTTGTTGGAAACAACAAGGGCCTGACTGGAATTTTTTTTTTTGGCAGATGATCAGCCACCAAAAGCATAGGAGAGAAAAAGTTTGCCTGCGTTTCTGCATTTGTATAGTTCTCTAATAATCTTCTTTTGAATTTTTTTTGGTTCTCCCTAAGGTACATCCACATGTTTGGGATGATGCACTTTAGGAAATGTAAGAATACTGATATACAACTATTGTAAGAAAATTATTTTTGAACAGTGACTACTTTTTTGAAAAATGTTAGGAATATAATCATTTTATAGGCTAATTATAGCCACCAGCTTGTTTTGAATCTTTTTTGAAAGTATGTATCTATTTAATGAAGCATATACCTTCATAGAAATGAAGTATATATTTGGGTGTAATTTTTTTCTAAACGAGTTTAAACACAAGATTTGTGCTTTTTACAAAAGCTGGTACAACTAGGAGCGTGTGAAAATAATTTGGATTCTCCAAAAGTTTTTCAAGCTTATTAATGCTTTCTTAGAACGAGATGGATGGATTTTAACTTGAAATTTGAAATTCTCTCTTCGTTATGCATGAATTGAACCATCTGGTCAGAACAAGTTATTCCAAACAAAACCACCTCCTCGTCATCTTTAAATAAATTGTTAGCCTCTATTAAGTTAATGATATAAACTATTCTAGAATATACAATTATTTAATATAGATAATCAAACTAGTGAAATAAATTATTTTTTATTTGATTGTGTCCTTAAATATTTCAATAGAAAATATAAGGGTAATTAGCACTTTTAACCCCAGGAAAATGAATATTCGCAAAACTAGCCCCGGTGAGAGATTATACTGGAGACGGATTATATATATGTCGTTTCTAAGAGACGGCTTATATATGTACCGTTTCTATCTTTTAATTTTTTTCACAGTGGATTTTTTTCCTGTTTTTGTTTAAACACATCATAAATCCTGCTTTAACAACTTAATTGACATTCATGTATAATTTTCATATATGTTTAATCACTTCATTACTGTTTCACCCCAAAAGAATAAAAACCCTAATTGACTATTTAAACTGAACTCAAATTTTATTACATCACTGATTTAGTAATCAAACCCTTTCTGGGTGAACATTTTTCAAAAACTGAATCATTTTATGGTGAATTATTAACTTAACGGTTTCGGCACTAGCACATAAAAACAACCAAAAAAATATTAAAAATGACGTAGTGGCGTCGACTATTTATGTAGGGTTCGTCGATACAAACGTGTGAACATATTATAATAGCGATTCTGATGTACAGATCAAAAGTTATGGCCGTTTGAAGTCACGGTGCTCCTGATCAATCAATTTTCTTCTTTTTGTTCCATTTGATCTTCGGCCGTATAGTATTCCATTTGATCTCGACCGTCCATATACTGTATGGCTATAATGTCTGCATCAATTTTTCTCAACTTTGATTTCAATACGACCATCTTTTACAAGAAATGACAAAGCAAAGGCATTCTCCATCGTCTGTGCAAATGAAGCTCGATTCAATATAAGACATTATTAAAATAACATTTCTTTTCCTCCTCAAAATTATATATAATCCATCTCCAGTGTAATCTCTCACCGGGGTTAGTTTTTACTAATATTCGAGAGCTGGGGTTATTTTTGTGAATATTCATTTTCTTGTGGTTAAAAGTGTTAATTACCCAAAATATAATGATGAAGTTTTTTGTTGTATGTTATTTAATGGACTATGGTTAAATTGTTGATACAATGTGTATAAAGTATGAATACATATTTATAAAAGATAAAAAATATTTTGAAATACAAATAAAAGTTTATTCGTATATTACTTATATCCGCTTTAAATGAATTTTTTTATTTTGATGTATTCACCCCTGTTCCATTACTTCCACATCTATTTAAACAGGGACTTAATGACCGAACTGACAAGAATTGAAAGTGCATTCATCTCAAACAATCTCTCTTTGGAACTTCCCCTGATTTAAGTAATAACTGATGCACTGCAAAAGAAAACTTGGCCTCCACCACCAACACCGAAGGCCAAGTATTAAAAAATAAATAAATAAACACACACCAAATCACACTCATGACTCACCCAAACCAAAGAGGAAGAACAACAGTCCAAAAACCAGATAAACAGAAATCGCAACCCATTTGTCAGCATATCATAACGTGTGCATGCATGCATGGCTTCCATGTCTGTCTCCACTAAACACCAAAACACCCACCCCTCTCTCTCTTCATTCTTATCCCTTCTTCTCAAACAAAAACATCACTCTTCCTATTCTTATCAACCCCCCCCCCCCCCCCCTCTCATAAACACTTTCTCAAAGAAGAGACAGAGATGGGTTTGTTTAGTACACTGTTGAATGTGGTGGCTCCACCAGCAAGCCTTCTAATGCTGGCCTTTGCATGGCCAACACTGACCTTCCTCCATGCATGTGAGTGGTTCCTCCATAGCCTTTACAGGGAGGACATGGAGGACAAGGTCGTCATCATCACCGGCGCCTCCTCCGGCATCGGAGAGGTAACCCCCCAAAAAAATATCTTTCACTTCTGTTAATTATGTCAACTTTTCTGTGTTGTTGGAACTGATTTTCAGATTGATGAGATCTATGCCTCGGTGTGCGCGACTAGGCGCCTCGAGATTCGTGGCCTAGAGAAGACTAATGGGTATGTGTTTTTGGGAGGTAGCAAATCGCGTACGAGTACGCAAAGAGGAGGGCGAACCTGGTGCTGGTGGCGAGGAGGGAGACGAGGCTGTGGGGGATAAGGGAGAACGCGCGGCTCATCGGGGCGAAGGCCGTGCTCGTTATGGCCGCCGACGTCGTCAAGGAGGAGGACTGCCGGAGGTTCATCGACGAGACCGTCAGTTACTTCGGCCGGTGTAAGTACCTCCTTTTAGCTGTCTAAGGTAGCGTTAATTTAGAAATGAGTTTTGGTTGATTCTTCTTTTGCAAAATGAAGTTGGCCAGAACTTGTTTGCGAATGCCTCAAATTTTGTAGTGCTTTTAAGAAGTTCAACGTGGTTTTTCAGGCATCTAACAAATGGATCGTTTTCATGGAATCCAATTTCTTTAATTATGCTTCAAAATTGTATACTTGAGTTCATGTGTTTGGTTTTGATATGTGATGGATTTTGTTTCAATTGAATATGATGCTTTTGATTGCTGTATTGTTATAGGAATCATGTTTTAATTAAACATCATTTTCAAAACGGCCCTGATCTCAACTTTTGAAGAAAGCAGAAACCAAATTTTAATAATAACATTAGTTTTTCATAAATCTTGAAGAAAAAAAAATTCTTCCTAGAAAACTATTTTTAAAATCTGTTTTAAATTACAAAATCAATTTTTCAAACTCATTTCCAAATATAGCTTAAAGATTTGGACTTTTGACTAAAAGCGCGCGGATTCCATTTTTAGTTGCAATAGACTCCCAACAGCTTTCCAGCAGTAGCTGATGCAAACCAAAATATGTTTTGTTTTCAAAGCCATGTTCGTGAATGGCTTTCATCATCACATATTATAAGTTTGTATGATCTTATTGAGCAGTGGATCATCTCGTGAACACCGCGAGCCTCGGACACACTTTCTTCTTCGAGGAAGCCAATGACACCTCCGTGTTCCCTCACATGATGGTGAGAATCCATTGATGTTACAATGTCATACACCAAATGCTTTAATTTTTTTGTTCCACTTCGAAACTGATGTGATTTTGATGTGCACATCCAGGATATCAATTTTTGGGGGAATGTTTATCCAACATACGTAGCGCTCCCTTACCTGAGGCAGAGGAACGGTCGCATCATCGTTAATGCATCGGTTGAGTCCTGGTTGCCCATGCCAAGGATGAGCTTATATGCTGTGAGTACACAAAACTCAGCTTTTAAAAGCTTTGAGATGTCAATTTGGTGCTTAAGCTAAGTGGGTTGCTCTTGAAATTTTGGTGGTGATAGGCGGCCAAGGCGGCAGTGATTAATTTTTACGAGACGTTGAGATTTGAATTGAAGGACGATGTTGGTATAACCATCGCAACGCATGGATGGATCGGGAGCGAGATGACCGGAGGGAAGTTAATGCTCGAGGAGGGGGCGGAGATGCAATGGAAGGAAGAAAGAGAGGTAACTATGCTTTCAATTGGCATTTTTTGAGTTAGGGGAGTAGCCATTGTTGATGTAGGACATGTAGTTGCATTTGGATGGAGGGAATTGATTAGGATTGGAATTAAAATTCAATTATCTAGGAAGTGTTTCTTAAAAAAAAAATTGGTTTTATCTATCTAT
Source organism: Acorus calamus (assembly GCA_030737845.1). Lineage (NCBI taxonomy): Eukaryota > Viridiplantae > Streptophyta > Magnoliopsida > Acorales > Acoraceae > Acorus > Acorus calamus. The sequence goes on along the minus strand of CM060859.1, from coordinate 11,001,595 downwards.
CTATCTATTGTTTGAAATTGTAATAGCTAACTATTTAGTTGGAAATTGAAAATGAACATGACTTCTGATTCCATCTTATTTTCCTTAATGAAATCTCAAATGGAAAAAGGGTTGATAGTCCAAACCCCTCTTCATTTAGCAGATAAATTATTCAGATATAAAATAGTTATACATAGATAAAAGAGATTTAGATCTATATATTATTCTACTTGGTTGTTATTCCTTTAGTTAATCCTTTATGTATTGCAATAATTTTGATCACTGTATTTGTCTTATTATAGTATAATCGTAGTTTTAGATTAAAAATTAAAATAAGCTATATTTGCCTCCTCTATGTTTACGAGTGTTTATTCTAACTAACCAAGACATCAATATTACAGTTTACCAACACTAAACAAATATGTTTATATAAGATTTAAGTCTATTCTTTCATTGTTCATCTTCTTATTCACGAAATAAACAGGGGCTAAAAGTGCACCCATGCTTGTTTGAGCTTGATTTGATTTTATGGTGTCAAAAAAAGACAACTATGAACCTAAACGTATAATTAAATCACTACATAATTAAAATGATATACACCCATCATAATAAGAGATGTGAATTCCTCTGTTTCAAAATTTTCATTTGTGCATTCAATACTTTCAAACACACCACACTAGTACAGATGAATAACATGTAACATATGTAACAATAATCATGCAATTGTACACTCTTCCACAGGTGCCGGTCATCGGAGGGGACATCGAGGAGTATGCGAGGCTGATCGTGGCGGGGGCGTGTCGCGGAGACGAGTACGTGAAATTCCCGAGATTCTACGACGTGTTCCTCGTGTACAAAGTATTCGCCCCTGAAGTCCTCGGCTGGACCTTCCGGTTGCTCCTCTCAAGCTACGGCACCACCAGGAGGGCCTCCCTCATCAGCACCGGACGACCACCCATGTATCTCGAGCCCGCCACGCCCCCGAAGCCACTCACCCCTCTGGCTCGACGTGAAATCCAAGGCTGAGGAGTGGTTGTGGTGGTGGAGCTTCTAGTGGTCAGTGCATGACAACACTGGTATTTGTGTTTCACTCACTCTTATAGTGGTATGGTGCTGTTTGATGGCTATGGTTTTATTTGCATATAAATGGTGTGTAGAGGACTACTTTTTTTTTTTTTTTTTTTGTCTATGTTTGTGGTTAAGGGTCTCTCTTGGAGGATCCACTTTGCATAAAGTAGCACCCAATAAATCCACATTTCATTTTTTTTTCTTTTTTCTTTGTCTATTGTTTGTTGAAAATAAGTTATTTTGTGTAACATGACTTGTTATTTTGTCTTTATATAGTTTTTATATTTAAGTTTAGATCACTTTTAGAAATTTTATTCTATGGGAATTATACTTATTTTTATTAGTATTCAACGCCCCCAAAAACAGCTTCTAGTTATAAAAAAAAAATTGAAATCTAACAAAAGTTAATTTTTTTAAAAACTATTTTTAGTAAAACTGTAAATTTTTAAACTCGTTTACAAATGTTTTTTTTTTAACAAAAGTTACATAATGTCATTAAATGGAGCACATAGAGCCCATATATCCTTTTTCAAATTTTTTTTTTTTTTTGGTAAGGCATTTTATGGAGCATTTTTAGGTAAGGCATTTTTGTTTTGGCAAGGCATATATGGAGCACATAAAGCCCCATATATGCCGCTTGAGCATTTTATGTATTACAACTAAAATCTCTTACAACATGATTTGTAGCTACAACAGTTATACTGTGTACAAACCTTATACAATCGTGGATAGAAGTTATAAAAGGGCCGATTATACTCCGAATCTCCGGATCCTTAAGCTCTAATCATTATTTTGATGTAACTTCTGGAGCGCGTACCATCTCTCTAAGAACCTTGCAAAATTCTAGGCAGTTTTGTACCTTTTTCCATTCACAAATTTCAGCAACTATTTTTTGAATTTGAGAAGGACTAGGACCACCCATTTTGAACACCTGAAAAATTATTAATGCATATGTATAAACTGTAGCTTGAGTAATACCCAAACCTTGTAAAAAAACGAATCCCGAGCCTGATTGCTTCAACCTCCATTTTAAGAGGAGTGGCTCATGGCCAACTGGAAAAACCTGCACCAACCACACGGAAAGGAGAAGAGCCTACGACAACAAAACCTGCTCCAGCACCTAGATTGGACAACTCCACTCCACAATCAGTTAAAAGAAAAAATTCACCCACCAATTTAGTGGATCTTGGTATCCAGGTGGACTTTAAAAGATAGTTTTGTTTGTCCATATATATATTCCAATCACTAAGACCCTTAGAAGGTTTAGTCAGTTTAGAAATACATTCTCTCAAGTGAGCTATTACCTGAGAGGCTACTAACATAGGTTGAGGAGTAGATTTCCTGAAGATCCACTTATTTCTGCATCGCCAAATATGGTATAACATCAATGCCAAGGCAATCTGTCGAGTTACCTTATCTCGTGTATTCTCTCATACTTCAGTGGAGAAGACATGTAGCCAATTACTTGCCCTCCAGATCTGTTTGGGTGGATCGATGTAGAGAAGATGGGATTAGTCTCCACCAATCCCCCCAAAATTACATTCCCCAAACAAATGAGAGGTCGTTTCCTTTTTCAATTGGTACATAAAAGTGTACAAGGAAGAATCTGAAAAAAAAAAAGATTTTTATACCACTAGTCAGATCTCATTAGGCATTATGAAGCATTAAATAGTTTCACATGTCAATTTGGACTGAGACAGATCATGAGCACTCAAATCTGTACAAATCTTATGAGCACATGGTTTTATTAGTTCTTTTTTGATGGGACACCTTTCCATATTTAAATGGAATGTAATCAACTTTGTACAAATCCTCCCTCTCGGTGCTGATCACACGCATGGTCAAAAGTCAATTTGTTGTTCAAAGATCAAAGCTTTCAATTCTTCACATCATAATCTCCCATTTCAAACAGTCATCTCCACTCATGAAAAATGAAAGACACCCAAAGCAAAAAACATCTATTCATTCCAATAATTAAGCACCAAGTGATCTATTCAATTAAGAGCGATTTCCATTGGAAAAAAATAATAATTAGGTGATGATACACCGAGGTACTATTATATGAATATGCGTTTAATTGGATTCTTTTCAAAAAAAAAAAATTGGATTATGTTATTAAAACACCAAAAGTGGATCAAAAGAATTTTATGCAAATGTCGTGGTTTTGATGTTTACCATTGTGTTTCAAAAGCTATGATTCTTAAATATGGGTCAAAATCTTTCAAAAACAAGAGTTTGGAATACATATCCAAATGGTGCATCAATCATTCATATAATTCCTACTATAATATATTATATATTGAAGTATACATTTAATTTATTTGAGTATACATTTCAGTTTTTATAAAGATATTTAAAACATGTTAGAGGCAATAAAAACAACATGAATGATTATCCTGATATTTCTAAAAAAGAAAAAAAAATTGTATTGTAAAATTCATCTAGTTGCATGCTATGTAACTAACATGTCTCCCACTAATACTCAAAGACATATCTCCATATCATAAACAGATATTGTAAGCTCACCCTCCTCATAAACCCTACTAAACCCCCCTCCCCCACACCAACCCTCCGCCGCCCCAACCTCGACATTCCCCGGCACGGTCACCGCCCTCTGCCGTCGCTCCTCCCTCATTGATCCACCGACCACCCCGGCATCAACAGCCATCCCAGCGTTCGACGCCACCCTCTGCACGGACCTCGGCGACAGATCGGCCGCCCTGTACTGATATGCCTCAGCCCGAAATGGGAAGTTGAGCCGCCCAGCCGCGGCAGCCACCGCCGGGCCCCGGAGGCAGCAGAGGGCCGTGTCGTGGGCCACTGCCGCCGCCTCGGCCGACGCATAAGAGCCGAGCCAAAGCCTCTCCCTCGTCCCCGGGACCCGGATCTCCGACACCCACTTCCCCCACCGCCGGCGCCGGACGCCCTTGTATCTCTTCGAGCCCTCTCCGCCGTTCGATCCGCTCATCTTGGGTTGTGAGAGCTTCGGATGGATTGGTTTAAGTGAGGGAAGGGGTTCATGAAAGGTTGGTTTATATGGTTTTGATATTTTGGAGGGAAGTCAAAGGGGTTGAGGTTTGACCAGGGTTTTGTGGTCAATATTTTCTTTTGGTCAACGCTGGTCGTGCATGGGAAGCCTTGGAAGTCATTGATGGCGAGAGAGGGGGGTTTGATTGTTTTGGACCGTTGATTTTCGTTAACCGGTCGTGTGATGTGTGGATGGGATGGTTGAGAAGCGCATTGGCTTTTTGTAGGGTGCCAGTTGTGTGAGTTGACTTGGATTCGGTGAGTTTAGTTGCGCGTGAGAATCTTTTGAACACTATTTTATCGGTTCTTTGAAAAGGCAAATTTTATTACTATCAATAAGCATGTTCATTAGTTGAAAAAATTAGAAATATCCGATATTATCGAGTGCGAATTTGGATATTAGTCTATCTGATCGAAGAATATTCATCTCCAACATATATTATAAAAATATATATATTTGTATTATATATTACATATATTGTTATCTTGTATGATTAATCGCAATGTTAATATACTATAATACTATTAAATCTTCAAGATATATGAAAGAGACAATAAACCTCAAAATCTTAATTTTAATTTTCATCTCTTTAAAATATCACTTATAATTCAAATTAATATTAATATTTAAGCAAATCAATTATCCAAAAAATATACGTATCTGATTCGTATCTAAAGGAATTCGTGAGGAATTGGATGAGAGAGCCTCATTTCATAAACTACATAGAGTAAGAATGAAGGCCCCGTTTGGTTTGTGTTATTCTGGGAAGGACTTTGATTTCATGTGAGATTACCATGAAAGTGTCTAAATCCAGTGTTTGGTTGATGGTAATTATGGGCCCCACTGGAATTAAAATTCATTCATGTGGGAAAATATGGCGGAATCAGATTTCTACTCTTTATGGTGGTAATCTCAAATTGCACAATAAATCCTAAATTATATTACTATTATACCATTTGCAAATTAATGAAATTACTATGTATATCTCTTCTAAAATAAATAGCCTTCTCTGTTTTTTTTTCCCACCACCCATTTATATAGTTATTTTAATTTTTTTAACTAAAAAATTATGTTATAATTTTTATATGTAATGTGAATAATCTTATCTGTGTATTAGATATTAATTTATATTTTTAAATTTATTTTTTATTATTGTAGATAGGTTTAGATATTATTATAATTGGTATAATATGTGTTGTGTGAAGTGGGTTTAGGCCTAGAGCAATACCTTTGAATCCTAGCTAACAAAATTGATTATTTAGTTTTTAGGAGAGTTCATAATATTCAACTGATTTAGAAAAATTACTATTATTATATGTTTAATTACATAATTGGTTATTTTATTTATTTTGATTCATTAAATATTTATAAAAAATTTATTCTTTTTTATTTTTGTGATATAGATAAAAAATAAATTTTACAAGTATATATATATATAGTAATGATATTTTTGACATTTAAATCAAATTACTTATCATTTTTTATGTATGAACCAAACACTTCAAAATGATTCTTTGGAGAAATCCACTAATGAACCAAATAGTCTAATGGAATCAGAATTCCTGGTAAAATAAGTCCATCTAAAAAAATGACACGAACCAAACGAGACCGAAAGAATTGTTTTATCAAGGCGGTCATGTTGGTTTCGGAAGATACATTCTTCATACACTCATCTTGGATCACATCTAGACAAATAGAAGCGGGGCGAAGGGGAAGAGCAATGACACGATATGAACTCAAAAATTAATAATTGTGTCTGAATCCGAAAATTAGAATATGGATATTAACGTGTCCGAACCACATCCGTTTGATTGTCATGCTTATTTATTAGTACTTGGCATGAATTATTTGCCATAAAATGCACGTGTATGTAGTTTGATTTTGCAAATATATATATTTTTAGGATGGTCTATTTATTATAAATCAATATAAATATTTATGAATGATGTATGGTTTATATTAGAACAAAGTTATAAATCGAAGTGAATGTATTTGTGTTTTGCTTGCATCTCTCAGTGCGAAATTATATTTTCTTTTATTTTCTCTCGATCCCATTCAGCCATATTTTATTTTAATCTTTTAAAAATAAAATATAATTATAATTTCTCAAAAAAAGAGTGATGGTTAAATTCTTCAAAATTTATTTTTATAATTAAAAAATAATTTTTTAAACTTCTTTAAATATTAGGACTGTATGAGCTGAGAAAAAAAATACAATTATTTCAATACATACCTTATTATGAAAAAATAAAAATACATTCAAATTATATAAATTTATACATTATTTTTATAAAAAATATATATAATTTGTTATACATATATAGTCTAAAAATTTAAAAAAATGTTTGGATTGCAGATGAAATTCCGTTGAACATTTTTTTTTTGGCAAATAAAAATAATTTAAAATTGAGTTGAGACGA